>CM053591.1:94614883-94652148 GCA_028646515.1 Pseudochirops corinnae
ATCTGGAAGCTGAAAACTGACTGAGAAGTGAGATGGAGTTTTCCTGAGACCAGAATCTGGTGAAGGCCACCTGGAAGGCTGAGAGGGCTTGCCTGGAAGGCTGCCTGGAAGGCTGAGAGGGCTTGCCTGGAAGGCTGATATTCCTTCTGGGTCCTAAGGCCAGCTGAAGTGCTGGAGGACTGAAGAAGCATGACCAGGATAAGACTGTTTGTTTGTGGCCTGGATGATCCTTGAGTTCCAGGCAAGAGAAGTGGTGATGAGTTTGAGATGTGCTGGAACCTGTGAACTTCAGTGTGTAACAAGAACTGCTTGGAAGACTGGACAAGGAGTTGGGAGCTGGCTGCTTCTGAATCCTGGTGACTGTTTGGTGGATTCAAGTAGGATCTGGGACCATGGAAGAGGATCCAGGGAATCAGAGAGACCACCCAGAGTCAAGATGAAGAAAAGGCCTCCCCTTGGATGAAATTGAGGTTTTCTGGACACCAAGGGGTGGAGGGCTTGTGTGGTTTTCTAATGACTGTATTTGTGATTAATGATATTTACCAATTGTAAATCTAGATTAGTGACTGATTAAGTTAATGGTTGCCCCATGAGTGGAAGTTTGATTATTCTCTTGTGAATTGATTGAATGATTAAGTATTAAATTGCCCCATGAGTGGAAGTTTGCCTTGATTTGTAATGGAATAAACAGAGTGTTCGCTATATATATGTTCGTAATCTGAATCCTAAAAGCTGTTCATAGTAGCATTCTTTTGGGAATCTGCTGGTACATGGCATTACACCCTTGTAAACAGGTTCAGAATAACCATTTCTTGACCTCATCTGAACAACATCTGGTATTTTCTCCAAGGCATGTTCCCAGGATGTAGAATATAGTCTTCCAAGATTTACAAAACCTTAAGACCACTCACTACTCATTCTTTCTGCTTCAAATGGGGGCAAATGATATTATAAGAAGGCACCTAGAAAACATTGCTAAGTACTAGGCAAAAAACTGAAACCTTAGGGTATCAATGGGGCCGGGGTACTATTTTGGTTTTTTTCATTACTGTCACCAGGTGATCCAGTAATTCAGTGGTGGATTCAGAAACTGTAATAAGATTTGTGAAGTGAACACCTAGTCAGTAAAATTGTGCCTGAGAATAGGATTTGAATTTCTGAACAATGTATAAAAATATAAGACTGGTGTTCTTATATAAGAACAATAACAGGAATGGCGTACACATACATAATGAGTATTAGCAAAAATATGCCTGGGGTCTTGAGTGTCTGATCAAAAGTTCTGAAATTGATGACTGAAGTAAAGGAAAAAGCTTCTTACATTTATCCACTAAGCTTAATACTCAGGAAGTCATACATATACCACAGGAAAAAATACTGATAGAGGTGACAAGAAAATAACAGAAGAAAATATTCAAGGAAAAAGTCAGCAATAAATACTTTTAAAGCTTTATATGACATGAAGAAAATTGTCAAATAGAACAAAATATTGAAGTCAGTGCTGAAGGGGATGTAGAAAGATAAGCTAATACACTGTTGGTGTATTAAGATGAATATACTAGTGGGAGAGCAATGAATTGGCACAATCATTATGAAATTTTTTTTGGAATTTTACTAAGAAAATGAATAAAACATCCATATTCTTTTTTATCCAAAGATCCCATTGTTAGGCTTATCTCAAGAAGTAGAAAGACAAAAACAAAACACATACACACACACACAGACAAAATTATGTACATCAAAAAAAATTCACAGAACCAAACACTTTTTATGGTAGAAAAGAATTGAAAACAGAGTAAATACCCAGTGACTAAGGAACTGCTAAATAAATTGTTGTGAAAGAATATAATGGAATATTACTAGTCCCTGGCTTCAAGGAACTTATTTTCTATGAGGAAAATGAACACATTAGAAATACAATGTAAGAAAAGGAAGAACAAAAGCTCACTGATGAAAATAACTTCTTAAAAACTAGAATGGAGGGAGTACAAGCTAATAACTCAATGAGATTTCAAGAAACAGTAAATTAAAGTCAAAAAAAAAATAGAAGAAAATGGAATATATCTCATTGGAAAAAACAACTGACCTAGAAAATAGATCAATGGGAGATAATTTAAGAATTATTGGACTATCAAAAAGCCAGGATTAAAATGAGAGCATAGACATCATCTTTCAAGAAATTATCAAAGAAAACTGAACTGATATGCAAAAACCAAAAGGTAAAATAGAAATTGAAAGAATCAACTGATTACTCATGAAAGAGATCCCCAAATTAAAACTCATAGGAATTCTATAGCCAAATTCCAGGGCTCTGAGGTCAAGGAGAAACTATTGCAAGCAGCCAGAAAGAAATACTTCAAATATCATGAAGCCGCAGTTAGGATAATACAAAATTTAGTAGATTCTACTTTTAAGGATCATAGGGCTGAGAATGTCATATTCTGGAAGGCAAAGGGACTAGAACGATGAAAATTAATTTACCCAACAAAACTGAGTATAATCCTTCAAGAGGAAAATTGATATTCAATGAAATAGAGGACTTTCAAGCATCCCTGATGAAAAAGACCAGGACTGAAGAGAAAAAAATTGACTTTTAAATATAAGATCCAAGAGAAGCACAAAAAAGGTAAACATGAAAGAGAAATGACAATGGATTCAAATAATAAGGTTAAACTATTTATAATCCTACATGGGAAAATAATACTAGTAACTGCTAAGAAATTTCTCATTGTTAGGACAGTTACATGGGTGTGTGTTGACTATGATGGGATGATGTGGAAAATAATTAAAATTAAGTAATGAGAAAGATGGGTGCAATTGGAGAAAGGGGAAGGAAGAGATAGAATGAGGTAAATTATCTCACTTAAAAGAGGTGCAAAAGGAAGAGTTTTTACAGTAGAGGGTAAGATGGGAGAGTGATGAACAATGCTTGAACCTTACCCTCATCAGAATTGGCTTAATGAGGGAATAATGAATGTATTCAGTTGGGTATAGAAATCTATCTTGTCCTACAGGGAAGTAGGCAGGGAGTAGAATAAAAGGGGAGGGTGCAAGAATGGAAAGGGAGGTGGTAGTCAGAAGCAAAATAAACTTTTCAGGGGGACAGGGTGAGAGAAATGAGGATAAATGAAGGGAAAATAGGACGAAGGGAAATACACAGTAATCATGACCATGAATATGAATGGAATGCACTTACACATAAAACAAAGCAGACAGCAGAATGGATTAAGAACCATAATCCAAAAATATATTGTTTACAAGAAAAACACTTGAAGCAGAGAGAAACACACAAAATAAAGATGCCAACAAATATGCCACTAAATTTGACCATCTAAGTAAAATGATGAATATTTACAAAAATATAAATTGCCTAGATTAATAGAAGAGGCAATAGAATACTTAAATAACCCTGTGTAAGAAAAAGAAATCAAATAAGATATGAATAAGTTCCCTAAGAAAAAATTCCTAAGATTACATGGATTTACAAGTGAATTCTACTAAATATTCAAAGAACAATTCATTCCAATACTATGTAAACTATTTGGGTAAATAGGCAAAGGAGTCCTACAGAGCTCATTTTATGACACAAATACAGTATTGATAACTAAATCAGGAAGAGAAAGAAAACTATAGACCAATTTCTCTAATGAATATCAATGAAAAATGTAAATAAAATACTAGCAAGGAAAGAATATGTGTGTGTGTAACAAAAACAAAGGGAAAATCATATAATTCTCTCAAAAGAAACAATAAAAGCTTTTGACAAAATACAGGACTCATTCCTATTTTTAAAAACTGGAAAGCATAGGAATAAATGGAGCTTTCCTTAAAATGGTAAGTATCTATCTAAGACCATCACTATACATTATCTGTAATGGGGATAAGTTAGAAGCCTTCCCATTAAGATCAAAGGTGAAACAAGGATACCCATTATCACCATAATTATTCAATATTGTACTAGAAATGTTAGCTATAGCAATAAGAGAAGAAAGAGAAATGAAAGGAATTGTAATCAGCAGTGAGGAAATAAAACTATTACTCTTTGCAGATGATATGATGGTATACTTAGAGAATCCTAGAGAATCAACAAAAAACTAGTTGAAATAATCACAAGTTCAGTAAAGTTACCAGAATATAAAATAAACACAGCTAAATCATCAGCATTTCTATGAATTACCAAAAAAAGACCAGAGAGAAGAGATAGAGAAATTCCATTTAAAATAACTGAAGACAATATAAACTACTTGGAAGTCTACCTCCCAAGACAAATCCAGGAACACAATAACAAATCACTTTTCACACAAATGAAGTCAGATCTAAACATTTGGGGAAGTATTGTTACTTATGAGTAGACTAAGTCAAAATAACAAAAAATCATAACTCTATCTAAATTAATTTACTGATTTAGTGCCACACCAACAAAACTAGAAAAAATAATTTTATAGAACTACAAGAAAGAATAACCGAAATTCATCTGAAAAAACAAACTGTCAAGAATATCAAGGGAATAATCAATGGGGGAAAAAGTGAGAAGGAAGGTATTTTGGCAATACCAGATGTCAAACTGTATTACATTACAGTACACAAACTGGCAATCATCAAAACAATCTAATTGTGGCTAAGAAATAGAATGCTTGATTAAAAGAAGATATTAAGTATGCAAAACACAGTAGTAAATGATTATAGTAATTCAGTATTTGATAAATCCAAAGATCCAAACTTTTGGAACAAATACTCACTCACCATTTGACAAAAATTACTACAGAAACTAGAAAGCAGTTTCACAGAAACTAAATATAGACCAATATCTCACAGCATATACCAATATTAGGTCAAAATGCTTCTATGATTTAGACATAAAAGGTAATATAGTAAGTAAATTATGGAAGATTAGACTATTCTACCTATCAGATCTATGGATAAGGGAAGATTTTATGATGAAATAGTAGACAGAAAGTATTGAATTAACAAGTTTTTGCACAAACAAAACCAATGTAGCCAAGATTAGAAGGCAAGCAGAAAACTTAGGTGAAGAGAGATTTTATAGGAAGTATTCCTGATAAAGGCCTCATTTCTCAAATATATAGGGAAATTAGTAAAAATTTATAAAAAATATGAATCTCCTCAATTGATAAATGGTCAAAAGATATGAACAAGTATTTTTCAGAAGAAATTAAAGCTATCTATGTAAAATGCTCTAAATCAGTTTTGATTAGAGAAATGCAAAATAAAACAACTCTGAGGTGCCATTTCACACCTATCAAATTGACTAATATGATGGGAAAGGAAAACAACAATTATTGGAGGGGATGTGGAAAAACTGGGACACTGATGTATTGTTGGTTTAGTTATAAACTGATTCAACCACTCTAGAGGACAATTTGGAACTATGCTCAAAGGGCTATTAAATGTACATACCCTTAGACCCAGTAATACTATTACTAGGTCTATATCCAAAAGAGATTTTTTTAAAAGGGAAAAGGACCTATTTGTTAAAAAATATTTATAGCAGTTCTTTTTGAGGGAATCCGTATCAACTGGAGAATGGTTGAACAAGTTGTGGCTTCTGGTTGTGATGGAAATAAAACAAGACAAGTAGGATACCCTCAGAAAAACCTGGAAAGGTTTGTTTGTACTGATACAAAGTGAAGTTAGCAAAACCAGAACATTGTACACAGTAACAGAAATACTGGTTGTCAATGACTTAATTATTCTTAGCAATACAACAATCCAAGACAATTCCAAAGGACTTATGATGAAAGATGCTATCCATCTCCAGAGAAAGAGTTGATGTAGTCTGAATGAAGATCAAAGCATTTATTTTATTTTGTTTTTCTTGGGTTCTTTATTTGTTTGTGTTTTCTTTCATAACATGGCTAACACGGAACTATGTTTTGCATGATTACACATGTATAATCTCTATCAAATTGCTAGACTTCTCAAAGAGAGCAGAGTGGAGGGAAGAAATTTGGAATTCAAATTTTTTTTAATGCTAAAAATTGTTTTTACATGTAATTGAAAAATAAAATTTAAAAATTAAAAAAATAAACGTAAAGCAAATAAATGCAAGAAAACTTGAGGAGAGAGAGTACTAACAATGAGGAAAGGTTTGCTATAGAAGTGTCAAAGTGTCTGAACTTTGACAGAATTATGAATTCTAGGAAGTGGAAGTGATAAAAGGTGCACTATAGAACAGGAAAATGGTCAATGTAAAAAGAAGAGACTGGAATAGGAATAAACAAGGGAATAGTAAGGAAGGTAGTTTGGGTATAAGCTAGAAAGAAAGAAGATGAGTATCATGAAATATGACTGAGAGGTGACTAGAACCACATTATGAAGGGCTTTTTATATACAGTGTGTATACACACAGATGCACATACACATACATAATGCATATATATGTGAGTATGTATATATATGCATATGTATGTATATATATGTGTGTATATAGGTGTATGTGTGTGTGTGTGTGTGTGTGTGTGTGTGTGAAGGAGTTCATATTTTAGTGAAGCATTAATAGGGAGTCAGTCACTAAAGATTCTTGAACAGGGGAGTGACATGGTCAGATCTTTTCTTTAGGAAGACTATTTGGGTAGCTCTTATGAAGGCTGGGTTATGAATTAGACAGAAGAAAGATTGTAATCATGAGTCTGATTAGGAAGCTATTATAATAATTCAGTCAAGAGGTGATTAGTACCTGAACTAAGGTAGTAGTTCCATAAATGCAGAGAAAGGAATAGGTGAGAGAGATATTATATAGATGAATTCAAAAAGACTTAGCAAATGATTGACTGTGAGAGGTAAGGGAGACTTGAGCATGACTGCAAGACTGTAAAATAAGGGCAGGAGAAGATTAGAAAGATTATCATGCCCTTGACAAGGAAAGTTTCAGAGAAGTACAGGACATATTCAATATTATTTGTTTTCTCCCCGAACCTATATTTCATTTAGACACCTCTGAGACTTTTTTCAGAGTTATAGAAATGCTACAGATTTGTATCAAAACATGCTCATAAGTGGATTAACCTCAGCTCTTAATTTTTTTTAAGCATGTGACCATTAACTACCTACTTACAATATATTGAGGGGGGTGAGGAGCTTCATTTTCATGTTATCCTGAACCAAAATAGGAAGTTGTGCATCTGTGTATCTCAGTTAGTTTTTAGGAAACCTCAAAATTGTCTTTTTTCAATCAGATCTTTTTTTTATCTGGCTCATTTACTTACTGTAAGTTTTCCCTTCAATGTATAATGACTAATTTGTCCCTTAGCAGACATCACAAAACAGGACTAGATATGAAACTATTTCTGATAGATCTGCTTCCTTTAAGAATTTGGTGCTATGAAGAGTAAGCTTGCACAATATAACTTTAAAACATTTTTACACAACCACAACAAGGATTTTAATCAGCAGTATAAAGTAGTTTCTAAATGAATGCATCATTCTTCCTTCCTATTTGGCACATTAGGATTACAGTTAAGTAGTGGGGAAGAAATGCAGTGGGAAGAAGAGCTTTAATATTTCGTTTGTAAAATGCCAGTGAAGTTTAGGTAGCTGTCAGAAGATGGGAGACCTCTATAGTTGAAATTTGCACTTTCATAAAGCTTTCCTCTCTAGGTCAGAGTCCCAGAAAAATGTCCCTTTCTGGCCTGACCACAAACACAGGATGTTTTGAAGATTCCTCAAGAATATATCCATATCAGTCCTTTTCTAAGATACCATTTATACCATCTATCTTAAGATATTGCCATCATTTGTTTTTGTTTTTAACTGTGGTAAAATGGCAGATATTTTGTAATCTTTCATTTGGTCACTTGAAATTTAATAAGTATTACATTTCTCTTCTATATAGAATTATATTTGAAGAGCAACAACCTATAAAATCAGTCTACTCCAAGAATGGATAAAATAAACTATTTGTTCCACTATATGCATTTGTAAAGAAATCTATTAAATGGGAAAATGGGTATCAAACAGCATCATGGGTATATTTGCAAGATGTTGCAAAGGTAAAATCAGCACACATTAGCAACAGATTGGATATAAAGGGTGAGAAAAATCGAGGAATCCAGGATGATTCCCAAGTTTTGATCAAGCATGAATGAGTTATGCTTTTCATGATAGATGGGAGTATGCACTTTAATGAGACAGCAAATCCAGTGGAAGAGTAGAGCCTCCAATTGACTATGCTGCTTATATTCTATATCACCTTGAGAACTTAAAAAGCCAGTTTATTTTTTCACCTTTATTTTTAATTTTTCTTTCATTTAACAACAAAAATCTGTTTTCTCTCCCTCTAGTGAAAAGCCAGTTTAACAGCTAGTAAACTATACTGGACCCAATCCATTAGCATATTCACTCATCCATTACCCATAGCTGAAAAAAAGAAAAACAAAACCTTTATAAGGTTTTCATACTGGACATGTCTGAAAAATATGTCTCATTCACTATCTGAATCAAAATTAGTCATTGCATTGATCAGAGCTGTGAAGTCTTTAAAAGTTGTTTGTTTTTATAATGTTATTGCACAAATTACTCTCCTTGTTCTATTCACTCCACAGTGCATCACTTTATACATGCCCTCTCAGGTTTCCCTGACACTGTCCCTTTTATGATTTCTTATAGCACAATATAATTTCATTGCCATCATATACCATAGTTTGTCCAGCCATTCCAGAATTGATAGACGTCCTTAGTTTTGATTTTTTTTGTTTTGTTTTTTGCTACTACCAAAAGAGCTGCTATAAATATTTTGGAGGGCTCAAAATCATGCCACAGGAGATAGGAATATTTGATCTGAAGAAAAGGAGAGAAATAACTTTATATTCAGTTATTTGGAAGGCTGCCATGTGGTTTGAGATTAGAAACACTACATCTGACTTCTGAGGGCAAGACTAAGCATGCTAGGGAGAAGTGAAAAGGAGGCACATTTCAACATAACAAAGAAAAAATCCTTAAAATTTGGGAGCTGTCCCAAAATGAAGTAGACTTCCTAGAGACAGCAGTGACTTCTTTGTCACCTGAGGACTTCAAGATTATGGAAGATTCATGCGTTAGCTGAGGTTTGAGACAAAATAACATCTTAAGCTCCTTCCAACTCTAAGGTTTTATGAAATGTTGCATTGTAAGCATTTATGTTGAATCTCTATTTTGGACCTTGACAACTTCAAGCCCTTTTCATTTTTATATTTTTATATGCAATACTATTCTTATTATATACTCTCTCTTTATGTCTACTTCTATTTTAAATGACTGGTCTTAGACTTAGCCTTAATATTTTTTTTCTATTTTAAATTCTTTTATCTGTACAAATAGCTGAGTCTATTTAGGTTCCTAGTGCTTCTATTAGCTGCCTTAACTCTAGAAAAAGAGAACATGCCTAAGAACAAAGATTATTGTGTTCTAAATATAGTTATATGTGTAGCACATCAACTCACTGGAGATGCTAGGTTGGATTCCCAGAGAGGCATCTGCTAAGGGTAACTCTATAGTGTATTTTTTTTTAATACTGTGGCTCATAAGCCCCAATTGGTGTTCTTCCCATTAATAATCAGTCAGTAGATTCAATCAGCTTTTAGAAAATATTTTTGTTCAAATGGCATTTCAATAAAAGCAGTTACAAAGCATTTCCAAAAAGTTAAAAAACAAAACAAACACCTGAGGCACACTGCCACAAAGAGTCTTTGGAGGGAAGAATGGTCCTGAACTTAAAGTGTGATGGTAGAAAGGCACACATGTAATGAAACACAGGTGGCTAAAGTAACTTAAAATTCTAGAACAGCAAAGTCTCATATTCTCTTTCTCTGAATAGTCCCCAGGAAGGTCACTGCAGGGTAAGGCATCAGTGTCAGTGATGAAAGAATCACTCTTCTGCTGGTTTGCTCCTAATAGGTCAAAATGTCTTCACAGGGCTGTCAGCTCAGCTAGCTGAACTTGTTCCTTGAAGGGTGGGATATCTTAGTTGGATGAATCAATATGCTAGTGGACTGGTTCCAGTCCAGTTTACTCAGCTGTGAAACTGGCTTCTCACCAGGCTCAGTTGCTGCTGGGCAATGAAGGTTGCTGGGCTACTTGATTGGGATAAGCAGGGTTCAGTCCTCTGTATTACACTCATCTATGAATATGTTGCATTCCCCCTACTAGAATTTAGGTGCACTGATGGCAGGAAATAGAGAATTTTGCATCTTTGTCTCTCCAGCAGCTAGAATCATTCCTTGCACACAATAGTGTGAGGGATAATTTATAGTGAAGTTTCTGAAAAATTCTGAAAAATCAAATCTAGAATGGCTTCAGTATTCACTAGGCCTAGGGTTAGGTCACCTGACCTTCAAACAATCTGGGGCTTAGAGCAGAGGAGACCCTCCCCCAGAGCCAACTCAGCAGAAGATATGCCAAATAAAGTTAAGACTGCTTTCATTGGACACCCACATGTTTCTGGGTCCTTTGTCTCAGAGAGATTCCCGAGCTTAGGCTGTGGGTCAGCCCCCTTACCATTAAGAGTGAAGGCCAGTTGGGGGGGTTGGGTTTCTGCATTGGAAGATTATATAACCATGGGCTGGCTTCTACCTGTTGCTCTCTCCCTGAAGACGCCATGTTGGGTGGCGGGGACAGAGTCCTTTCTCATGAGAAAGAATACAGACCTTTTCTGATCTTAGATTCAGACTCTGAACTCTTTTATCTCACCCAGTTGCTACTCAATATTTTTTCTTTTTGTACAAACATCTAGAATTCAACCTAGAAATTAGGGAATGTCCCTAGATTAGATCTGGAACAATTCTCTGCAGGCTAAACTATGTTATCAGTTCCTTGAAGGGAGGGCTCATTTTCTAATTATTTTGCCTTTTCCCAGAGTACTTAGAATAGTCACTGAATACTGCTGGGCAGGTACAGCGTACATCACCTCCAAACCTGACTCAGCTTGCATTACAGGGCTCTGTTCAACTAAATAAAAATTCTGGGCCTGGAGTTAGGAAAACCTGAGTTCATTTCTGGCCTGTGTGGCTCTTACTAGCCATGTGATCCTGGGCGTGTGACTTAACATCTGTCCACCTCAGTTTCTCAACTATGGGAACAATGGGAACTATAAATAACACCTACCTTGTTTTGAGAATTAAATGAAAAAATATTTGTAAAAAGTACTTAGCACAGTGCCTGGCACTTTATAGGTGCTTATTCCCTCCCTGCCTTTCAGCTCCCCTTTCTTGCCCTGTTGGAGTGCTACCATGTTCTTTTCAGCTAGAGTAATACACATGTTTTTTTTCAGCAACAATGGTGACTCTTAACCTAGGACTGACAGAAGCTTTTATTAGCTGCCTTAGGGATTTGGCTGTAGGGTTATTACCTTTAGTCAGGAAATGGGGGAAATTTTCCATCTCCAGCTAGACAATCTCTTTGGATCTAATTATGATGTCCCTAGTAAAGAATCTTACCTTTACTTATGGTAATCAACCCAATCAAGCTTCCCAGATTCCTGTGAGGTCTTATGTAAATGAGTAGGTGGGGACAAAGGTGTAAAAGTAGTTTGTGCCCCAGGGCAAGTGGTTGCCTCCATTGGCCAGTCAAGAGTAATTGAGCTATTCAAGCCTCGTGCTCTTTTTAAGGTGTGAAATATTTCTTTTGTATTTTCAGATGAAAGTATTTACCCTCTACATTTCAACATTTCTGTTTTCTGCCACTTCCAAACATCAGTTTTGCTGAAGTAAATAGGAACATATCCTTCGATTTGTCCTGTTTTTAACATAGAATGCAAGCTCCATGAAAGGAAGTTGTTTTTGCCTTTGAACCCCCTAGCATCTAGAACAACGCCTAGCACAGAATAAGGACTTTTTAAATACTAATTCCATGATCAATAAACATTTTTTAATTCAAATATGTACTGTATTCCAATAGTAATCTAGAGGACAGAAAATCCTACACTTTGCAGCTGCCTATTTATCTCAAGCTTATTGATTAGGTATTTCACTGGATATGGGTTAAAAGATATTTGAGTTACAAAGTTTCAGGTTAGGATCCTCCTCTCTCTGATCCAGTCTTAAAAAAAAAGTTCCCATCAGCCCAAGGTCAGGACTGAGCCAAGATGGTGGAGTAAAGGCAGGGAGTCATATGAGCTTTTCCCCAACACCCTCCAAATACCTTTTAAAAATTACTCTAAACAAATTCTAGAGCAACAGAGCCCAGAAAAAGACAGAGTGAAACAAATTCCCAGCCCAGGACAACCTGGTAGGTTGACAGGAAAGGTCTGCAGCATCAGGCTGAGGGAGGAACACAGTCTAGTGAAGGCCACATCAGTGCAAACCCAGGCCCAGCAAACTCGGAGCAGGCCTCAGAGGACTGAATCACTGGCAGCAGTGGTAGTTTACAGACTTCTCAGACCACATTCACCAAAGGCAACTTAGAAAGTCAGCAGGAAAGGTCTGTCAGACCTGGACAAGAGAGGAAATCAGTCCAGCACAGGCAGCTCCAGGATAGCCCCATTCCCAGTCCCAGCAAACCAGAAGCAGGCCTTAAGAGTGATTGAATCAGTAGAAGCAGCAACAGCAGGGACAGCAGTGGCAGTGGCTGCTTCTGGAGTTCTTAGCCCACAAAAGGTAAATGGATCCACAACTGGTCAGAAGATTAAAGGAGTCTCTTTGCTAGCACTGAGGCCAGACTGTTGCTTTGTCCATACTTGAAGTTGTGTTCTATTTGAGGATAGGAGATGGCACTTTCTTCATAATAGCCTTACTTAAGGTGAAATACAATTCATAAGAAACCTCTCAAACGCATTTCTCCCCCAGAATCAATTCAATATCCATTAATTAAGCACATATATGGAAAGCATTCTACTGGAGATACGACAACAGCAAGATGAAAATACACATACACACACACACACACACGGAGGGAGAGAGGTAGGGGAGAGGGGGAGTGAGAAAAGAGAGAGACAGAGAGAGCTCCTGACCTATAGGAGCTTACAATTCCTAGAAAGAATACACAGATATACAAATGAATATTATTCAAGATCACATGTGATGGGGGCAAAGGAAAGAGCCAAACAGAGTTTTCTGCAAAACTCTGAGGCAAAAAAAGGTTACTTTAAATGAAAGACGGACCAGGGAAGGAATTTTGAGAGGGGGTGCCTGAACCCAAAAGAAAAAAAATTTAAATAGTCACTGATATGCAGGGAGCATGTTATTGCTATTCAAGCTAATAGGCTGTGTGAGCAGATAGTCTAGGTAGGAGATTTAACAGCAAGCTCAAAGAACAAAAAACCCTGGCATGCCTAGAACATGGAGATCTTGAAGGAAACAGTAAGTTGGAATTAAATTTTGGAAGGGAAGTTCTTTGAAGGCAAGCAGCCTTAATCATTTACATTCCTAGCATCAAGCATCAAGCAGTGTCTGGCATATAGCAAATACAGAGTTAATGTTTGTTGACTGGCTGATTATCCTCTAAGTCATAGCTACCTACTGAATAGTAGTGAGTAGAGGAATGGCACCTGAGACCTAGGTATAAGGAAGATGATTTTAGAGATGTATTCCAGAAAGATGAGAAGAAACAACAGCTAGTAGACTAGCAATAAAAAAAAAAAAAACCCTTCTCTCCATTCATACTGACACCACCTTAGTTCAGTCCTGGTTCTCCCAGCCAAACATTGTTGACCTCCTGAAATTTTCCTATTTTGACTTCTCCTTTGCTCCCATCCCTCAGTCTCTTGTGTTACACTCATCTATGAAGATGTTACGTTCCCCCTAGTAGAACAGGCTTGCTGAGGGCTGGGGATATAGAATTTTGCATCTTTGCCTCTCCAGCAACTAGTATCATGCCTTGCATACAGTAGCTACTTAATAATTTTTTTTTTTTGTACAAACATCAAGAATTCAATCTAGAAACCAGGAAATGCCCCTATATTAGATTTGGAACAATTCTCTGCAGGTTAAACTAGATTATCAATTCCATGAAGGTAGGGCTCATTTTCTAATTATTTTGCATTTTACTCTAGTACTTACAATAATCACTTAATAGATGCTTGTTATCTAACATATTTTTTCCCCCAAGACAGGTTTTGATCTCAGTATGATTCTTGGTCATTTACAACCTACCCAAGTCACTTCTCACACGTAGCGAATTGTGGCTTACAAACCTTCATTTCCTAAGGAAACCGCATGCTTTGCCCTACAAGGAACAGGTTCATTGACTAAAAAATTAGTTGAACAGTTGGCACTGCTTATGAGTTCAGCAAGTCCACATTGTGATGCTTTTTCTAGATTTTCCTAAAAGATCTATCCATTTTTAAATAACAAATATGTGTAAGTAAAACATGAAATTCAGGGAAGAGGGTGAAAGTCAATTCTTTAGGCAATTTTAACAAACTCTAAAAATAGATAAAGCTTAAGTCTAAACTTTATTACACAACTGCTTTGCTAGTCTTTCAGAATTTCTTGTTTTCATGTTTAACTCAGAAGATATAAACAAAAAATATCACAATTGGAGGTTAGAGGAATATAATTTTTATTTATTGACTTTTCAGGACAAAACAATTATGTCTTCTCAGCAGGCCAGGCTATTCCTTTTCACATGAAATAACTTGACTGTTGTGCTGCTATGCAAATTCTCAGAGGGGAGCAGGAGGAAAGCACTGCTACTCCTTATTTCATTAAAAATGATAAAACACAGAGATGCTTTCCAGGGGAATCTATTCCAGTCACTTTTTCCATTAACTTGTTGTTCTATTTTAGATGTCAACTCTTTGAGTCAGATTTGGATGGAGCATAGTTTAAAGGATCTAAATCCTATATTTAAATAACATATCCATGATTCAAAAATATAATTACCTCAAAATTAATATTGACTGTACTGAGCCCCCAAGCACTGTTTCAGGTGTTAGAAAAAAGAGGTCATTCAAATGACCCTGGTTACATGCTAGAAAAGCCTACATTAAATGACTCTCATCTTTCTCTTCACCAGCACCTAGCATCCTAGGGCTAGCCTTGTACATAGTAGGTGCTTAAACATTTATTGCAAGTTGCTGAATGAAAGAACAAAGAAATGATAGAAGGAAACAGAGGACAAAACACAACTTTCACTTTCCATTGACAACTTATAAATATGCCTGAAACTAAATCAGGTGGTGCTTCATATCCAATGTTGGGACAACTAATAGCAAAATAGAGGCATTATTTTTTATCTGCTTTCATAATCAGTTTTCCCCACAGTGCATAATTCCTGGTCTCCAGAAACTCCTATAGTGAATAGGAATAGAAATGCATATACGAATGGAAATGCGTCAACTCTGATTATTCAGCAGTTGATTACATAGCTAGTGAATTATGTAGACCCTTTGGTTCACTTTGTTGCATCCTGTCATTTAGACCCTTGTTATGCTTCCAAGTATCAAGAAAGAGAGCTTGGATGCACTCTTCGGGAAACCTGTTTACAATGATAATAATAATAAGAGCTAATATTAATATGGCACCTATTATATGCCAGGCATTGTACTAAGCATTTTTTAAAGTAGTATCTCATTTTATCCAGGGAGGTAGGTGCTATTATTATTCTCATTTTCTAGCTGAGGAAACGCAGACAAAAGTTAAGTGACTCACAGCCAGTAAATGTCTGAGGCTGGGTTTGAACCCAATTATGACTTCAGGTGCAGCATTCTACCCATTGAGTAACTTAGCTGCCTCTGTAGCTGCATAAAGGTGATGCAGCAACTATGTAAACACTGATAGAGTGGGATAGTGCCTTTTCAGGCAAAATAAGTTGCAATAATGTGAAGAAGAGAGTTTATTGATCAATATCTAAGACAATTATGATAGAAATTTTGGGATTAAGATTACTGTGTACCTAAAGTGATCCCTGTTATGATACACATTGTCTTATTGGTCCCTAGAGGACCATTCAGTGCATGAAGAAATAGAATCTAGCACTAGGAGTCACACTCTTATACTCATTCAATACTTCAAAAAAAATTGTATTTTCATTGTTCTGAGAATGTTCTCCACTGAGATACATGATAGAGTCCATCTAAAACACACTAGATGTTGCTGTAGCTATTGTTATAGCTGAAAAACTTATTAGCCTTAAACCAGGTTGGTTATAAGTTGATAGACTTAGTGAGGCTGATTTGTAGTTGACAGCTAATCAGTCTGTCACTGCCCCACATTCAAAGCTTGTCCAACTTAATAGGACCTGCCAAAGCTCAGGTTCCACTGATATAGTCTTGAAGACCCTGGAGGAAAGATGAAGAACCTGTTTAGGGAGTTACTGGACCACAGTCTGGTGTGACATTTATTCCACTAGATTATATGGCACAAAAAGTCCAAGTGTGTGTGTACGCGCACACACATGTGCATGCACTGCGCACATCCACACATATATGTATCTTTGCACGTGTACACACATATGTATGTTTGTGTGTTCATATGTGTCTATATAGATTCCATATACACTTACATATGGACACCCATATAGACATACAAATATATAGATAGACAGATAAGTGACTCTACTTCTGCAAGATCTTATAGTAAACATAATTGTGATCCTCTTACCCTTACATTAGTTCTGCAACAGCCTGTTTAATAAGCTTTGGATATCCCTAGAGAAGAGCTACTCTTAGGGAAAAGGGACCTAAGAACATATACTTCCCTTCTATTTTCTATGGTGCTTTGAATAATCTGACTTCTATGCTTCTAAAGACCAGACATGAATCATAAAATACATAGTAACCTATCTATTTTATAAAGAATAACTAGGGAAATGGAAAATAGAATGACCTTGCTGCACGTTTCTGATCCTTTGTAGGTACACATGTATTTGAAGCATGATAACAATGGAAAGAACCCAGAACATGGAGTCATAAAGCCCAAGTCCAGGGGCTAGTTCTGCCACTTCCTAGCTGGGCAAGCTAGGCAATCTGGGCAAGCCACCTCAGTTCTCATTCCAGGCTCAGTTCCCTCTCTCATTAAATGAAGTAGTTGGACTAGAGCAGCGGTTCTCAACCTGTGGGTTATGCTCAGTTTGTAACAATGAAAATACATCCTGCATGTCAGAGAGATTCATAACACCTGTAGCAAAATTACAGTTATGAAGTAGCAACAAAAATAATTTTATGGTTGAGGGGTCACCACAACATGAGGAACTGTATTAAAGGGTCACGGCATTAGGAAGGTTGAGAACCACTGGACTAGAGGCTTTGTAATGTCCCTTTCAATTCTGTGGTTCTCTGAGATATATTTTGGAGATTATCAATTTTAAAAAGATTAGAACACAAATACTCATAATACAAACCACAGAAGAGTTTAAAATTTTTATTTGCTGATTCAGATATTAGATCAGAATTGTGGACTTCTTCAGAGTTAGCACTATCAACAGGAAGAATGTGAGCCCTACAATGAATAAATTCCCCCTAGTTGTTATAACATGTTTATACTAGAAAAATGACTACAAATGAAGACCAAGAATAACCTTAATGGGAAAGGAGTGGGAAACTCATGGCACAATAACACAGTTTGAAAGATATTAGTGAAAGGAGCAGCCAGCCCCAGTCCTCATATGCAGATTGTATTATAAGGTCTCAGGTTTATTTTCTTCCTCCCTCCCTTTACCATCATCATTTGGTGCCATCGCCTCCTCTCTTCCTCCTCCACTACCTTCCTGAGTCATTGTCTAACTCAGAAGCCACCTGGTGCTCTGAACAGTTTACATTATTCAGATTATTGGAGGGATGACAGTTCAAAATTATGATTTCACCTATCAGTATAAAGTACTGTAAGAAAAATAGTAGCTTTTTGAGTTTTCTAGTTATTTTATTCCCAGTTAACCAGGAATTTGTTATATAGCATCAAACAAATACCAATAATTTTTCAACATTATTTGCCATATAAGAATGTACATGTAATGGGCATATGACTTCAAATACCTAAAAACAATTTCTTTGATCAGAAAAAAGTTCTCAGGATGTCACTGTCCATAGTAACACTTAGCATTTTGACCAGATGACTTGTGACAGCATTGAGGCTTGAGGAAATTTAAAATATTTACCAAAATAAATTAGAAAATGAAGACTGAAGCTAACTACAAAATGAAATTCCAAAACTCTAGGAAGATTAGTTTATACCAGTATTTTCCAACACTTTCGAGTAATAGGATGTTAAAAAATATACTTCATGAGCTCCTTCATAATAGGACTTGTACTATTATCATCCATTGATTGAAAAACTTCTAAAGGCAAAATACTACTTTTTATTTCATAATACTTTTAAATAAATTTCTATTTTACTCACTGTAATAACATCTACTTATTTTGATTTCTAGTATTACTTCTGATAGGTTTTTGTTAAGAGGGCATAGGCATATTTGCTCATTTATAGAACTATGTATGGATTCAAAGATTCCTTGGTAAAAATTCTCATGTCCCTCACTAATGAAATGCTGATAGAATTGTGAACTAATCCAACCATTCTAGACAATAATTTGAAACTATCCCCAAAGGGATAGAAAACTGTGAGTAAGTAACCTTTATCCAGTGATACTACTTCTAGGTCTATATCCCAGACATAAAAATAAAAGACGGGGGTGGAGGGAGCACTTATCTGTACAAAAATACTTATAGCACCTCCCTTTGTAGTGGTGAAGAACTGAAAATCAAAGGGATGCCCATAAATTGGGGAATGGATAAACACGCTGTGGTATATGATTGTGATGGAACATTATTGTGCTATATGCAATCACAAGCAGGATCATTTCAGAAAAAAAAAAAAAACCTGGTAAGACTTACATGAACTGATGCAAAGTAAAGTGAACAAAACCAAGACATTGTACACAGTAACAGCAATATTTTATAATGAAGAATTGAGAATGACTTGGCTAGTCTCAGCAATACAATGATCCAAGACAGTCCTGAAGGACTAATGATGAAGCATGCTATCCACCTCCAGAGAAAGAACTAATGTCGCCCTGAATACAGGCAGAAGCTTGCTATTTTTCACTTTTTTTCTTTCAATTTGAGTCTTCATGTACAGAAGCAAAGGGATGACAGCTAAAGAATAGTTAACAATGTGAACAAAAGGACAGAGTTAACCAAGGTCTCTGTGAAAACTCCTTAAGAGCTACCAATCATTGGAAATGCTTCTGCCAAAACCCACAAAACTCCTTAAATAAAGTCAGAAGTAGCATTCAGCTAATAGTATGCTTCATTTGCCTGGGAGTTTAATGGCTCATCAGTACTTTGTCTTCCTTGGACACTTTCAGTTTATGGTGTTAGTATTTCTCTATATTTGAATTCACTAAATGCTAAACTATTCCTTATTCAAGACCATTTGCAATTTAATTGTTGTTCCCCACATAATTAACAATAGCATGAGGTAAAATGAATATTCAGATTTCCAGTCATTTTCATATAAATTCGGTGTCAAAGTTCTGACTCAGTTGCTCTTTTGGCTTCCCATTTCAACCAATGAAGAGCTCACTGAATTTCCTCCAGTGCCAACCTAATTCCCATGCTCACTTATCAAATGTGCCATGGCTGCTGGAACAGACTCAGAACATTCACTTAGCAGGCTGTCTACAAAATTGCTTGCATGACAAAAGTCTGTTCCTGCAAGTTAAAACTTTAGCCTTATTAGTAAAAGAGTCTCATTAAGTAGCTCATGAAAAGAACTGAGGAAGAAAAGCATTTCCGTTGTAGTTTCAGATCTAAAAGAACAAGGATGCATCAAGTAGAATGTCAAAGTGCAGTGAATTTGAAGAAGAAAAGAAAAGTTAGGTCCAAAAGTATTCCCTCTCCACATTTTAATCATACAACATACCAGTTTCTGTTTAGAGAGCACTCTCAATCATTTCCTTTCAGACCGAGTCCTTTGTGTAGTGAACAAGGGCAAAGTGAACCAAATAAACAGCTATGCTTTGAGTACAGAATAAGGACAGTTAATAGACAGACATGTCTACTAACTTCTTTCAAGTTCTTCTAAGAGGTGGTGGTGGTGTTGGTGATGATGGTGATGATGATGATGATGATGATGATGATGATGATGGTGATGATGGTGATGATGGTGATGATGGTGATTATATTTTCCTCAATACTAGCTGGGAGGTCATAAAAATGAGCTCTGGGGCTTGGCCTTTCAGCAAAGAAACTAACATCACTCTTTCCTTGCCTTTTTTTTTAAGGAAAAAAGAGATCTAAGAATTTCACTAATAAACAGCTTGCTTTCATTGCTCAGTAAGTTCAAGGAGGACCAAAGTACTACTCATTTGGTTGGGTAGCACTGAAATTATCTTAGAAGAAGCCTTATGATGTTTATTGCATTCAATAGATTGTCTTCTCCATAAAAATAAAATCAAGATATGAGAGCTATATGTTGTTCACAGTTGATCACAGTCATCTAAAGTTTTTGCATTGTAGATATTTAATAAATTTATTCATATGGTTTTCATAGCGAATCTAACAAACCTATGTCATATATTTTCATGTAGATTTGCTAAAACACACACACACACACACACACACAAAGAAAAAAAAATCAGCCCAGCAAACTAACTCCTAACTGCAAATTCTTTATTTTTAGCATGTTTTGGGAATATCAATTTAACAATTGTGTGGAAGAAAGACAGACTGAAGAAAGAAGAGTCTAGAGTTTGTGAAACCAACTAGTAACTTCTTTCAATACTCCAAGTGGGAGATAAGGGACACCTGAATAAGGATGGTAGCTGTGTGAATGGAGAGAAGTAATGAATAAGAGAGAAAAAATGTTGTTGAATTAGGATTGCTAAAATTTAGCAGGGATAAAATAGAAATGTTCTACATTAAGTTACAAAAATTTCAATGCAGAAGTACAGAACCAATATATGAACCAATATATATGATCTACCCACTCCAAAAACTAATGCAATGTTGGGTTGCATTAATCAAAATGTAGCATCCAGGATTAGACAAACTGTAGGCTATTATATCTTGCACTTGGACTTTTGCACCAGTTTGAGGAGTCACATTTCAAAAGGACCTAGGTTTTTCACATGGTAGAGTAAGTACAGAAGCGCGGAACAAGAATGAATTTTCTCAAACAATATATCACAAGGATTATGGTACATGAAAAACAATTGAACTAACATTCACCCTAAAGAGGAAAAGACACAATAACTTCAGAGAGCTAGAGGAGAGTTATCTGGAAAGAATAAGTTTATTCTGTGTAGCCCTAGAGGACAGGTTTAGGACCAACTGGTAGAGGTTGTTTTGGATGAACATTATAACAATTAGAAGACCCCAAAGTGAAACAGTGATATAGTGATTTTCCAATGATAAAATACAGTGTTCAAGCAGAGAATGGATAGTCATCTGTCAAGAATATTGCAGAAGGGATTTCCATATGGGGTGAGAAAATGAGCTATGTCATGTCTAAGTTCCTTCCAAGTATGACTCCATAAATCCATTATAAAAATCAAATAAAGTACAATATTTAGTAATATATATATATATATATATATACATGAATTGCATTTAAAGCCATAATTCAGTATATTCATTCATTGAAATTTTTTAAGTGCCTTTTTAAGCAGGGCACTATTCAAGGTCTACTCTTCTCAGGAGGAAAGGCCAACAAAGTTACATAGGGCCAAAAGCCAGGTTGTTCAGGAATGACTGCTAAAAACAGGGGAAATTCTGGTAAAGATTATTGCCAGGAAATGCAGAATCAAAGCATGATATGTAGAAAGAAACAATATCATTTTCTCCACTTTAGACAAAATATCTAAGAAAGATCCATTTGGGGGTCAGATGATGCAATCTTTGGTCATGGCAACACAAACCAAACCTGGACCACTGTGAACTATTTTCAAAATATGATTTGCTAGATGAGAATCCTAGGTATGTGTCCATGAAGGCTTATGTCAAAACAATTTGTTATGCATTAGGATATATCTAACATCAATTTAATCAAGGTCTACATTGTCACATAGGATTTCCTGCTGCATTAAACCTATCAAATGCTTAAACCATACTTTTTTTTTTCTTACCTCAAGATCTGAATACTTGGCCACTGTGTTTAACTGATATCATTGCAACTAATTCTTCTATCATTGGAAATTCTTCTCTGCCTACAGAAAAGGGGGCAGGTTTCTAAAATCTCCTCTGGCCTGTTATCTCTGTTACATACAAAATGCCTTTAGGATAAAGGACCACTTAATTTTCATCTTTTTAATCTAAAGTGCTTTGTACAGCTACCATTTAATCAACATTTGCTAAATGATCTCAATAAATCTGTTTAAAATAATCTGCAAAAGGAAAAAGTCACAAAATTATATGATTTTTAAAAGTATATAGTAATAGACCAACTTTGATACTCAAGGAAATATAAAATGCAGCTAAACTCAATCTTTTATGGCTCATACCTTAAATTTCATTGATTTTTTCTTTTCTGCCCTAATCTCTGGGTAATATCTCACTACAGTCCTTTCCAGGTAGAGTTAGGCTCTTAAGGTAGATTTGAGTTGGTATTGTTGTTAGGTCTAATGAAGTTCCGATCCTTTTTTCACTCCACCTCTAAGGCCCCTTATTAAGGACAAAACTTGCCTCAATTAATTCCAAAGATTCCTACCATGGGCATCATTCAGCACTTATTGAACTTGCTTTCATATGTCTTGCTCTTCCAGAAGGTCACAGCAGCTCCAAACTCTGGGAGTCTTCAAACTCTGAAGATCAGTCTTCATCTGGTCTATTTTAAAATCCCACCTCAGATCATTTCTGTGTATCCCTAGATAAGACAATTACTCTCTCTCTCTTTCATCCTTATGTTCCTCATCTGTAAAATGGGAATAATGACAGCATTTACCTCAAAGCATTCCTGTAAGAATCATGAAATAACATATGCACAGCATTTTTAAAACCTTAAAACACTACTGAAATACTAGCTATCATAATTCATAAGAATGACAACAACAATGATCCCAATTGGCTTATCTGAAGCATATTCACTTTGAAATAAATGTCAGTAACCATTCTAATATGCAAACTCATTAAAACAACTAAGACAAGGATAATCTGGAAAGGATAAAACCTGAGTAAGGGAAAGAAGAACATGCCAATTATCTTCAAGTATTACAAAGGCTATCTTATAATAGAGAGACTAAGACCAGAGGGAAGAACTAGAAGCAGTACATGGAAGTAGGAAAGAGCTATATTCAATACATGAAAAATCATCCTAATTAAAGATATCCAAAAGTAAATGATCTGCTTCAGAATGTAAGCATTGGTGATGTTCAAGTGGAGATTGAATCATAACTTGTCAAGAACACTGTAGAGAGAAATATTATTCAGGTATAAGTTTGAATAGATGAACTCTTCATAAAAATGCAATGAGAATTTTTCAGGCAAATAAACTGATCTCTCTTAAAGGTTGATGGGGTGAGAGAATGAAGACAGTTAAATGGTACAGTGGATAGAGCTCTGGATCTGGAGTCAGGAAGTGTCACCTTCCCAAGTTCAAATCTGGCCTCAGACATTTACTAGCTGTGTCATCCCAAGAAAGTCATTTAACTCTTTGTTTCACTTTCCTCATTTGTAAAGTGAGTTGGAGAAGAAAGCAGCAAACCACTGCAGTATCTTTGCCAAGAAAACTCCAGATGGGGTCACAAAGAGTTGGAAATTACTGAAAGGACTGAATAACAACAAAGGTTAATAGAGAATAAGTCAAATACAGCTTCTGAATTCATTTTTGCATGTATAAATCTGTGTATATGTGTGGATGTATATATATACATATATATATTTTATCAACATACATATATCTGTATACATACACATATCTCAGAAATAAAATTTAATTATGGATACAACTTCTATCTGTAGTCCTCAAATCACCACTATCAAGTAATGTAAAATATCTGAAAATGATATGTGGTATCATGACACAACTATAGGAAGCAGGGATTCTCTATAAATGGACTGATTCTCTTAATGCTCCTAAATATAAATGACTTTGTGCTGATGGGACAAAGTTCTAGAACACTGCAGAGCTTCTTGGAAAATATTCATAACCACTACATAGAGATTGGTTTGACCATCCATAAAAAAAAGACCAGAAAGATCAAGACTGTCTGTTGCCCAAATTATGACTTGCCCTTTGTTTATTTGGACTTTTAGGGCTTGTCCGTTAATATGTGTGTGTGTGTGTGTGTGTGTGTGTGTGTGTGTGTGTACAGATAGATAGATAGATATAGATATAGATATAGATACAGATATACAGATAGACAAAACAAATGGAAGAGAAATTGGCTCAGAATTCAATAAGTAGGAGAAAACAGGATGAATTGTCTTTAGGAAACTGGAAAAGTTCTTTTAATATTCTCAGCCCTCTTCCAGAAACAAAAGTGCATCCATATTTTACTGGCATTACTATATGACTACAAGACATGGAACAGTAGAGAGTCATCAAAAATTTTAAAATGTATAGAAGACTCAGAGGAATCAAGAGACACATGGTGGGTACGAGCAGGATCCAACATATAACCAATGGGGAATATGAATAAGAGGTGTCATCAGGGAAAAGGTATTAAAGGAATAAGAGGTGGGCTGGTTATATGGTAAGGGTAAGGAGTGACAGAACCTAAGTGTACCAACCAGAATTCTCATGATGGCAGCAGAAACCAAAAAAGATATTTATAATATTGGGTAGATCCCCTGTAGTGAAATTACAGGAGGGCATGAGTAAGAGTTGTATAGGTATGGATGGATTGTAATGTGTAGTACTGGAAGCAGCAACCAGATGAATAAGATCATAAGTCCCCCATTAGTTTTTTTAGTATTATATTCTCAAACTCTTGTACCTCAAGGACCATTAGCATGACATTTTCCAACAACTATAAGCCCACTGGCTTCGGAAACTAGATTAGTTCTCCCTGTAGCTGCTGGTGCATTTGTATAAGTAGTATTTGGTACAAAACTAAATAGTATAAGCTGATTCATTATAAGTATAATCCCTGGCAATTGTACTTTACAATTAACAAAAGGATTTCACTTTTATTATCTCATACCTTCAGATAGGTGAAAGAGTTTGCCAACTATGTAAGTCAGTTAATCAATCAAAGAGCATTTCTTAAGTATTTACTATGTGCCAGGCACTGTGCTATGTCCTAGAGATACAAAGAAAGATTAAAAACAGAACCCGCTCTCATTAAGCTTACAAAGTAATTGGGGGATGGGGGAATGACATGCAAATAATATGCAAGCTATGCATAGAGTAAGTGAAGAGTATTGGAAAACATTAACAGTGGAGGGTAGAGTGGCATATGAAAAGTCCTTATTCAGAAGGTGGGATTTGAACCAAGATTCAAAGGAAGCCAGAAAAACTAAAAGGTGAAGTCAACAGAGAGTATTTCAAACTTAGGGGACACCAGTGCAAAGGCACATATTCTTGAAGGAGGATGAGGATTTTAAGAATCCATTAATAACCATATGAAAAGTTGCTGCCAATCTCTGATAAGAGAAAAATACAAAGAAAAACAACTCTGAGGTTTTACTTCACACCCATCAAATTAGCAAATGGAAACAGTCAATGATGTAGGACCTGTAGGAAGACAGGCACACTAATATAATGTTGGTAGAGTTATAAGTTGGTCTAACTCTTCTGAAAATCAATTTTAAATTATGTAGACAAAATTCATTAAACTCTCATTCCCTTTAACCCATTCATTCCACTACTGGGCATATGCCCCCAGGAAGATAGGTCAATGACAAAAGGCCAGATCCTAAAATAAGAAAATATTCATACTAGTACTTTGTGGTTGCCAGACAGTTGAAAATGGCTAAACAAAATGTGGTTCCTTAATGAAATGGCATGTTACTGCTGTAAGAAACAGCAAATTGAAGGAATTCAGAAATATAAGGGAAGAGTTGTATGAAGTTGCACAGAGAAAAAAGTGGACCAATGGGACAATATATCCAATAATTATATAAATGATAAAATCACTAAAAAAAAATAGTCAAAATATGATTAACTATACTGAGCAATCTCAGTCCAAGGAGCTAATAAGGAATCCTGTTTTCCTTTCCTTAAGAGAAAGGCAAGTAACACTAAAGAGCTGGGAAGAGTAATACACTATCAATTTAGGTAGTTACATCAATTGACTTCTTAAATGTTCTCTTTTGTTCCAACATAACATTCCTAGGGGAATAGGCAGAGAATTTTTTCCTAGGCAACTGCTGTGGGTTCCTAGGTAGTCTTGAGGTTGTTTTGTTTTTGTTTAATTATTTTTTAGTCATGTATAGCTCTTTGTGACCATATTTGGGGTTTTCTTGACAAAAATACTAGCATGGTTTGCCATTTCCTTCTCAAACTCACCTTACAGATGAGGAAATTGAGGCAAATAGGGTAAAATGTCTTGTCCAGGGCCACACAGCTAGTGTCCAAGGTTGGATTTCACCTCAAAAAGATGAATCTAGCTGCCCCACTTTGAGATGGTAACAATCCCCACAGAACCAATTCCTGGTGCAGTCCTGGGAGCTCAGCAGTGGAAAGGGGCAGATTAGTAGACTGAGTCATAATCAGTGAAGAGTAAAGTGCAATTGCACAATTTGCTCTCTCTTTCTGGGAGAGTATGATTCTAGACATCTTCCTATCATCGGATTACTATTCAGTCAACCCTTAGGATATATGCCACAGCCTGCAAAACTACATAACCTCACTCTTTTCGACCACTGCTCTAGACATTTCACTGAACAAAAACAAAAAAAAAAAAAAAGAAGAAATATTTTCCCACTCTGCACAATAAAACTCCCTTCCTTTCTGTGACAAAAATTTCCTTTATTCTAGCCTCTTAGCTTCTTTTCATATACTAGTTACATATTTTGTTTTCCTTTTCCCTTAACTAAATAAGTGAATAAATTCTTAAGTTCACTTCTAGCTGAAGTTTTACTTTTGGGTAAGCTCTTATGGGTCTGAAAACAAATAAGAAGTGGACCCAGAAGTACATTAGCAATCAGCAATTGGAAGTACCAGGAGACACATTTTTAAGAACTAAGGAAAGCAGAAATCAAAGGCTAATCCCAAAGCATGAAACACATTCTTGCCAAAGCAAGTTTGTCAAATTTCTCTAATGTCTCAAAGAGTCAATGAGCAAAGAAACAAAGTTCAGGGAGAATATGATTCTTACGATGTTGTGTCCTCCAAGATGAACACACAGGAAAAGAATTATAAACTGGAATTGGAATAATAATCAATATTACAATTATCACTTGACAAGGTTATTATCCAAAAGCATACTCTTAAAGTGTGATGTCATATTCAAATTCATTTTGGGTACTATTGAGGCAACTGAGTGACACAGTAGAAAGTGCTGGACTCCAAGAAGAGCTGAGTTTGAATTCTGCACAAACTATCTATGAGTTCCCAGGCAAGTCACTTAACCTCTCTTAGCCTCAGTTCCCTTAACTATAAAATAAGAATAATAATAACACCTACTATACAGTATTATAATGAGGTTCAACTGAAATGGGTATAGGCATAATGTCTTGCAGACCTTAAAGTGCTGTATAGATGTTAGCTATCATTATTACTGATTGGCCATAGAAACAGCAAATATTATTACTCATTTATTTTATTTTTTTGGTTTTTGGAGGGGGGGCAGGGCAATTGGGGTTAAGTGACTTGCCTAAGGTCACAGGGCTCATAAGTGTTAAGTGTCTGAAGCCAAATTTGAACTCAGGTCCTCCTGACTCCAGGGCCGGTTCTCTATTCACTGTACCACCTAGCAGGCCCCAGATATTATTATTCAAATCAAATGACTTAAAAATCAGAATTTATTAAAGTATGAAAAGGGAAAAAGCAGTGTGGTACAACAGAGAGACAGAAAGCTAGCCTTAGAGTTAGGAAGACATGAGTTCAAGTCTCTCCTCACAAATAATGGCACCTGAGCTGAGTCCTGAAGGAAGGGAAGGATTCAGAGAAAGGTATATATTCTGGGCACAGGAATCTTGTTTTCTCCCAAGAAAAATATAAAGTAAACCCCTTAGATGCTTATGCATACTGTATATCTGCAAAGAGAAAAAAGTGAAGTTCTAAGTAAATATTACTTGAAACTTATATATGAATATTACTAGAATGAAGAAAATGTTTTGATGCCTAATGTACTATTCTCTTGCAACTTCAGTGATTAAATCAGAATACACAACTTTAATAAGTCAACAGCAATAAGATTTCATTTTCACTCGTGTGAATACTTCCCAAGAATTTTTAACTGATATATGTTTTCGGAGATATTCATACATTTTGTTATGAAACCAGGTATAACTCTTCATGTGTTCCCAGTTATTCTTCCTTTGAATGACATTAGCTACTGAGCCAGTCATGAAAATTACGCTTTCCTCCTCCATACATACCACTGGTAGTACAAGGTAATACCTGCATTGTGCTAAGTCCATAGTAAGGATTTAATAAATGTTTAAGTCATTCATTCCTTCATTCTATTCAGAATACCCATTGGAAATAGGAAATGGATCACCTGCAATAGCATGATCAACCTTTTGTCAACTAGAATTTGATTTTTGGGGGAAAGGGTGCTTAGCTACAGAAGCGGCAGCAGCCTCCTTCCCATTTAAGGATGGAGTCACTGACAATTACCTGATTACCTCCTTGAATAATAAGCAGAGTTCCAGAAAACAAGGATGGTTCTCCACATAGACATACAAAGAGCTCAATCCTGGGTATTGTGGACTTACAATATGGCCAAAACAACTAGATATCCACAGGTAAAAATCTGCTGGTCCCAAGAGAACAAATCTAGCATTTTGGACACAACAGAGAAACTTTCCTGAAGATTAATCACTGGCTCAGTCAGGAAATTAAATAACTATGGCTACCACAGAACACTTTAGAGAGAGCACTAGGTTAAGAAATTAATTAAGATTAGTTGTTTTCAGACATGTCTGACTCCTTGTGACCTCCTTTTGGATTTTCTTAGCAGAGATACTGGAGTAGTTTGCCACTTCCTTTCCCAGCTCATTTTATAAATGAAGAAACAAATAGGGTTAAACGTCTTGCCTAGAAACACACAGATGGAGCATCTGAGACCAGATGTGAACTCAGGAAGAGGAGTCTTCCTAGGTCTGGCATTCTGTCTGCTGTGTCACCTACCTGCCAATAAGAAATGAATAACATTACCAATAAGAAACGACAACACAATCTATGTGGTATTAGTTGCATCACTGCTGGCTGACCAAAAGACAACTGACACTGTATGCTGGAAGAGGCTGCTGCCACATACATTGAACTCCACATCAAGAGAGTCTTCCTCAAAGAATTGTAAGGACATTTGAAGGAAGACTTTCTGAAATACTGCATTGTTTCTACTACTTACTTTTGCTTATTTAATAACATATAGTACTAACTTTTTATTTTTTAATTTATAAAGATTCCTATTTTTAAAATTATATTTAGTTAGCTCCCTTATAGTTTTACAAAAGAAAAAGTTGGCCACTTCCACAGGGGCTATTAAAAAGGGTGAATTTTCTATTTGTTTTGTTTGCTTTGATCTGCATTCAGACTCCATCAATTCTTTCTCTGGATGTGGATAGCATTTTCCATCATGAGTCCTTTGGAACTGTCTTGGATCAGCTGAGAAAAGCTCAGTTGTTCATAGGTGATCATCACACAATGTTGCTGATACTGTGTACGTCGTTCTCCTGGTTCTTCTCACTTCACTATGCATCAATTCATGTAAGCCTTTCCAGTTTTTTGGTTTTTTTTTTCTGAAATCTGCCTGCTCATCATTTCTTACAGCATAATAGTAGCCTAGTACATTCATATACCACAACTTGTTCAGCCATTCCCCAATTGATGGACATTCACTCAATTTCCAATATGCTACCATGAGAAAAAGCTGCTATAAATATTTTTGGACATCTAGGTCTTTTCCCCTTGTTTATGACCTCTTTGGAATACAGACCTAGTAGAGGTATTGCTGGATCAAAGGACATAGTTCCAAATTGCTCTCCAGAATGGTTGGATCAGTTCACAACTCCTCCAACAGTGCATTACTGTTCCAATTTTCCCACACCCTCTCCAACATTTATCATTTTCCTTTTCTGTGATATTAGACAATCTGATAGGTGTGATGTGGTACCTTAGAGGTGTTTTAATCTGAATTTCTCTAAACAAATGGTGATTTAGAGCATTTCTTTATATGACTATAAGTAGCATTGATCAGAATGTTATATTTTCAAAATTACTTAGTGGAGCCACTAGTCAACAGTCAGTGTTAGAAATATCCCTGAATGGAAAAAAGTGACATAGCTAACTTAAACACAAGTTGGAGGGGGATAGGAAGAGAAGTGCAGAAAAGACAGCTATTAACAGTGATGAAAAATAATTAATGTTATTTATATTTTAAAAGGGATTAGTATAAATTCTGAACTGCATTTTAAACCTTCATAAAATCCTTAATCCAATACCTTATTATGGTGTGGGGGTGACTGTACATTCTTGTTTTGAAAGGTATGCCAACAAACATAAATATTGGCAGGTGTTACCAAGCTGTGACGGTTTTTACTATAGGTCTGGTGACATGAAACTGTCGTCCATACATCAGTCCAGCTAAGTTCAGAAAGAATCATCACCAGTCTGGCCACTAGGCAGTGAACTTTTTGTTCATAATAACTTGAAGACCATAGAGAGAGGTTTTCATTTGTGTAACTGGAGGGCATCCTCAGACTAATGAGATCACATGTCTTTAAGTATGCATTCCAAAATCAAGCTCTACTGCCATGTTGAAGAGTTATTCAACCCTTCCAAGAATGTAAAATTCATTGCTTCCACTAATGCTAAGCATAATCCTCTCTGTTTCCAGGGTCAAAACAATTCATCACAGGAGGCTAGGTGGTGTAGTGAATAGAGCACCAACCCTATAGTCAGGAGGACCTGAGTTCAAATCTGACCTCAGACACTTAACACTTATGAGCAGTGTGATCTTGGGAAAGACACTTAAACCCCAATTGTCCTGCCTTCCTCCCTCCAAAGAGCAAAAAAAAAAAAAACATCACCTAACTCAAGGTAAAGTCACTCAAAAATAAGAATCACATTTGAAGTTGTTTGGCAGTTTAACATTTCCTCAAATTTCTACTTCACAATTAAACAATATTCTTACAGAAATAAAATGATAAAATGTCCTTATTAATATGCTAACCATACTATAGACCTGGGTTTAAATTAGCCACAGATGTTTTCTATCTATGTGACCTTGGCCATGTTTAAACATTGGGCTTTCTCTTCTTCATCTGTGACATGAGAGATAGCCACTCAATTTCCTTCTAGCTCTAGCTCTATGATCCTATGATCCACATATTTCACACACAAAAAAAAGTTGACATCATAGCACACATCAAGCAAAGTGGAAAGGAAAATGTGAAATAGAATATCTCAAGAAACCTCTTCATAATACAAGTTTCTCCTTTTCCCTATAGCCTGACAGACAATTTTATGAGATTCTAACATTGTCAACTCAAATTTTATTTTTCACCTTCAATTTACAGTGATTTCTCTTCTTACTTTGTGGCATGTCAGATATGAATGTAATAGCTTTATATAACATTTTCTATCATTTTCTTTCAAAAAGAAAGCAAGACCTGGAAAAAGGGAATCCTTACTTATGAAAAATCATATTTAATTGGCTTTGCCACTCTAGGTGTTCTACATTTAATGGCCAGTGTTAGCTTGATAGAACAGAATGCAACCAAGACACTCCTGCGCACACAGGAATTACATGCTTTGCCAAAATAATAAATCACAGTATTTCTATTTATTCCCATAATATCCATTGTGCTTAATGAAGCTATATTTCTAAAGATTTTTGCTATGCATTTTGGTTGTGTTTGTATTTCTATCTCACACAAGATTCTAATTAAATGAAATAAACATTCCCTAAAGTGCCTGGGTTATAATGACTAGAATAATCCTTGAATGTAGCTGAATGTAAATGAAAAGTAGAGTAAACCCTGAGAGATTTGCATTCAGTGCTATTTAAATTGTATTTTGTATTAATTTACTTTAAATTAATTTCAGTGCTTAAGGAAAAGTGCCAGACTGACAGGTTTAGAGATTCTAGTCATTCTGTGAATTCAAGGAGAAAAGTACCTGAGGGAAACAGCAAGATAAAGCCCAACTCTGTGCTTGAGGTCTGACCAGCCTGTCAAAGGGCCATAGAATGACCAAAGAATGACCAAAAAAATGAAGTTTAGAGCTCCTCTCTTAAAAACCTCCACAAAGCTGTCAATTATCATACTGGGTTTTTTCATCATTTAAATAATCATTTAATAATTAGAAATCAGACTGCAAAAGAGATTTAAATGCCTTATTTGGCAAGATGTTATTGAAAAGTAAGAATTTGGAGGTTATTAACAATGCTAGTCACCAAGGTCAAGGGGAATATATTCTTTATTTTATTATCTTTTAAACACACTACGACCTCTCCCATTTTTAAATGTGATGCTATCACAAAATATTTTTATACTATGTTTCCTAATCTTAAAAACATTTTAAAAGCTTGTTTGAAGGCAATGTGGTATAATAGAAAGAAAACAAAAAAAAATACACTGGAATTGGAATCTGGTCAAGGACTAAATCCAGTTGGGCAACTTTATCACCTGTGTGAATTTTAGAAAGTCATTTAAACCTCCTTGGTCCTTCGTTTCCTCATCAGTAAAAGGGAGGAGTTGGATGAGATGATCTCTAAGGTTCTTTCCAATTCTAAATTTTATATTATTAAATGTAATTGGAGGAGTTGAGATGTTAATACACTATAAATATGTTGTCACAAGAATATATGTGCGTATACACCTATCAGTCTGTAGGATTAAAAAGATTCATGAATATAGTATCCCCTTGCATAAAATACTTGCTCCAATTTATCCTAAATGTGCTACTTTATAGATTTAAGGGTTACCATATACACCTACTATTTCAGAATTGAAGTTTTTTTTTTCTATTCACAGCTATAAATTCAGGTTTTTGTTTAGTCATGGCCAACGCTCTGTGACCTTATGAACCATAGCATGACAGAATCTTCTTTCCTACACAATCTCCTAAAGTCTATCCAAGTTCATGTTCATTTTTTCCATGACACTAACTATTCATCTCATCTTCTGCCATCCCCTTTTCCTTCTACCTTAAGTCTTTCCCAACATCAGGATTTTTTCTAGTGAGTCCAATCTTCTCATTATGTGGCTGAAGTATTTAACTTGAGTAATAAAATCAGTTGTCATTCCAATTTTCCCTTTGCGATACCTCTTACAAACATTTCACTTCTATCTTTTCTATTCCAATAAAAATCAAACTAATTCAGGTTCTGTCCCACAAAGAGGCTTCCAAGTTTCCCCAACACCATCAATCCTCTTTGAAATGAAACTTTAACAAATATTTGTTTAGAACCCACAATTCTACAACGTGCAAAATACAATCTTGGGTACTGGGGAAATACAAATCTAAATAAGGCACAGTCCCCATACTGAAGGTATTTTTAAAATTTGCTCAAAAAAGTTAAAATAACTAAATCCTTCTTAGTCTCACATGCAAGGCCCTCCACAATATGACTTCAAACTAATTTTCTAACCTTGGCCCTTAATAAACTGTGCATAAGGATCCCAACAGGTCTAATCACCCTTTCCTGAATACAAGGTCTTTGCCCTTGCACTGACCATTTGGCCCACCTATAATGCCTTCCTGAGTCCTTTTCACCCTTCCAAATTCTACTAATCCCAAAAGATCTTTTTCAAAACCACATTCCACAAAATCTTTCTCCACAATTACCTTTTCTTCCCCTAAACCCACCCCCATGGTCTATAATATTCATTTGGCAAGTAGAATGTAAGATCCTTGAGAGCAAGAATGGTTTAATTTGTGTTACTGTATCCCAAGCACCTAATTCAGTAATTGGAATGTAGAAGGCACTTAATAAATCCTTGAAAACTGTCATTTAACTTTTCATGTATTTCTGCCTTATCTCCCTATAAATACTTTTTTTTTTTTGAGGGTAGTCACAATATCACGGGCACAGTGTTACAACTCTGTCCCCCATAGAACTTGGCATAGTACCTTAAACTCCAGTAAGGAAGAGGATAGAAGAGAACAAGCATTTATTAAGCATCTATCATGTCAAGCACTGTGCAAGACTTTTACAAATACTATTATCATCTATGCATTTGATCCTTACAACAACCCTGGGAGTTAAGTACTATTATTATCCCGTATTTTTCAGTTGAGGAAAGTGAGGCAGACAGGGGTTAAGTTATTCAGCATGGGTCACATAGCTAGTAAGTGTCTAGCACCACATTTGACCTTAGATCTTACTGAATCCAAATTCAGCACTCTATCCACTGTGCTACCTTACCTAGCTAATAACAATATATCTAACAATGCAGTATAGTGTTGGAATGTGTCTCCTTTAAATCCCAAAATGGGTGATACTGCTCCCTAGGGGGCACTGGAATGATCCAGGGGGGTGGTGGTAGTCTTGGCTACAATTGAGGGGCACTGAATAAAAATGGGGGGCAGTGGAAGCATTAAAGAAAGAGGAGAAGAAAATTTTGAAAAACTGTTCATACATGTTCCATCTGTTGTATAACAGAGTTAAAGTCATAGTGATTATATTATTTTCCAAATAAACACACAATATACAAGTTACAAGCAATCAGTGGTCAAAGCCACTGACAGGTCTTAACAAGCAAGTAGTGGAAGGCAAGTGTCACACATTGTTGGGAAGTCTAGCATGGATCAGCAGGAATATGTGTGTAACGGCTATTTATAACAAGATACTATACAGTTACATGATGCAATGTTCCATCATCAAAATTTCAATACAGGAAAAACCCCAAATTTAAAATAAATTATTAAATGTAAGATGTGTCATGTTTTGGAAATGATGCTAATTTTTTAGACCATTAAAGTGTTAAAGAAAGTAGATTTCCAGGAAGACATTAAGTAATTTTTTTTTTTAAGAGGATGGTAGACCAAATAAGTTTGGGAGCTTCTGCTTTAAAATATCACTGTAATTTTTCCTTGTTCCCTGGTCTTTTTAGATAAAGACAGCAGGTATTTCACTTACATATCATTCAAGGTTACCATTCACGGACTTCCCTTGAGGTAGAGTACTCTAATAGAATCAAAAGATCATACTCTCATTAATTTACAAATTAAATAGAAATTGTAGATCATTTAATCCAATATCATCATTTTGTAGGTGAAGAAACATTAGGACATGTGACTTGCCCAAGAACACACAGGTAGTAGGCAACAGAAGCAATATTGGCACATAGATCCACTGAAGAGCAATAATAATAATAATAATAATAATAGGCATAGGCAGAGCTTATACAGGGCTTAAAAGTTTGCAAGGAACTCTACAGATATCATATCCTCTGATTCTCACAGCAACCCTTTGGAATAGGTGCTACTCCTATTCCCATTTTAAAGATGAGAAAACAGGGAGCTGGGAGAGGTTACTTATGTACTGATGTACTGACAGTCCCACTTAGCAAGGATCAAAGGCAAGATTCCAAGTTAGTTTTTCTTGAATCCATGCCTAAGATCCAACCTCTGCAGCAGCACCACCATTCCAGAGCCAGTCTTTTCTTTCCATTGTCCCATACTTCTTCCTTATTGTCTTTACTTGTATTTTACAGAAGGTGTTTCGGTAGGAGTTAAAGGTACCTCAGAAAGGCATATTAATAACTCATAAGACCTATGCCTACTTCAGATAACTCCTCACTAAAACCTGTTAAGTACTCATTCATTAAAATGAAATTTTAGTGCAAAATCATTCCAAATGTAGCATCCATGACTAAGGAAGCATATGTAATATCTGAAAGAATATCTGAAAGAAAATACCTTTTTTTATATAACTGCAGTATTTTTGTGAGCACTTCAATATAATATCCTTTTATTTTCAGGGTTTTTTAAAATAACTATTTGCCTTCTGCTGGCATATCACAGCCTAGTTCTTCAAAATGCAGCCTCAGTAGTCTATTGACTATTTTATTAACAATGTACCTAAGATATTTCAAAACAACATGAAATTCTAAAAGGTGAAAAGATATTGAAGTCAACGACCTCTCAGAAATTGTGGCTAATATAGTAACAAAGCAGTTAATAAACAAGTAAGTGAAATTTACTTTTACACAATGGAGCCTAAATGTGCATCCAAGCACCAAAGACTATAATGATAGTAAAAGCTTATAAATCAAGTTTTGGAGAAGATGGTATTCAAGGAAATAGCTTGCAGCATAATAAAAGTACAAGCACATAAATTGAAAAGTAGAGTTGGGAACATATTGTAATGCATTGTCTATGGATCACTGACATTCTGGAAGCTATTAATAAAAATATCATGATGATATTCTGAAACAGTTCCTGATTATTAAGCTGACAGACGTTAACCTATTTGATGTACAGAACAGTGTCTGATACAGGGGTTAGAAAAGATCTTTTTATTTTAAAGGTAAGAAAATCAATATAATAATGTACAACTAATTAAAATATAATTCGTTTATCTCAAATGATAGTTTACCAAATTTTTAAAAAGCACATTTTGGTGACCCTAACAACTAAATACATCCCCACAAGAGCAATTTTGCTTAGGGAAATGAAGTCTTTAGAAAACTTACATTGAATAAGGAGCATGATGGACAAAGTGAACAGAGATAGTAAATGTAGCAAACTATCACAGAGCAGCAAAAGGAGTCAATGGCCAGGGAATTTCAGGTTGGGGAATATACAAGGAAACCTTGTTCTACCTTTCTGGATAAGTCAGCGGCAGCTACGCTGAAAATAAAGGACTTCTGTTGCTATTTAAAAGAAGAAAGCTTGACTCTGTAGTTTGAAGAGAACAATTCCTTTTTTCTCAGTTAAAAGAGATAATTAGAATGGGATGAAAGGTTAGCCAGTAAGTGAGCCCACAAACCATGGAGTATTTAGCTTGAAGAGGACTCAGAAAAGAAAGTGTAATAGTCTGTAGAAAGCTAAGGAAAAGACTTTGAAACTGAATTAGGGAATTCTAATGAAGACTCATCTCAACAACACAATAGGGAGAATTATAAAAGTCATATCCCCATGTCCTGAGTCACAATCTCAATTTTTTAGCCACACCAACCTTATTAATGATTATGACATCCCTACAATACAGAAAAAATATAAATATTTGCCTTTATCAAAATTCAGTCAATTCAACCATAAATTCAACCATCCAGTTTGAATCTAATAATATAAATAGAGTAAAAGTGGAAAGAAATAAAGTCTTTTAAAAAATAA
>CM053591.1:94652648-94671171 GCA_028646515.1 Pseudochirops corinnae
TGAGAATAAGGTTGACTCTTTCCCTTTTGCCTTCCTGTTCTCCCCCTCTATCATAACAATTATCTCTTGCTTCTTCCAAGAGATGTTCAACCCCATTCTGACTCTCCCTGTCTCTTCTCAATCTAATCCTCTCTCATCTCAGAATTTGCATTCTTGATGCTCATCTCTATAGCCCCTGAGCCCCAATAATGTGTTTCTCATTTATACAAAGTCACTTACAATGCCACCACTAACTCAAATATAAAATATTTACTAAGTGATAAGGCAAAAACAAGAATAAACTAATAATTCACAAATAAGTCTGGGTCACTATGCCTCACCAATACACAGAGTAACTGTTTAAGAAAGTGGATACCTAGAGAAAGGTAATGAGGAGGCACAAGATTAGGGAAATTCATGAGCCTCAGGCAACTCATGACTGAATGACAGGTCTTGATGCACTGGATCTCTTTAAGGAATAATTGCATCACATCACCAGCACAAATAAAGCACTTCCCTCCTACCTGGCCAAACACCACTTTGCTTGTAGCAAAGTAGTTTCTCTGTTCCTTCCAGGCCACTGAAGCAGTGATAGCAGCAAGGTGTTAAAAAGGTGTTATGCTCTTTCAGTGACAAGGAATTCCCTTAAGTCAGAGTACTGCTAACCTGAGATCTGCTCTGACCCTCTAAAAACTTTCTCTTTCTCAAGTTACATATAGCAATAGAGGTTTTCTTCATCAATCTCTTCAAATAACCAGGGATTCTATTTTGTCTAATCAGCTCTCAACAAGGCCTTTTCTCACAAAAAAGCAGATGCAAAAGCTATCTTCTCCCTTCACCCCTCAGTTTTTCCCTTTCTGGGGAGAAAAAACAACAGAGGGCAGCACAGGCAACCCTCAAGGTTTTTCACTCTCAAGTTATACAAGATACATGTCTACATCAGTAAGCTCAGAAAGCTCACTACTCAGTAGCAGAATTCACCTTTATTTTAGGGAAGCAATCATCTGTCAGCAAAGCAATTTACCTCTTCCAATCAGCATAGCTTCTTGCAAAACAGTTGCAAACCTTCCTGTCAGATCAGTCCCTGTCGGCTTCTCTGTTCTTTCTTCTATAAGCTGCTTTTCTCCTCACCTACAGTGTGATCTGTCCCCAAATCTTCCCATGCTTGGCCTCCCCTCTCCTCTTTTCTGCTTTTCTTCTACCTATATCTATCACTTTTAATGTCTCAAATAAGTGTTTGCTCATAAGGAATGACTCATCTCTAACTTGTAATATGAAACTCAAAAGATCCACCTTTGTTTCAGGTGTAACCCCATATATAACCATATAATCTGTATTTAATCTCTCCCTAAGGTCCTCTATAATATCTTTATAGTCTCCAAATAGTTGTTTGATTTATAATACTAAAGTTATAATTTTCAAAACTCTGAAAACATGAGAATCATTACTTCAGTCATTACTCTTCTTTTATTCAGGTTCCCTCAACATATTTACCTAAGGGGCAGTTCATCAGTCCCACAGAAAAGTATGACTTAACCTCACCATTTTATCTAAGAAGCCATGTAACTTCTCAAAGTGATTTTTAGTATTTCTTTATGCAAGAATTTTTTCTGCCCTTTTCATCAAAAATGTCTATAAGTGAAATAAGGAATACCATAAAATAACATCAGACAAGATTTGAACCTAGGTCACTTTCAGTAATGCATAAAATAGGTTGCAGGAAGAAAACTATTTAAATAGTCCAGTAAGAGAGAATAAAATTATAAACTATGAAAGTGGTTGCTGGAAAAGAAAGGAAAGGAAAAATGCAAGAGATAATTTGAGGGTATAATTAATGGGATAAGATACTTCTATTTCAAACGTGGTTAATATGAGGTATATTCTAATCTCTATTATTAAGATCTTTAATTATTAGTGTAGCATGTCTCAAAATGTGGAGACTTTTATAAGCCCCATAATCATAATAAAGGCAAGAATTTAGAACAATGTGGGTTAAAGTAGACTATGAGGTCTCAAAAGAGTTCTGAGGTTTTTTATTGTAGTGGTGGTGGGTTTGCTTGCATTCCCCCACAACTCCAACAAACTTTCATTTTCTCGGCATTTGAAATTGCTCTCTCCAAAGTTGCTAATAATCTCTTAATGGCCAAATCTAGTAGCCTTTCTCAATCTTCAACTTTCTTGACCACTCTGAAGTCTTCAATACCACTGATCACACTCTTTTCCTTACATTCTCCATTCTCCAGGTTTATTTGTGAGAAAGGCTCTCTTCCATTTTTCCTCCTACCTAACTACTCCTTTTTTTTCCTTTGCTAGGTATCTAGGGTGGGCAGGAGGGAGTCCCATAAGACTCTATTCTTGGCCCTCTTCTCCCTCTATACTATTTCACTTGGTGAGTTCATCAGCTCCCATGGTTTTAATTAGCATGTCTATGCAGATGACTCTCAAATATACTTGCTCAGCCCTGACTTCTCTCCTAATATCCAGTCTCATATCTCCAACTTCCTATTAGGCATCTCAGATCACAAATCTGTAGACATGTTAAACTAAATATGTCCAAAACCAAACTCATTACCTCTCCATACCAAATCTCTCTTCTAAATTTTAACTCCTGAGGGTACCACCATCCTCTTAATAACTGAGGCTCACAACCTACCTCTCATGCTCAACTCATCATCCTCCTCCAACCCCACATATCCAATCAGTTATCAAGTACTATTATTTCTATCCTCATATACACTCCCGACACACACACAATTTTCTCCTCTGATACTGCTATCATACTGGTACAGGCCCATATATCATTCTACACCTGGACTATTGCAACAGACTACATGTTGGCCTTCTCTCAAATGTCTCCCTATTCCAATTCATTCTCCAATCAGCCATCAAATTGATCTCCCTAAAACAAAGACTTGACCATGTCACACACACCATTCCCACCCTCCCATTTAGCAGGCTCCAGTGACTCCCTATCACCTTTAGGATCAAATATAAAATCCTATTTGGCCTTTAAAGCCTTTTATAACCTGACTCCTTCTTACCTTTCCAGGCTTCCTATTCATTGCTCCCCTACATGTAAAAAGCTCCATACAAGTAAGATACAGAGAAATGGAGGGGAGAAAAGGCAGTTGAGGATTTCTCTAGTCAGACATGGGGTTACAAACCTTATTCCTCTAGTCTCTAAAATACGAGAGCTGGTAGAAAGCATATTGATCTTATGGGGAAGAGATTAACAACTTAGCTGAATACGCCAACTAAAACTAGAACCTGGAATCAGAAAGAAGCTCCAAAACCACGTCTAATAGAACAATATCCAAAAGTAATCAAGATTCCAGTCTGGCACCATCCATCAGTGACCATATTTGATGACTACAGAGTAACACCCAGCAAAGGCTACATATAATGTCTACAGGTTTAACAAAGAACACATAAGACCAGCTGGAAACAGGCCCAGAGAGAGCAGTGTAATAACATTTCAAAAAGACAGTGATGCCTGACCCTATGTTGTCAGACAAATGAGTTGCTCTTCCATGAATATGCCTGGCCACATGGGATCTGTGGTCACATATGTTCCCTACATTGGCGTCCTTGCTCTATTTCCTGTGCAATGGTAATTAAGTGTATTATGGGAGAGTATACTCAAGGTTCATAGGGGAAATGTTCTTTATTATGTTTGGGAGTACTGGGGCTTGTTGGTTGTTTGGTATATTTAGTATACTATTTTATTAAATGCCTTTGCTTTCAACTAATTATACCCTCTGATTAGTAAAATCGAAAATATTTGTGGGGGCTCATATGCTATGGTTTTGATTAGGTGTGATCCCACTTGAACCAGGTTTGTTCTCCCTGCTCCTATTATCTCCCCATTCTAATCCATTCTCCACAAACATGACAAACAGATATTCCTAAGGCACAATTATGATCATGTCATTACTCTGCTCAGGAAGCTCTAATGGCTCCCTATTGTCTTTAGGGCAAAATAAAAACTTCTCTGTTTGGCATTTAAAGTCCTTCAAAGTCAGGTTCCTACCTATCTTCTGAGACTAATTCTACATTATTCCCTCTTCACACACTTTTAAAAAAGAAATATTGCACAAAATACCCTAGATATAATAAACCAATAAACATTTATTAAGTGTCTACTATGTGCCAGTCACTGAGCTAAGCTCTGGAGAAACACAAAGAGGCAAAAGAGAGTCCCTGCCCTCAAGGAGCTTACAACATAATGAGGGAGACAACACACAAATGTATACAAAGCAAGATATATACTGGATAAAGAGGAAATAATTAACAGAAGAGAGACACTAGATTTAAGAGGGGTTGAGAAAAGTTTCTTGTTAAAGATGAGGTTTTAATTTGGATTTCAGGAATGGGGGGCAGCCAGAGAAGATGCCTGGAGCTGAAAGATAGTGTGTTGGTGTGACTAGATCAAAACTTGTGGCAGAGAGTAAAGAGTAAGAAACCTGGAAAGTAGGAGGAGGGCAGGTTGTGAAGAGCTGTGAATGCCAAACAGAGCAATTTGTATTTGATCCTGGCAGCAATAGGAAGCCCCTGGAGTTACTTGAGCAGAAGAGTGACATAACAGGGTCTACACATTAGGAAAATCCCTTTGATGGTAGAATGGATTGGAGTGGGGAGAGACTTGAGGCAGGCTGACCTACCAGCAAGCTGTTGTAGTAATCCAGGTATGAGCTGATAAGAGCCTTCACTAAAGTGGTGGCAGTGGCAGAGGATAAAAGGAGACATATTTGAGAAACGTTGCAAATGGAAATATCAACAGATCTTGGCAAAAGTTTGGGTGGGGGTAGAGGAGAGAATCAGATAGAGAGGAGTCAAGGATAACACCTAAGGTGCGAGCCTCAGGAACTGGTAAGATGGTGTTGCCTTCTACGAGAAGGAAGGTAGGAGGTGGGGGAAGGATTTAAGAGGAAAGGTGATGAGATCTATTTTTGGATTTGAGTTTATGATGCCTACCAGACATCCAGTTTGAGATGTCTAAAAGATGGTTGGATATATGAGATTAGAGGTCAGCAAAGAAGTTCGGGCAGGATACATAAATTTGAGCATCATCAGCATAGAAATAATAACTAAATCCATGGGAGCTGCTGCAATCACACAGTGACCTCATATATACAGTACAGAGGGAGAAGAGGGCCCAGGACAGAAGTCTGAAGGACACCTACAGTTAAAGGTCATGATCTGGAAGAGGATCCAGCAAAGAAGAGTGAGAAGGAGTCAGATAAGTAGGAAAAGAACCAGAAGGGATTGGTGTCCACAAAACCTAGAAAGAAGAGAGTATCAAGGACAGAGTGACCAAGAGTGTCAAAGACTTCAGAGAGGTCAAGGAGAACCAGGTATGAGAAAAGGTCATTAGATCTGGCAACCAAGAGATCATCAGTAACTTTGCTTAAGAGTAATTCAGTAGAATGATAGGGTGGAAAGCCAGATTATAAAGGGTTAAGAAGAGAGTGAGGGGAGAAAAAAGGGAGGTTATCTACTTTAATAATCTTTTAGAGGAGCTTAGCTACAAAGGGCAGAAGAGGTATATGGAGTCAGAAAATGCAACATAATTCCCAACGATTATCTAAGTTTCTCAACTTTTACACATTTTTAAGCCTCGAAAATGTGTTAAATTGCTATATTCATTTTCACTTGTCACTGTATATTACTGGAAAACTAGTCAAGACAGCTCTGAGAGAGAGAGAGAGAGAGAGAAAGAGAGAGAGAGAGAGAGATTGCTAAAGAAAAAGGATTTGGAAAAGAATGGTGGGAGTGATTCTACATTCCTTTATGGTAGAACTATTTTTATTGATTTTTTTTTTTTTTACTGCGACAGTTAGCACAGTGGCCCTGAACATAGTAGGTACTTGATAAATATTTGATAATTAGATAATATTAAAAATGAACAAATTGCCTTGTAGGCTTATAGCCAAATAACTTTCGTACTCTATCATTAATCTCTTTGAACATTAAGAGTAAAATGTTCCTACTATTATTTATAACTGTCAAGTATCTCTGAGAGAGAAAGCATGGCATGAGTTAAAGAGCTGGAATCAGAGTCAGGATGACCTGGGTTCAAGTCTTACCTCTGATACATACTGGTTGGGTGATGCTAGTTTCTGTAGAACTTCTCACAGCTCTACATAATTGTCTAAGACAGTGGTTCTCAACCTTCCTAGTGCCATGACCTTTTAATACAGTTCCTCATGTTATGGTGACCCCCCAACCATAAAATTATTTCCATTGCTACTTCCTAACTGTAATTTTGCTACTGTTATGAATTGTAATGTAAATATCTGATATGCAGGATGTATTTTCATTGTTACAAATTGAACATAACCCACAGGCTGAGAACCACTGGCCTAAGACTAAATTGCAGAGAAAATGCCAGGATGTATCAATAAAGGAAATTCCTCATAGAGAATGCCTTACAACAATAAACCAATAGGGAAGTTTAAAAAAATCTTTATTTAGAAGAATTCAAATTGGGTTTTTTCCTCATTAAAATCCTATAGTGATCTGGGAAAACTGATTTCATCATCATACAAATTATTTAACAGTTTCTTTCTGTTTTTCTTTTGGACCCTGTAATGGATGGAAGTTAGCTGTTAGGACTGAAAATGCCAATTAACCACAGGCGAATTTCTTCTTGCAAGACAGAAACAATAAGAGTTCTCTTTTCAAAGTTTTCATAATCAACATGAGAGTAATCATATATATCAGGTCCTCCCAGAAAGAAGTAGGGAGGAAAAATTTAACTGAACTATTTTAGTGATATACTTTCCTCATCTATTAATAAAGCAACACTTACACCCATATGCACAGGTTTCTTTCTCCTGAAAATTTTGTTGCCCTTGTAGTGAAGGACAACCAATGAAGAATGACATTTTTTCTATGTTGACATTCTATTTTTTTCCTCCAGATGGATATTCACAGAGCAATTTAAAAGGTTAGTTAATATCCTGCACAGATATGACATGAATTTTGGCTCATAGACTAAGCATATTTTCCATCCAACATCCTACTCAGATTTTATCAAAACATATAACAGTTTTGATAAACGTGTACATTGTCCAAAATGTTGTTTTGCCAATATGGCATCGATTTACAGAGGATACAATATACAAAATATTTCCTACACAGACTACTCAAGATAGACACTTATTTTCCCTGTACAGAAATCATATTTACATTTATTGAACAATGACAATGTACTCAACATTGTTCAAAATAAGTAGTACATTCAGAAAGATTTCCCAACCCCCCCCCTCCCCATGCACATACCAAACTTTGATCTTCCTGAGGCATAATTCAATTTTAATGTAGGCAACAGCATTTTTAGAGCACACACATATTAAAAAAAAAAATTCTGAGATATTCTTTCCTGCAGAGAGAAGAGTCAGTTAACGAGTGATAATTAATCATAACAGCTTGCTTCAAACTACATTCTTGTCTAGAATTATGCAAAGTCTATAAAATTGATAGCCTGGAGTGAACTAGGGGAGGGGAAAATAACTGTTTCTTGATAGTGTCTTTGCTCAACTAACCCTGATGGAATATGAAGAATCTTAGCCTAAAAAAGAGAAATAGCTATCAAACAGACTCCCTACTATTTCTAGAGTATAAATAAAATTTCAAACTGACTGTTTAAGCTCACTTCTTCCCTTGGTAGACTTGCTAGCTAAAAGACTTATTGATGGATGCCAAGTTTTAAATATTATATATGGAGAAAATAAAACTCAATTTTTCTGGGAAGTACTCAATTGTATTGTGGCTAAGAAAAGTCAGGGTCAAAATTTTATAAAACATTTGGAAAAATTTTTTTTCTTACCTGATGGAATTTTTTTAAAATATAGTGAAATCTACAAGAAAAATGAGTAATGCAACAATTGAATAACAAAGTTGCTATATCTGGCATTTTGTCAGTGATTCTTGAAGTGAAATGGTCTTCTACTTTCTTACAGCTTTCCTTACTTCATCTTGATAGCTTTAAGCCTAGAAACTCACATTAAACCATAAAATTTCATGGAGACATTAATATGCTTGGACACTTAAAAACTTTCCAGAATCATGGACCATACATATGATGTAGAAAAATAAATAACCAACCTGATTGAAGTCAATCCTTTCATCGCATTCCTAGCAGGAGATATCACTGTTTGTGGTTTGTATGTTAATTGATCACATAAATTTAGATATATCTTTAGTAATTGTCTATACATTAAGTCTTGACTCTCCTACTAAACTCTAAACAAGAAGAAGGCAAGAACTATGTTTTCCCTACAGTTATTTGTGATAGAATCTATAAATGCTTTTATCATTTATTCATTCCAATCAAAGGTGTTATGGCATAGGTAAAATGAGAAATTTTATTATAGAGAGCACTCCCTTTACTTTAAACAAACTACAACAAAAATAATTAAAACCAAATTGACTTTAAATCCATTTTCAAATGTATTATTGCACATTTTGCATTTGAACAGCAAAGATAAACAACTGTCAAGCATCTTCCCCAAGACTTCTCAACGTTTGTTTCCAAGTACTGACAGGAGGGGAATAAAAGGCGTTTATAATTTGTAAAGTATAATGACTGCCTCCAGCTTACAGATGAATGACCAAATCATGAAACTCGTCATTACTACATATGTTCCTAATACCAAAATGCTTTATTTTTTCCAGTAGTATGTTTCACTTTTTGAAAACCATTGAAATATAATTATATAAGAGGTTAGACTTTAGTTTACTCATTAACAGAGAAGTCATCACGTTTTTTCGCAATCAGAGATAAGTTTTTGGTATCTACCAACAAGATTTCACTGAGTTTAGGGTTATTTTAAACAAACTTGTTGTGATAGACATGCTATGATAGTGAAGATTTATAGAATGTTTTGAAATTTTCAAGACAGCTCTTCACAACATCTGGTAGATAATCCAAGAAGTATTTAAATAATATTGACTAGGTCTCTAAAATGTTTAAGAAGAACTGTTTAGGTAAAGTACAAAATTAGAAATTATAGCCATTCTAAGGTAGGTTGATAGTAGAGGGCTACTTTTGAAGTCAAGAAACCCATGTCAAGTCCTATGTCTCTGACATATGCTATATAAGCCTAGACAAGACCCCCAATCCCTCAGTACCCTACATAGGCATTTACTTTCTGTGATCCATCATTTGCTACCTCAAATCTCCTTGTCCCCCATTCTTGCTTCCTCTCAGTCTTAGACAAAAATAGAAGTCTTTCTCCTTGCAAATTCAGCCTCTATTTGTGCCCTTAATTTCATCTCTTCCCATCTCCTCAGGAGGTTGTCTTCATTATATCCTCTTGTATTATTCATCTCTCTATTCACTGTCCCTTTTTCTTCTACCTACAAACATGTCCAGTTATTCCCCATTCTTAAAAAGCTTCTACTTGACTCTGCCATTCCCTGAAAGTATTATGACACAAGATACGGAGATACTATCACAACTACTACTTACACTTTCAGTCAGTGTCCGAGAGATTTGTTATTATGTCTCCCCTAAAGGCACCTAGGTGGTAGAGCACTAGGTAGATAGACAGAGCAGTAGGCTTGGAGTCAGAAAGATCTAAGTTCAAATTCAACTTCATATGCAAACTAGCTTGGTATAGGCAAATTAATCATTGTCTGCCTCAGTTTCCTCAAGTGTAAAATGAAGGTAAAAATGGTCTCTACCTCCCAGGATTGTTGTGAATCTTAAATGAGATCACATTTATAAAGTGTTAAGTACTTCATAGTAGGCACTTAATAAATGTCTGTTTCCTTTTGTCCTTCACCTCAGGCCAATAGTGGATGTTGGAAGGAAGATATTATATTTCTAATGCTACTGATGCTTGTCCCGTGATTATCAATTGATACTAGTTGGTCAATGAAACTGAATTAGTTTTTAGAAAAGTGGTATGGTAATTGGAGCAATAGTCACACACTCTCCATAAGCACATACAGAACCTAGGGAAAATTGTACTCAAGCTTAGACACATGTGGCAAAGGAGTAATATATAGTTCCTAGAAGTCCTTTGGTTGGAGTCCTCAAAATGTTCCCTTGTGTGTGATGTAGTTTTTCTGTGAAGCTCCGTATAAGAGAAAAGAAGAAATCAGTTACTGAGAGAGTAGGCAAAAAGATAGGAGCAGTACCAATATGGTATAATGTCACAGATGCCCAGGGATCAGAACATTTCAAAAATAACAAGATCAGCAAATTCAGATTTATCAGAAATTTCAAGGAGAATAAGGTGATTACAGCAAAAGAAAAGAAAAAATTTTGGACAATAATCATCAGCAGAAACCACAGCATGCTAGAGATTGATTGTATCACCTATGGTACTCACATCTCATCAGAAGCATCAGTAGACTCTTCCCTTCCAATTAAAAGGTTAGAGGGAGAAGCCAAAAAATTTTAAAAGCCTCCATTTAAAGAGGACTTAACAGCCCAACCACTTCCCACAAGAATTCTTTGGATTTGGCTCCATCTTCATCATATTTCTGCCACTTGATGGGTACCTTCTCTCCTTCCCCACCCACCTTTTCAGCTTCCCTTTGGGTACTGTCTTCCACCATTACACTGTAACTTCCTTGAGGGCAGAGATAGTCTTTCCTTTTCTTATTTGTAGCCTCAGTGCTCAGTACAGAGTCCAGCACATAGCTATAATAAATATTTATTAACTTAAAAAGAATTGAAAACAGGTTATTGGTGGTCTCTTACAGAAAGAAGTTTCAGTAAAGTAACAAGAACAGAATTCAGACTAGAGAGGATTAAGAAGATAGCAGAGAAGAAATGGAGAAAGATCATTTGGTCAAGGAATCTGATAGTGAAAGAAAGGAGTCAACTGAGAAGATACCCACATGAGACAATATATAAGGGCCAAATAGACAAGAAAAGAGACCGATTTCAAATCTGGATGAATAATACTAGTTTTAAGCATCTAAGGCAGAATTGTAGCTGGGAAATAAGAACTTGTAGGTCAATTATATCCCCAGGATTTTCTTTTAAAAAGTGTTTAACAGCAAAAGTGCATCAACTGGAAGAAGAAAACATCAAGGAGTGATAAAAACAAAAAGGTTAAAGTGATAAAATAAGTCAAGTAGACAACAAGCATTTATTAAGCCCTTCCTAATGCATTGTTGTTATTCATCCTTCATTTTTGAAGAGGACCAATGGCATCAGAAGGGTGGTTTCTTGACTTGCAAGAGAATTGGATTTATGTGAGGCAGGGCTGAGCAAAGTCATCAGCCTCACTCTCTCCTCCAGAGTCATAGGAGTCCAGGGGCAAAAAATAGGTCAAGACAACTGGTGATGGCCCTGGATGCAGTGGGAGACCTTGGTCTTTTTGCTAAGGTGTTTCCCAGGCCTCTGTTTGTCTGAAGTAATGCCCACTCAGTAATTAAAGGATAGGTAAGAATTGAGGCAAAAGATGGCCTGGTTTGCCTTCCTAAAAGAATTAGTCTGGAAGGGGAAGACCCCCAGACTATGTTACAAATTTAAGAAACCAGAAACATCAATGCTGAAGAAGCCAATTACAGGATCTGAGGAGTCATAGAAGGATCATTTAATGTTCAAACTGAAGAGAACTAGAGAAATCATCTTATTCACAAGCGCCACTCTCAATTTTATAGATTCAGAAATCAAAGCCCATAGTTTATATAACTTGTCTAAGATAATATAGTGACAGAATCCAGGCATTCTAATCCCCAATCCAATACTCTTCACTCCCATCACAGTCCAATAAAATGAATGGTGGTCTGTGGTCTATTCTATAAAAGTTCCCTCTCACCAAATTATTTGGTCACATCCGAAAATGAGTGAGGGTATTACATTTCCTTTTGAGGCTGGGGGGAGGGGGAAGTGTACCACAGAAAGAATGCAAAAGACAGCTAAGTAAACCAGAGGAAACTAAATTAATGTTCCTCAGCTTTATGCCAGAGGTTCATTAATCTGTTTCACAGTGAGGATTAAAAGCAGTGAATGCATGAAGGGGCTATATTTAAAGCTGAAATTATAATAAATACCCAGAGAAACATTATCTCTAAAAGAAAACAGCAGGTGGTTCATGATCACAAGGAAAAGAAACAGCTCAAAGTCACATTAAACATAAAACAGGAGTGCTCAATGTAGAACCAGGCCCTTCCCAAGAGGGTAATTGCTGCTGAATTTTCTTTTGCATACTACTCAACTAATAGATCAAGGGAGGGGGAAAGACCCAAATGAGGAAAACCACACAACATCTTACAACTAATACTTTCAGTCAAAAAGAATCATTTTAAAGATCACAATGTCACTTCAGTTAACATTAAAAGCGACAAGGATAAGGTCAGGGACAGCAGCACCTCATGGGAGTGATCAAAATTGGATTTGCAGACTTTTCCAGTATGTTGACAATCACTTACAATAAAATCAGAACGAGAAAGGGAAATTGTCTGAGGGGACCACTGAGCCAGGTAATAGATTCAGTCTAATATATCCACACTGCAGGAACCAAATTAAAATGTAGATAGGATTCTAATATAGTCCAACTGGAAAGCCTTGCTCCAGTTGCTTACAGGAAGCATGTTTGCTGTTTGCAAACAACTCATCCTGAAGAAAGCAGAGTAAGTTACAACAGACTTTTCTGCCTTTTAACACAATGGGAAAGATTAGAAGAATGTGAAAGTTTCAGCAGCTCAAGTTAACAAAAAGCAAAATGTACAATTACGGAGAACTGCTCTATCATTTATCTTTCATTTTAAAATATACAATGGTTATAGATGGTCAGTGTACGTACGTGTTTAAATAAGGTACTTTTATTGTGCCAGATTATAAAAAGACATATACTGGAAAATACATACAACTAACACTAAAATAGCTTTTTCTAGGACACAAAGTCTTTTTGTGGCAAAAGCAGTTTGTCATTTATTTCCCCATTTCTCTTTCCCTCTTCATTCTCCAATCCTATTCTTCTATTCAAGCTTGTCCTCCCAAAGAAGTAAATTAGGACAAAGAGTGAAGAAGGATTAGCCTGAATGTCATCTCAACATAGAAGAACTTCTCTGTAGTTGGGAGATCTGTTATGTGGAGTCCTGGGAAATGAATTTATTTATTGACTTTGCAAAGAGCTCTGAGCTTTCAGGAAAGTAAGCAGTGAGTCACTGTAGGCCACTTCTTATGTGCTACTTTGGCCCACGAGACCAACAAAACACTGAGCAGGATAAAGGAAGTATAAAATTAAAATAAAAGAAAGTATTATTTTACTCTCAATCAAAATAGTGGTGCATCTTTGAGCAGTGCTAGTTGCTGCAACACACAAAAGTTGTGATAAACTTAGAGAAAGTCCATGCATCAATTGAAATGATCAAAGAGATTCAAATTCTCTCGTAGTAGAAAAATTAGAAAACTCCTTTAACAGGAATGAGAAATGACAATAGTGGAATATCATATTTTTTTCCTCTTTAATCATTATTATAAGGGATAGCTCTCTGGGAGACAAGGGATGGACACAGTGCAAAATGTAGGCATATAGAAAAAAAAGATATCATCTTAAATATATTTTAAGAATAAGATTTCCATTTTGGAGAAAAAGCAAAGTTCATATAAACAAAGCTTATAAAATTCTAAAAGACATAAATCTGAACAATTTAGACTTGTTCATCTAAACCTAGATTGATAGAACTAAGGACACCCTCCTCAAAAACTTGAAAGAAACTGAGATTTGGGTAGGAGAGGAAGGATTGGGAATACACTAAAGTTTATTTTATAGAATGGGAAGTAGCTTATAGAATTTATTACCCTAAGAGGTGGTACAGATTGAGATGGAGAAATGTTAAAGAAAGATTTGCATAAGTTCTTTAATTGACAGGTGTGTCATTAACTGACTTAAATTAGGAACATTTGCCAAGTATAGCCTAAACTTTGAGAGGGTGTTATTATAAAAGGCAGACAGAGAGACAGACAGACACACACACACACACACACACACACACCTACTAACACAGTTCAGTCATCCTAACCACAGAGAAATACTGCAAGTGTCAGAGAATAAAAATGGCATAAATTGACGGAAAACCATGGAGTTCACTAAGTGAGTTATAGGCATCATTACCATTGTTCTTCTCAACAGTTTGTGTGCTTGTGTGTGTGTGTGTGTGTGTGTGTGTGTGTGTGAAGTAGACAAGGCAAGCATCCCAATCACCTTTTTGCAGATAATGACTTGCCTAAAGTCAAGAAGCAAAACTAGGACCTAAATCTACTTCTTTTGACCCCAGATTCTTTGATCATTCCCCTGTATCAGAATTATTAATCTATCTTTCATGAGACTGATTCCTTCATGTAGCTGTCTTCAGGATCACAGAAATGTAAAGATAGTAGAGATCTCAAGAGACCAACTGGTACTAGAAATCATGTCTTCAGAAAATCCATAACAAATGGCTGTCTATTCTATTTTAGAAAATCTCCAGGGATAAAGACACACAACTATTTCAGCACTTTATCATCACGCATTCTTCAAGTTTCAACAAAATTTCTCCTATTTTAAATCTACTTACTTTGCTCCCTGGACTTAAGGAAAAGGGATCAAAATTATCTTTATTAAAGAAACTTTTGTAGTCATATTTACTTAAGGACAAAGTCATTCCTTCACTTCCTTTTATTGGGGCTAAGTAACAACAATCCTTTTAACTTGTTTTCCATATGATCAGTGAGTATACTCTCCAGTTTTTTTCCACATTCTTTTAAAATTCAGTGGCCAATACTTGATAAGATGTTTTAATCAGAGTCTTTTTACTACAGAGCAAGAGAACTTCTTTAGCCCCAAATATTACATTGCCTTATTTCACAAAAGCATCACAATGGCAACTGATATTGGTTTGTGGTCTTTTCTGACCTCTGAGATTTTATGAGTTTTCTGCATTTGAGCCTCATCGGTTCTTGTCCAAACTCTACTGATATTGTTGGAGTACTTGGCTTCTAAGCATACAGACTTAACATCTATCCCTGTGAGAATTAATTCTATTATTAAGGGACCATTCTCCTCATGCCTACATCATTCTAAATGTTATTCTTTTCATTTATAATACAAATGACCCCACCTAATTTTTAACCTACTTTTTCATATATAACAATCATTAAGTAAATTACCAGTTCCTTCGTGTTGGTCATCAGGAAACACTACAAATAAAGGGCAACCTGAAATTAATCTCTGTAGAACATTACTGAACACATACCCGCAAATTTCTAAGTAGCCCTTTAGATGGGTGAGACTCAGGCTGAAAGGCCACATTCAAACACTAAAGCATATTCTGTACAATCAATAAGTTAACAAACATTTAAGTGCATACTATGTGTAAGGCACTTTAAGAAGGTCTAAGGATACAAGGAAAGACAAAAATACAGTCTCTTCCCTCAAGGAACTCAAGCAGTAGAGGCATGTGATGTGACAATCACTTTGGCAGCTGAGTAGAAGATAGACTGGAATGTAGAGAGACTCGGAAGAGGGAAACCAACCAAAAGGCTACTGCAAAAGTCCAGGTGTGAGGTGCTGAGGAACTGTACCACGGTAATGGTTGTGTGAGTAGAGAACACATGAGAGATATTGTGAAGACAGAAAAGACTGGACAGCAGATTGGATATGTGGGATGATTGTGAATGAGGAGTTAAAGATGACACCAAGATTGAAACCTGGGTGACTAAAAGGATAGTGGTATTCTCAACAATAACAGGAACATTCAAAATTTGAGTAGCAAAAGCAGGAGAGAAAGATAACAAGTTCTATTTTTGATATATTGCATTAGCAATATATCATATAGCACACCCAGTTCAAAAGGCAATTGGTTATATGACTGGAGCTCAGGAGGCAATGTAAGACTGGATATATAGATCTGGGAATCATTTTCCAAGAGATGGTCACTGAACCTATGAGAGTTGAGTTGAAAAGATAATCTATTGAGATAGAATAGAGAAAGACATAAAAAGGTACCAGGACAGAGCTTTGGGGGATGCCTATGATTAGTAGACATGACCTAGATGGACAATCAGCAAAGAAGATGGAGAAAGAAGGAGTAGAAAGGTAGGAAGGTACAGAGGGTGTGGCTGAAAATGTTAATTTATTTGGAATCAAGAGTCTTGCTAAAATCAATATCAATTTTATCTCTTATCATTTATTAGCTTCTATGATGTCCATCATCATAAAAGAGAATTTTGTCTTCACAAAGTCATATTTATTAGTAAATAATATATTATGCCCTCCTAGGATCAAAAAATTTGGAGCGAAAGAGGACCTTTAAGGTTACCTAGTCCAAAAATGTCATTTTAAAGATGTGAAAACAGATTCAAAAAAAAACAAAGTGACTTTTCCAAAGTCACACAGAGTAAATGGGTCAACTAGGAATGAAACTAAGGTTCTCTGGTCCCAAATATGTAGCCTTTCCAATATATCATATTGAAAATGACTGCTCTAATATCTTTCCACATGATGATGTTGAATCTATCAACCAATTATAACTGATTTTTTGTTTTATAAGGCACATTTTATAAACAGAGAAATTAGAATTCTCATTACTAGTATATTGTATATTGGGAAATAATGGAAATATCATGGGATCCTATAAATTTATTTTAATGTCAATATGCAATATCATTCTATACTGGAAGAAATACCATTATTTAAAGACAGTCTGAACTTTAAACATATATTAATCAGGTAATTGAGGCAACAATGGGCACAGTGGATGGAGTGTTAAACTTAGAGTTAGGCAGAACTTGAGATCAAATTGCATCTTGAGTTTTAGTAGCTGTGTGACCCTGGGCAAGTCACTTAACTACACTCAACCTCAGTTTCTTCATCTGTAAAATAGGGAAAATAATAGTCGACCTTACAGAATTGTTGTGAAAATCAAATGATATACTACGTCAACTATTTTGTGAACACTAAAGAGATATATAAATGCTAGCTATTATTAGTTATTATTAATCAAAGTGATACACATACATATCTGATTTAAACATAGATCTTCATAAATGACTCAACAGTCTTTTAAGTCAAGAAAGTATATTAATGCAATTTTGTATATATAGAACAGATGATAAATGTTTATTTACATATGAACACTAGTCCTTTGAAAAGTTGAAAAATAGAGCTGTGAGCTCTTCCATCCAGCGTGCACTTGTCTCCCCCCTGCCTCCATGTGCGGCACCACCTCCTCTCTCTCAAGAGTTTTGCCACTTCAAAGTTCACCATGGATGATGATATTGCTGTTCTTGTTGTTGACAATGGTTCTGGAATGTGCAAAGCTGGCTTTGAAGGAGACGATGCCCCTCGGGCTGTCTTCCCTTCCATTGTTGGGTGCTCCAGACTTCAGGGTGTGATGGTGAGTGTGGACCAGAAAAAAACAGCTATGTGGGGGATAAGGCCCAGAGCAAGAGAGGTATTCTTACCCTGAAGTATCCCGTTGATCATGGAATTGTCACCAACTGGGATGACATGGAGAAGATCTAGCAGCATACTTTCTACAATGAGCCCCATGTGGCACCTGAAGAGTACTCTATGATGCTCACAGAAGCCCCCCTGAGCCCCAACACCAACAGAGAAAAGATGACTCAGATTATGTTTGAGACCTTCAATACCCCAGTCACATATGTTGCTATCCAGGCTGTGCTGTCCCTGTATGCCACTCTGTTCATACCACTGGTATTGTGACAGACTCTGGTGATGGTGTGACCCACACTGTGCCCATCTATGAAAGTTACGCCCTTCCCCATGCCATCTTCCACCGGATCTGGCTGGCCATGACCTGATGGACTACCTCATGAAGATCCTCACTGAGAGAGAGTACAGTTTCACCACCACAACTGAGAGGAAAATTATGTGTGACATCAAGGAGAAGCTGTGTTATGTTGCCCTAGACTTGGAGCAGGAGATGGCCACTGCTGCATCCAGCTCTTCTCTGGAAAAAAACTATGAGCTCCCTAATAGTCAGGTTATCACCATTGGCAACTAGAGGTTCCAATGCCCAGAAGCTCTCTTCCAGCCATCTTTCTTAGGTATGGAATCCTGTGGAATCCACGAAACTACCTTCAACTCAATCATGAAGCATGATGTTGACATCCATAAGGATTTGTATGCCAACATCGTATTGTCAGGTGGTACCACCATGTACTCTGGCATTGCTGACAGGATGCAGAAGGAGATTATAGCCCTACCTCCCAGCACAATGAAAATCAAGATCATTGCCCCACCTGAGTGCAAACACTCTGTCTGGATTGGAGGCTCCATCCTGGCGTCTCTTCCACCTTTCAGCAGATGTGGATCAGCAAGCAGGAGTATGATGAATCTAGGCCTTCCACTGTCCATTGTAAATGCTTCGAAATGGACTGTTTGTATTTTTTAATGGTTTTTTTGTTGGTGGTGGTTTTTCTTTGTCAAAGGGTGTGACGAGATGACATGATAATTGCCCAAAAAAAGAGATGAGATTGGCATGGCTGTATCAGCAAGCACCCTAGCATACGTAGCAGGGCTACTTTTCTAAAAGAAAGCAACTCAAAATGGGTTAACAATATTACTTT
>CM053591.1:94671671-94682373 GCA_028646515.1 Pseudochirops corinnae
TATATATATATATACACATGTATAAGATGTAGAGATAGACTTGGAATCCATGTTATCTAATTAGGGCAGTGGTGGGGAACCTGCATCCTCAAGACCAGATGTGGCCCTCTAGGTCATCAAGTGTGGTTCTTTGACTGAATTCAAACTACACAGAACAAATTCAGATTTCTTTGGATCCCATTCCCCTAACTCTGAATTAGGGGCTTGGGCTGTCTCTCAGGTGCCTTCCAGCTTTAACTATTTGACCCTAGAAACTAACAAAGTGATGCAACATGATATGAGAGCTTTACACAGATTTCTACGTGAAGTCCAAGGGAGATGTAATGGCTATGGCATTGCCAATGAAATACCAAAAAAGCAGGTTTTAACTTCAGGATATACTTTAATATCAAAAGCAGCTTAAGTTTTCATAACTTTATCACTTACTTTAAGTAATTCTGATGAAAAATGGCAGGGTCCAAAATCCCTATATAGAACATACTGCAGTAATGTAAAGAAACTTAGAGAAAGTTTGAAAAGAACTATTGAAAGATGCTTGTAGAACTTCATAGCAAATCTCTGCTATCTGCAGAGACGGCATCCAGGGATACAGATGTAAATGCAACTACAATCAGAGTCTTGCCAGCATTTGCATGATCTCACTGTATTCCACAATGCTGGGGAAAAACTGTCCCTCTTCCGTATCATAACAACAGTGTTATAAGCAGTTATAACAGTTATAACCAGAACATCCTTGGGATCTAGATACACATGACAGATGCAGAATGAACACACTGGCACAGTATAAACTCAAGGCATTGGATTTATACCCTATAGACTAAGGAACTATTAGAACACATGTATCTCAGGCATCAAGTTCAGCCAAGTAACATTAAAGAGAAAGAATGGACTAGCACATGCAAAGCAATCAAGATTTGTTTCAGGCTCATCTATACAACATTCACCAAACAGTAAACACATAGGAAGATTGGGGCAAGGGTTACTCTACAGTGCTGCTGACAATGATTTGCACATCATGCTGACTTATGAAAAAATCAGGAAGAGTAGAAATTTGTGGTCACCGAGGGTGCAATGGAAAGAATGATGTGTGGACTTCACACATTAGAGTCTATAGGACTACAGAGGTGCATGACCAAACAGGATCATCAAAGAAAACCAGGGGTGGCATATGTATTAGAGGACATCCTGCAAAAATGTTCTAGGAAGGTTATATCACAAATATGATTGCAGACAATAGATAGACTGCCTAAGAGGTTGGAGATCACAGACAAATGACCAACCAGGAATCTTTTTTTTTTTTAAGGCAATCAAGGTTAAGTGACTTGCCCAGGGTCACACAGCTAGTAAGTGTATAAAGCTGGATTTGAAGTCAGATCCTCTTCACTTCAGGGCCAGTGCTCCCTCCACTGCTCCACCTAGCAGCCCTCTCCCCAAACTAAGAATCTTTAAAAGGCTATTGAGAAAGAGATAAGGACTAGATTTATAATTCTACTGACACGTGGAACTCCCAGATGAGGAAAGTCCCTTTGCCAGTGCAATTACATGGTTAAATGGATAGAGTGCTGGGCCGTGGGTCAGGCAGAACTGATTTTAAATCTGGCATCAGTTATTTACTAACCACTTAACATTGGGAAAGTTAGCATTGCACTGGTTGTGTGCTCATAGCACCTATCTCCTAGGGTTGTTGTGAGGATTAAATAAGATAATATTCGAAATCTCTTAGAATAACACCTGGCATATTAGTGGGTGCTTAATGCTTGTGTCCTTACTAGCTGTGTGACCTTGGGCAAGTCACTTAACCCCAATTTCCTTGCCTTCTCCTCTCCAAAATAAATAAATAAATGGTGGTTTCCTTCCTTCCTTCCCTGAAACGTATAAACTGAGAAAATTGCCTCAAACATCGAGAGATTAAGTGAGCAACCATTAGATGTCAAAGGTGGAATAGCCAGGTTTTCCTGGTTCCAAGGCCAACTCTCTATCTACTATATTCCTGCCTCCTAATATAAAAGTAGTATAAACAAATCATCCAGTCATTTGGACAAATATGAAAAGAGGGATCTAAATTCTGGTGGATCTATGCTGTTGTGATAAGTGAGTACAAATCTGAATGTTGGCCTAAATACAGTAATGCTGTAATATAACAATGGTATTTAATATTATATACTGATGTATACTATATATTACATATAATAATATGCAGCATTATATAAGTAGAATAGACAACTTTTTGCCTGCTAGAATTTCAGAGGTAACAAAAAGTCCCCCTTTCCAAAAATCACTTACTTAATTTTCACTGTTACCTAACATTTTACAATTATAGATTCACTTCTTTGACTTGAGATTTCTTATCTTCTATTAATACTACAAATAACCTATATTCAGGGTAACACTTTTGAACTCATCATTCATTTGTCAATCTTGTACAAATCAGATTAATTTCTGAGAACAAGAAGAATGAGACTTCCTGAGGAATGGAAAGAAAGTCCTACACAAGTGAGAGAAAGTATAAAATAAAGCTAAGGAAGAAAAGATAATTACTGTCATTACAACATCATAATTTTGCCTTGGATACTCATTTTCTTGTATATATAAATAGCTATATATATATATACATATATGTGTATATATATATATATATATATATGTATACACACACACACACATTCATATTTCGATAACCACACAATCCGAGCATCCTGCCACTAGCTACCTAACACCATACTACCGCTCTTACCATCTCTGTCTTCCACTAACATCTCAATAATCTACACTCTTTTCCATGTCATCTCCTTTGTTTTTCCTTTCAAAGATAATGTTGATTTTCATCTTGTCCAGATTTCGTCTTTATAAAATGTTAAGAAGGTCTAGAACCTCACTAAGGATGAGCCTGAGGATGGATAACTGCTGTCCCTTTGCTTCTCAGCACTTGTCTATTCATCTTTCTTCATTATAATTCCCTAAGAAAATACACAGAATTAATAACAACTTATTGTAAAGATCTTCTCCAGATCCTACTTTTTCACTGCCTCAAACTGCTCTTGAGTGTATTCCATCATTTATCCACTAGATGAGCATCTTATTTTTGCTTTGCTAGTATGTGGTTCAAATACTCATAAATAATTGACTACTCCCTAGGCTTTTATCTTAACACTTGAAAGAGATATGATTTTATTGGTGCAAGTGTCTACACCAGTGTAAATCAAAATTCTTCCTTCATAAGTTGCTGTGGCCAAAAAATTAATCACTTGATGACCGATCTTCTACTAATGAACATTTTCAAGTTGAGAAAGACTGGTCCTCAGAGAACTGACCTTCTGACCATTACTGAGTCCATAATCAAAGCTCAGGTTCTGTAGGACATGCCATGATTTGTGCTTCATGGGTATTTCCTTAAACATAAGCTCCTTGATGGTGGGGATTGTTTCTTTTTATCCTTGCATCACCAGGACCTAGAGTAAACTGCCTTACACATGGTACATATTTGACACATTTCCTGAACTGAGAAACATCAATTGTATATTCATATGTGTAATATATTACAAAACTAAACACATAGGAATATAGTGTATATATTAATGTGTAAACATTAACACATCCTACTTCATCTGTACTCAACCTTAAAAAAGTTTTTCATTTTAGTTTTATTAGACTCCTAGGATTTAAATCTAGAAGGGAACATAGGAACCATAAGACCCAATACATTTATCTTCTAGATAAGGTAGGTAGCAGGTTAAGTAACTTGCCCAAGGGCACAAGGGTAGTAAGTGGCAAGCTAGGTATCGAATCCAGGTCCTATATCTAAATTTACATTATAGCACACAAGTCTCTCATATAAAAAAAGAGTGGTACCTGCCTCTCCTGAGTTCTCATGATATTCAGAAGACCTTCATGCCCCTTCGTGTTATGTTCACAGCCACAAGTAGCACACCAAAGATTGAAACCCTGGTCTTCTGATTGCAATTCTAGTGGTTTTTTTCTTATGATGAAGTAACCACAATGATATATTAAAAAGTGGATAAAAATACTTCAGCCAAAAAAGAAATATTACCATTAATTCAAGTAAAGTATTCCAGGAGTTATTAAAATAAACATTTAAAGACAATGTAATTCCTACAAAAATTAAAATTAAAAATTACTTTCCTTAGCACTGCATGAACTCCAATCAGACTGAATATGAATTGGTCTTCTAGAAACAAACCATGTGGTTTTCCTTCTTATAACCTACTTTCATGCTGTTCCCTCTTTCTGGTATGTTCTTCTCCAATCTGTGCATGTCAAGAGATTTATTTGTAAAAAGAGGACATTAGGAGATTGCCTCAAGATGACAAAGTAAAAAGTTTTTACCAATCCCAGTTCCCCCTGGTAAGGCCACAAGAATGGTAAGAAATGCAGGGGGTGTTTTGCTTCATTTGACACAACTAAAACAACAGAATGAGGGGAAAATTCCCGTGGGGCAATCCTCCTTAAAAAAAGAAAAAACAAGAGCCAAGAACTATATTTTCAGTTTGAATCCACTCACCTCTGCCCTCATTCCAGGGTCCAGGCTGAAGGTGAAGGGCTCCACACTGAGAGATGAAGTCTCCATGCTGAAAACAGACTACTAAGCAATCCACATGAAGAACTGAAGGCCTGCTTCTATCACCTCCTCTGCCACGGCCTCCCCACACACAACTCAGATGTTTCACTAACACAGCATCAGGGGATGTCTTTACTCTGTTTTAATACTCTTAGATTAGAAAGAAAAGAGAGGTGGAAAGAAATACACTAGGGAAGAAATGAGGAAGAAGAGATAGAAGTCAGTATTTCTTATTATTTAGGTGCATAACAGAAGAATATATAAATATGGAGGAAGAAGAAGGACAAGGGCAGCATGGGGAGTAGGCATCTCAAGAACCTTTTATTTGCATTAAAGAAAGGACACACACACACACACACACACACACACGCACAATTTTGCTATAAAAACATCCAGAGTCAGTTACAACACTCAAACCCAATTCTCTCAGACACCAAGGCTTTCAACTGTGCAACACTTTCTGTCTAATATTGCAATAATGCAATATAAAATTAGGGGGCTGGACTATAAGACCTATAAAGTTGCTTCCAGTTTTGATATTCGATTATTTACTTTTTAAAATGTAAGAACAACATTCAAAAGATGATAATATAACAAGATTTTGAAAATTATAGCCTAAACATCCCATTGTCATCATTACTATATGTTAGCAGAGAAAATTCCTTGCTTATAAAATTCTGAAAAGAGGTCTCTTAGCTCTCCATACATCAGGTTAACAGTCACAATTTTATTTAGCATATAGAGCCTTACGAGGCAAAAAACAAAAAAAACTTTCTATAGCATATAGAGAGAACTGGACTGAGAGATAAAGCAGAGAGTATCCTGTTGAGTACAAAAGGCTGTGCCGATTTCCATAACTAAACCTCTCAATGAGCTCTGTATTGCTCAATTTCATGGTTTCTGTGATGTATCCTTTTTAACTACATTCCCAGAGACCAGGGCTGGTCCCCAAATTCTTTAAAGACAAGGATTCTAATTCCTTTCCCTAAAAGAGTCCCCAGGCCTGAGAATCATTCTGGTTCTCAGAAGATAAGTGAACTTCTCATACACTCAGAAATACCCACACAAAAAGACCAGATTTTGTTTCAAATATGATTTGATTGAGTTATTTTAAATGTAATTTTTGCTCAGTTCTGCTGCTTCTGAATCAACTATTAATTTTTAATCTTACTCAAAATATTCAAAGTATTTCAAAAATCTCATTTAAATGTAACTAATATACACTTAAAATTGATATAAGTTGTAAAAAAGCCTAAGCTATTCAATTTAATTTTACTTTAAATTTGGATTTTTAAAAAGAGTTTCCTAGATTCTGAACAATAATTCAGGAAACTATCATTTAACTAAAATGTTAAGTCACTTTACTTGTACAATGCTATACAGTAGATAGATAGATAGACAGATAGATAGATACAGAGATACAGAGATACAGAGATACAGAGATAGATACAGAGATAGATACAGAGATAGACATGTGAGGAAGCCCAGAGGAGATGTTTCATGTGAATACATATATTATATATTCACATGAAGCATCTCCTCTGGGTTTCCTCCCTTAATCCACACTCACCCTGGCAGACTGAATTCCCAGAGGGTAGCTGACTACTTCTTCTTTCAGGGTTCAGGGGTAACCCTAAAGGGTTAAAGTTTGTCTAATACTATTGCTCACAAACCTCTATCTGGGATGTTCCTTACTGATTATCAATCAAGCAGAACTAATTACTTTTAATAATATGGTATACTAAAAACAGTTGGCACAAAAACAACTTCCCCACCAAAAAAAAAAAAATCTGAGACACATTCTACCACAAATATATAGTTTAGGAGAAAGTAAGCTTGAGCTTAGAAGATTTCCATTCATTCTAACTTCTTGGCTTGTCCTTCATAATCTTTTTTTTTTTTTAACTCTAGTTACTTCCATGCTGGCATAATTGTAAAACTGGTGCACCATTCTTTTAGAAAAGACTGCAAATTGCAAGCTACAGAGGTGAAAAAGATATTTGCCTTCTCTTAAGCACTGGAAGGAATGAGTTGCATATAATGGAAGGAATGAGGGGGTAACTCAGCTCCCTTAAAAGGAATTCTTTTTTATCCCCTCACGTAGTATTCATTGCAACTTAGGTGTAGCTCTCTCCTGGGCTCCCAGAGTTAGTATCCTTGCAGAGAAAGTCCTAAAGCGGCTATCTCTCATTGTACCTGTGAGTTCTCAATGCACAGACACTGCCAGCAGACACTGCTCTTATGGCAACACTGCTACTGATGTCAATTTTAAATCTAAATCTTCTGAACCTTTGAAGTTCACCAAAAGATCTGGTGAGAATGAGGGAAAAGAGAACATCTCTTAAGGAATTCTCTTTCTCTAGAATTTGTTTGGAGCTACTAGAATCCCTAACCAACTCCAGTAAATACTATGATATATTATGAGGGAAAATTACAACTGAAAATTATACATTAAAGTTTGCAAAGGAATTCTGTTACCCAAAAAATTTAATTAAACATCTTTTAGTGTGCAAGGCATGGGTTTCAAGGATCCTTATATGAGGTCAAAATGGTATGGTTAACTTTGATTTTTAGGGCAGAGAAGAAATTACAATTATTTTTCAAGAAATCTGCAAGTTCATTTTGGTATTTCTGAATCAACCAAGCTAAATCAAGAGAATCCATTGGTTTTTTGTTTTTTTTAAATATTATTTCCACTTTGTTTTAGATAGGGAAGCATTAGGAAGTATGAAAACTTAGTTGATATTTCAGGTTTATTAACATGACCCAAAGCTGCTCTATTTCTAGATAGTAATGTGATTCAGATTTGCCTTCTAACACATATCTCCCAAGAAAAGGAATAAAAAACAATAAATAATTTTCTTACTCTCACATACTGCAGGGCAAATTTTTATATTGAAAAATCCTAGACTCAGGGTCTAGTATAAGAGAACAATCCCAATTAAGCTACAAAATTTCAGTATTCCATGTTTATTATACACAAGCATATGGAAGAATAACCCTAGATAGAGGGAAAAAAAGAATGCAGTATGCAAAACAATTACTCTTTATTTTCCATTATGGCTCTCTAGGTATTAAAATATCATTCTACTGCCTCCTAAGTCAAAGTTATGCTAACTATGCTGCATTTGCTAATGGACGTATATTTTTATGCTGAAAATATAAAGAAATATGTGAAGAATTTCCCACCGAGAATAGCTGCTCTAAGAAACTGCTATACACCTTAAGCCTGTCATTCACCTACCCTATAAAAAGAGAAGTTTACTATTGCCCACAGTCTCTTACTAGAGAGTAATAAAGATGACAGTTTAATATTTTCATTCTTAATCTTCTCTTCCCCTAAGGCAAAAGAAAAAATTCAGCTCTATGGATTTTGTTTCCACATTTCATTTTAAAACTTACAAAAGTTTAAAATACAGATTTAAAAGAGTAGTCATACAATCTACCAAATACTGTTCTAAAGACGATTTTTGTAATTATATGGAAAGGGGCAAAATACCACCTAATTTTGTGAACTGTATATATTTTACACAAAGAATAGAATCATAAGAATAAAAATTTTGTGATTAATTTATTGAAATGATTTATCGAAATTCATTTGTTGAAATGATCAGCTAGGTGGCACAGTGCATAGAGGATTAGACTTGGAATGAGAAAGATCTAAATTTAAATCTTACCTCAGACACTGGGCAAATCATTTAAACCTCTTTTGGATCCCGTTTCTTCATCTGTGAAACTGAAATAATAACACCACCTACCATGCAGGGTTATTGTGAGATTAAGCGAGAAGAAGAGGTAAAGTCACTTTACAAAATTAAAAGCACTATTAACATGCTAGCTATTATGATCATATGGACTTTCTTCAATGTTGGACCACATGAATATACGTAAGCTAATGTTAATGATACCTTGAACTGATAACTGACAGAAATAAATCCTGGGAATCAAAGGTACAATATGAGAAGCTCCATAATTATGCATTTACTTACACATATGTGTAAATATGGTCATGCATATTATTATGCAAGTTCACCCCCCAAAAAAATATTCCTTAATTTGCATAGCTTCTTCAATGCTCAATTCTTTAAAACAGCAGTTCTCAAATGTTTCAGTCTCAGCATCCCTTTACTCTCTTAAAAATTATTGAGGACTCCCCAAAGAGCTTTTGCTTATATGACTTGTATCTAGTGATATGTACAGCAATGGAAATTAAAATGTCTTAGTATTATTACAAAAAGGGTTTTGACCTCATAGGTCCTCACTTTGAGAACAATTTTTGCTTAAAACAATTCTTTAAGATGATTCATTTGCAATGATTGTGTAAGTCTTGCTTCTTCATAGCACCCCTTAATCAAGTGTATCAGCTGATGGACATGTAACTTGGCTAGATTGGCCTTTCCTCCACTGATTTAAATACCAAGGTTTCTATACCTTATCCTGTACAGTTCTTACCCCATATTTTCCCATAAGTTATCCCAAAAGCTCCCATATAATCAATCAGAGTTCTAACTCTTATTCATTTAGTCTCTTTGGGTCATTCATATACAACCAATTTGTCTGTCTGTATTTTCTCATTTTTACTGAGGGCCAGCCTTATGTCCTCAATTGTGATTGCTGAACTACTTCACACAAGTCATAATTATAATTACATTGTAGACTACTTTTACTCTCCATGAATGTCTTCCGACATCTTTAGGTTATTTTTAAAAAATTCTTAAATTGCAGTGATTGACGGCTATATTCTTCACTAGAGCTTTATCAGTTACATTTAGTTTAGGATGATTGAAAACATTGCAGTTCTCTAATGCAATCTAGCCCAATTTCCTCCTCCTACTCAATTCCAGGTATAGCTCATTATCCATCTGTAGCATTTTTCTAAGATTTACACATTTGTGTAAATGCTTTTTTCCCGATCAGTGTAGATATTTAGATTATTCTCTTTCATATGCCTATTGATTTCACTGAGTAGGGTATCATGTCTCAAGGCTCTATGGAATTGACATGATCTTATTGTCCTTGAAGGCATATCAAGTTAAATGCTTTCTTAACATCAACAAAGAACAGAGAAAAGAGAGTCTCATTTTGTCTATACCTCTTAATATTGAGACCAAAATAGAGATGGTCTACTCTAGAAAATCACTGACAAAACAACTTGTACCCTTCTTTCATCACAGACACTCTCCATATGTGCACAGATGATGCTTAGAAAGATTTTACAAGGGGATAGTCATCTCCACTGTCACACAGAAAGCAATCAAGATACTCTAACTTAAGAGTGAAGATAACCTTGATGGAGAGAGGAGGCAACATATGCAAGACAAGTCAAACAACCACCACTACCACCTTGACAACCATTTCTACCCAGACCCTGATTGAGACAGCTCAGGACTGCCCAAAATGATTGAATATAGTAGTACTCTCCAAATCACCAGACCTCCTTCCAGCACCATTCTCACAGCCATTATCCATAGCAAACAAATTCTGTGGAGAAGAGACTAGCCATTATCACCAATCGTCAACTAACTTCAAGGATAGGGTAAGCAATCCAACCAAGCTGAAACAGTAATGTACCCTGAGAGTGATGAGAGGCAGCATGTGCCAGGCAAGTCAAACCACCACCACCATCTTGCCCACCATCTCCCCTCTGACTCTGATGGAAATAGCCCAGGATCCTGACTTAAGAGCCTTGGAAATAGCGATGCTTCCAGCCCAGTGCTTGCAGCCATCATCCTGGGAAGCAACTCCCATGGACATACAGCCTGGTAACTGTTCCAGTTAAAGACCCAGAAAATAAAGCTCTTGTCACCAAAATCCTTGATGTTGTCAAATATAACTAATTGATATAATTTTGTCAGTGAAAATGCCATTAAAGAATAAGTATTAACCAATAAGTTTTATTGTTATACCCTGGGGACTGGGGTCTGGAACTTTTCCCAAGAGCTTTCTGTAAAGCCACACGTGAGCAGCTTTCCAGAGGATGGCTGCTATGAACAGCTATCAAGGTTCTCATTACATAGTGTAGCAAATTCTCTATTCAATAACAAATCAGAGCAAAACATTCACAGAAAATCAAGGTACAGAATTCACAATATTACAGCTTATCACAGAAAATCAAAATACAGCATT
>CM053591.1:94709590-94737640 GCA_028646515.1 Pseudochirops corinnae
CCATGATGAAAAAGAGCCTCATAGAATCTAAAGTTCCATAATCAAATGTTAAAAATATATATCTATATACATATGCAATTATTATCATTATTATTATTATTATTATTATTAACTACATCCAATTGGAACTTGAGATACACAGGCACTGTGGTTGGGAGATCCATCCTGCCCTACCAAAAAGTCAGAGGGGTGAGGGGGAAAGACATAGGAGAGAATAGATGGGGGAGGGGGGATTCTGTAGAAGAATGTCTACAAATACATAAAAATAAAATGCATAGGATAACAAAGAAAAACAAATACACTGAAATATAGCTATTAAAAAATTGTCAAGGTTCACAAACCCCAAGTAAAGAATCCATGGTTTGGATAATTTTTTCTCCATTATTTGCCTGGTTGAAATTAATTATATTTTTGGGATATGAGGAATGAAAAATATTATAAGAAATTATAAAGGTAAACTGCCCCAATATCTTAGAACTAGAGGGTAAAATAGAAATGGAAAGAATCTGTCAATCACCTCCTGAAAGAGATCCCAAAATGAACAATCTATATTACAACCAAATTCCCAAACTCCCAGGTCAAGGAGGAAATATTGCAAGTTGTTAGAAAAAAAAAATTCAAGTATTGTATAGCCACAGTCAGGATCACACAAGATTTATCAACTTCCACTTTAAAGGTTTGGAGGGCTTGGAAATAATATTCCACAAGGCAAAGGAGCCAGGATTGTAACCAAGAATAATCTACCCAGCAAAAATGAGTCTTCAGGGGGAAAATGGATATTTAGTTAAACTGAGGATTTTTAAAGCATTCCTGATGAAAAGATCACCTGAACAGAAAATTTGACATTCAAACACAAGACTCAAGAGAAGCATAAAGAGTAAACAAAAAAAAAATAGAAATCATAAGAGATTCATTAAAGTTAAACTATTTACATTCCTATATGGGAAAAGGTGAAGAGGAATTTACTGTGGATGGTGAGGCTCTCCAGATACTCCTAGCTGACGTTGTTGCTGGCTAAATCAAGTCCAAGTAGTTTAATAATATCTGCTTAATGGAGCAAAAGGCAGCACAGCATAATACAAAGGGACTGTCTTTGAAATCAGAGAGACTAGAGTTCAAATCCTGCATCTGAACGATATTCACTATGTGACTCTGGGCAAGTCACTTAACCTCCCCATGCTCTAGGCTTCTCTCCAAGGCTCTAAGTTGCAGAGAATTGCAACTGAATTGGTAGAGGGAGTTTCCTTATCTGAAAACTCTCATAGCAATAAAATGAGAGCTCTAGTCCCTATCCCTAAGAGAAAGGAATGTAGGCATATAACTCAAGGTCAAAATTAATAACAGAAGAATGTCTACAAATACATAAAAATAAAATGCATAGGATAACAAAGAAAAACAAATACACTGAAATATAGCTATTAAAAAATTGTCAAGGTTCACAGACCCCAAGTAAAGAATCCATGGTTTGGATAATTTTTTCTCCATTATTTGCCTGGTTGAAATTAATTATATTTTTGGGATATGAGGAAGCACAGATGTGTTGGACCAGTACAGGGCAGAATGCAGACCCAGAGTCTTTTATTCTAAAGAGAAAACATAAGCTAATATAAATTTGTACTCCATGCTCTTAAACTAAGAGAAATGGAGTCATCTTGATGTAAGCATATAATAGAATACTTAGGTATTCTCAGCAAATAGGCATGGAATATAGATAAAAAGGCAAGAAAAATCTAGAATAAACTGAGACCTCAGATAAGCTTGGCAGTGGGGTTGGGTGAGGGCTTCAGTTGAGAGGCAGGTGGGCTACATTAAAGATCCTCCGCCATATGGCTAAGGAACAAGTTTCTGCAGGCATGCAACACTCATCAGACTAAAGAAAATCCCTGGTTTTTTCCCCATTACATAGAGCCGTAGCTTCATCCATCCACACAAATCTCAATGGCTCACCCAGTCACCAGTCTCCTATGTGACCCAGTTGCCAAATTTCAGAAATGCCAGTCCACTTAAAAATCAAGCTCCTCTCAGAAAGCAACCTGAGACAACAGAGTTAATCACTTATGTATATGTGAGGACTACTCCCAGACCTGCCTTTAAATCTAAAATGTCCCATGTAACTTGGATCATAATCATTGGAGAGACTGCCACAAATGCAATAAAATAATAAAATTGAGCACAAATTGGACTAAGCTCTAGAATCAGTTATCTGTAGGTAGAATTACCTAAAATAAATGTCTTCCAATGAGACAGCACCGTTATTATGATTTACTTTGACACAGCTTCCCACTATCTTTACTTTGCATGCAGTTTTTGACACTTTATCTCTTACCTATCCTCCTATAATACTTTGAACTACAGCTGCCTAAATTGTTGCTCTTCCATAGCTCATGCTCAGATTCTACTTCCTTGGGAGGGAGAGAGAGGGAAGGAGGGAGGGAGGAAGGAAGGAAGGAAGGAAGGAAGGAAGGAAGGAAGGAAGGAAGGAAGGAATTAGGAGAAGGGATGGCAAAAGGGGAGGAAGTGAAGAGGTGAAAAGAGAGAGGATCAGGAGGAAATACTTCATGTTGAATTAATTCAGTATTCTGTTTGAGCTTTAAAAAAAAATAAGCAAGCATTCAGCAGGCAAAAAGGAGACAGGAGATTAGGGCAAGGGACTTTTGCCACATAATGAGGAGATAGAACTTATTGGAAAAGATCCTGATGTGGGAGAGATTGAAGACAAAAGGAGAATGGAATGGCAGAGGATGAGGTGGATGGATAGTGTCACCAAAGCAAGGAACTTGAGTTTGGGTATTCTTCAGGAGATAGCAGAGGAAATGGCATGCTGGATTCCAAGGAGTAACAAAGAGTTGAACATGACTGAAACAATATCAAAGAAAATAAGCATTTCTTAAGTGACTATTATATGCCAGATACTATGTTAATGCCTTTACAAATATTATTTCATTTGTAAGTCTGGGAGATATGTGCTTTTATTATTCCCATTTTACAATTGAGGAAAATGACACAGAGAACTTAGATGAATTGTTCAGTCACATAGTTAACAAGTGTCTGGGGCAAAGTTTGAAGTCACATTTTTCTGGCTCCAGGTCCAGCACTCTATCCACTATGCCACCTAGACAACTAATGCTCTAATACTATCAGTTACAGACCATTTGACCTGCAGTGACCCAGAGAATTTCCACACTGTTAAATCATAGGTCTAGACCAAATTTTATTTGACATAAATTTCCAGGTTATTGCATGCCTTTCAAACAAACACAGACATATCTTTTAAAGCCAAATAAATCATTTTTGGACTGTCCATTGCTTTAGCTACAATTCTAATCTCCTTCTCTTCACTATTATAATCTAGTTGGAGGCAGATAAGTGGAATTATCTGGGTCAAGAGTCAGGAAGACCTGAGCTCAATTCCATCTTCAGACATTTACTAGCTATGTGACCTTGGGCAAGTCACTCAGTTTCTGTCTGCTTAAATTGGCTCAACTGTAAAATGGGGATAATAATAGCACCAACTTCTCAGGGTTGTTACAAAAATTAAATGAGTGAATATTTGGGGGGGAGTTGTATTTAGTGTTTAATTTTTCCACAGTCACATGTAAAAACAATTTTTAACATTTGTTTTTAAAACTTTGAGTTCCAAATTCTCTCCCTTCCTCCCTCCCCTCCTCACCCCACCCCTAGTGAGAAGGCAAGCAATTCCACATAGGTTATATATGTATAGTCATGCAAAACATGCCCATAATAGTCATGCTGTAAAAGAAAATTTAGGCAAAAAAGCCTCCAAGAAAAATAAAATGGAAAAAACCTACAAAAGTTGCTTCAATCTGTATTCAGACACCATAAGTTCTTTCTCTGGGAATGGATAGCATTTTTATCCTAAGTCTTTCAGAGTTCTCATGGATCATTGTATTGCTAAGAATAGCTAGTCATTCACAGTTGATCATACAATATTGCCGTTACTTTGTACACAGTACATTTCACTTTACATCAACCCATGTAAGTCTTTCGAGGTTTTTCTGAGAGCATCATTTCTTATAGTACAATAGTTTTCCATCATAATTACAAACCACAACTTATTCAACCATTCCCCAATTAAAGTGCATCTCCTCAATTTCTAATCCTTTACCCCCAGAAAAGAGTTGCTATAAATATTTTTGTACATATAGGTCCTTTTCCTTTTTGTCTTTTTTTTTTAATCAATGAAAGAATATTTGTAAAGCACTAAGCACAGTGCCTGGCACATAATAGATAATAAATGCTAGTTTCCTTACTTTATAGTTGACTATAGTTCTAACAGGAAACTTTTACATAAAGGTTACATGATCCACACAATTCACTCATTTAAGTTCTTCACAAATTAAATAGGAAAATTCTTGTTTACAAATTCCTTGTCGCTTATTTATCCCATTGAACCATCTTCCTTTCCTAATAGTTTTCTCTCCAAATCTTTTGGCATTCACTTATCCTCTGATATCTATTCTACTTCACAAACCATGAGTAATATAAACAAGACTCCCGAGTCAGAGTTTAAAAGATTTGAGGCACTTTTCATTCTAGCTCTCAGGCACAATTATTGTTAAAGAGAGAGGGAAAAAAACACCTTGCATTTAACTTCACTGAAGTCACTCATTCCATAAAATTGGATAATTCAAACTATGTGCTGTAGAAGAAATTATACGGATTTTGAATCAAAGGACATAAGGTCACCTTCCAGCAATACCTGCTTCCTAGAGTGCATGTTAGACAAGTGACTTCGTCTTTCTGACTCCAAAAAAGGAGGTTGATCTAAATGATTTCTAAGGTATTTTCCAGTGCTCACTTATATGCCTACAGCAACAAGCAAAATTTGTGCTACAGAAGTACCAACTGTTTCTACTCCTGATTCCAGGCAATTCCAACTATAAAGTAACAAAGATAATTCTACAATCCACAAACATGTTATCCTTTTGTAGTCATAATTCTTATGACAAAAATAAATTCAGTTGTTTCATTTCAAAATGTCAATATTTTTATAGATCCATGAACTCATCAATACAGGAATTCCCAATAATAAAGATTACAATCCATCCAAAATTTCTCAATCTCTGCAACCCTTGTCCATGTCATTCTGTAAATCCTCCAAAAGGGCACCCAAAATGCTAGAAGCCTCTCTCTAGAGATCTTGACATTGAATGGATACATTTTGCCTTACCTATACTACATGTCTGGTCAATCTTCTAATATCATTTATCTCCTGAATGATATGCTTTATGCCTTTTTTCCTATCCATCCCTTGGTGATATTTTCACCCACTATTTTCCTTTCCTTTTTTTTTGGCAATCAATTTTTTTTTATTTTGAGTTTTCAACATTCATTTCCACAGGATTTTGAGTTACACATTTTATTCCCATCTCTCTCCTACCCCCTACCCCAAAATGGCAAGCATACTGAATAACCCTCCCTCCCCCCAATCTTCACTCTCTTATATCCCCCCCACCATCTCTCCCCTTTACTTTCTTGTAGGGCAAGAGGGATTTCTATATCCCATTACCTATATATCTTATTTCCCGATTGCATGTAAAAACAATTTTTTTAAACATTTGTTTTTAAAACTTTTGAGTTCCAGATTCTCTCCCTTCTCCCCTCCTCACTCACCCCCACTGGGAAGACAAGCAATTCAATATAGGTAATACATGTTTAGTTATGCAAAACATTTCTATAATAGTTATATTGTGAAAGACTAACTATATTTCCCTCCATCCTATCCTGCCTCCCATTTATTCTATTTTCTCCTTTGACCCTGTCCCTTTTAAAAAGTGTTTGCTTCTAACTACCCTCTCCCCCAATCATCCCTCCTCTTACTCCCTTTCCCTCTACTTTCCTGTAGGGTAAAACACAATTGAGTGTGTATGCTATTCCCTCCTTAAGCCAAATACAATGAGAGTAGGGTTGATTCATTCCCTTTCACCTTTCTGCTCTTCTGCTCCATTGTAACAGCTTTCTCTTACCTCTTTTATGTGAGATAATTTACCATATTTGATCTCTCCCTTTCTCCTTCTCTCAATATATTCCTCTCGCACTTCTTAATTTCAATTTTAGATATTATCCCTTTATATTCAACTCACCCTGTGCCCTCTGTCTATGTATACATGTATACACATACACATACATACACACATACAAATATACACACAACACCCACCTATGCATACATATATGTATATATACATATATGTATATAAACATATGTATTCCCTTCAATTATCCTCGAATTGAGAAAAGTCTCATGAGTTATAAATATAATCTTTCCATGTAGGAATGTAAATAGTTCCACTTTAATAAGTTCCTTATGATTTCTCTTTCCTGTTTATCTTTTCATGCTTCTCTTGCTTCTTGTATTTGAAAGACAAATTTTCTGTTCAGCTCTGGTATTTTCATCAAGAATGCTTGAAACTTCTCTATTTCATTGAATATCCAATTTTTCCCTGAAGTATTATACTCAGTTTTGTGGGGTAGGTGATTCTTGATTTTAATCCTAGCTCCTTTAACCTCCAGAATATCATATTCCTAGTCCTTTGATCCCTTAATGAAGAAGCTCCAAGATCTTGGCTTGTCCTGATTGTGTTTCCACAATAGTCAAACTGTTTCATTCTGACGGCTTGTAACATCTTCTCCTTGACCTGGGAACTCTGGAATTTGGCTATAATATTACTAGGAGTTTTCCTTTTGGGAACTTTTTCAAGAGGTGATTGGCGAATTCTTTTGATTTCTGTTTTGCCCTCTGGTTCTAGAATATCAGGGCAGTTTTCCTTGATAATTTCTTGAAAGATTATGCTTAGGCTCTTTTTTTTTTTATTATAGCTTTCAGGTAGTTCAATAATTTTTAAATTAGCTCTCTTGGATCTATTTTCCAGGTCAGTGGATTTTCCAATAAGATATTTCACATTGCCTTCTATTTTTTCATTCTTTTGGATCTGTTTTATAGTATCTTGATTTCTCATAAAGTCATTAGCTTCCATTTGCTCCAGTCTAATTTTGAAGCAATTATTTTCTTTGGTGAGCTTTTGAAATTCTTTTTCCATCTGGCCAATTCTGCTTTTTTAGGCATTCTTCTCATTGGCCTCTTTTGCCATTTAAGTTAGTCTATTTCTTAAGGTGCTATTTTCTTAAGTACTTTTTTGGGTCTCCTTTATCAGGCTCATGACTTATTTTTCATGACTTTCTTTAATCATTCTCATTTTCTCTTCCCAGTTTTTCCTCTACTTCTCTTACTTGATTTTCAGAATCCTTCTTGAGCTCCTCCATGGCCTGTGAGCAGTTCATATTTTTCTTGGAGGCTTTTGATGTAGGAGTTTTGACTTCATTGTCTTCTTTTGGGTCTATATTTTGATCATCTTTGTCATAGAAAAAATTATTCTATAGTCTGATTGTGCTTCCTCTGTTTGCTCATCTTGCCAGCCAATAACTTAACTTTTGAAATCTTTGCCATAGTAGAACTCTGCTTCCAAAGTGGAGAGTGCTGTGTCACAGATTTCTGGGGTTTTGTGCAGCTATTGTCAGACCTTCGTCGAGGCGCTTGCCTCAAAACTGTGAGGAGAACTGCCTCTCCACAGCCTCAATAAGCTCTGCCACACCAGCACACCTCATCCAGGGACCACCGCTCAAGACTACGTCCCAGATCCAAGCAGGGCAAAGCAAAAGAATCCTGCCTCTGTGCCAGCAAAGAGAGTTCTGCAATTACCCTCTGCACAGTCACTTGTTCCCCCCATGATCTGTAGGCCTGGAGCTCAGCAGGAAGCCACTTCAGCAGTAGTCACCACTCTGCAACCCCAGGGGCAGGGACCAGACTGAACTCTTCTCTCACCCAGGAACAAGAGAATTTCCCCTTGACCTTTTACTTTCTTTTTGTTGTTTATGGGTTGAGAAGTCTAGAAACTGCCACAGCTGCCAGTGATTCAGTCCCCTGAAGTCTGCTCTGGCCAATTTGTGCCACCAGTCTATGCCAGTGTGGCCCAAACAGGACTGTGCTCCACTCCCAGCCCTGTCCAATAGACTCTTCTTCTTGGCCTGCCAGGCTGCCTTTAGTGGGAGATTTGTTTCTCTCTGTCACTTTGTGGGTTCTATAGCCCTAAAATTTGTTTAGAGTCATTTTTTACAGGTAGTGGAGGTGGTTGGAGCACAAACTCAACCATATTTCTGCTTTTACTCCACCATCTTGGCTCCACTCCCCCAACTATTTCTCTTTCTTTGTTTTTTGAATGATTGTAATTTTAATTCTTTTGAGATTGTGTGTCCCTCAGATACTTATCACTGACAAAATATTGATATTAAAAAGGTCTTTTTTTCTAGTAAAAATTTGTTATTAAAAAGCCTCTGTAATTTCCCAAAAGCAAGCTAGCCTCATCTCTTCTTCAATTCAGGATGTAATTCATTGTCTGTTTGAAGTATCTATCCACAATATGGATCACGGACCAACTCTATAGGTTGTCTACCTAATTAATATCATTGCCTGGACAACAGGCATTCCTCATCTACTCATTTTTTTCCTGTGTGGATTGCAAGACTAAACTGTTGAGTGGTTATGGATCTCATTTAGGAAGCTCTATAATGTTCTAGGGCAGTGGTTCTCAACCTGTGAGTTGTGACCCCTTTGGGGGTTGAATGACCCTTTCACAGGAGTTGCCTAAGACCATCAGAAAACACATTTCCTCTATCCATCTCCAGGCAGGTCTGTTCACATGCAGATATGCCCACATACAAGTATTAAAGGGTCGCGGAATTAGGAAGGTTGAGAACCACTGTTCTAGGGCTTGATGAAATGGTGATAGTCTGCAATGGTGTCAATTCTTTCATCTATGTATTTTTCAGAATCAACAACTTCCTTAAATAAGTGTATTAATTGAATTATGCTAAATATTTTTGCTTTCCTTCTAATTTGGATTTTTTTTTCTATATGTTGGTATTCTGATTACATAGAGATAGATAATTGAAATATGACTCACTGATCAGTAACCAGCTATTTGTTATTCAAATATAATCAATTTAATTTGGGGATTTTTTAACATCCTTTCCAAGTCCAGAAGCTAATATTGTTTTCCCTATATTCATGACAGTGCAAGGTTTCATTTTGTATAACATACAAACCTTTTTTTCTCTTTCTTGCTCTTACTTTTCATTGCACTTTTCATCAACCTTCACCTATGCTTACCTTTATATTGAAGTCTGAACATTAAAATATATATTAATTTAGAGGATTATATTAAGTTCTTTAGAGAACTTCTCTACTTACTCATCCTTTGCAATATATGTTGGCCCAAAAACTACAATTATTTTCATGCTACTATTTTTTTTCTGCAGTACTTAACATGATTACTAAAGTATGAGACGACCAAATGTCCCATGAAATGTTTCTTGTTGCAATAAAATGAACTCCTGTGTTTTCCTCCCTGCAGAAAGCCTGTGAACTGTTCTAATTAACTGCAACTTCTTTTTTACTTTTGTTTTCATTTATAGCAATAGTATCAAGATGGATATACCTCAGTGACTCCATAAGCATGCTTACTCTTTATTCACTGGACAAAGATTTCACATTTAGAGCATCAATAACTCAGTAAATCTTTTAGACAATCTAAAATCTTTGTGATTCTTAGCACCCTTTGTCCCCTTTTCTATTCAATCACTATCACAGTAGATGTAGAAAGAGGCCATGTGAAGTTATGGAACATCTTGTGTTTTTCCTTTGTTGTGTAGCTTGCCATGGCCCAAGATATTCCTGACTAAATGGCTAGTCTCCTGGTAATGAACTTGTCCATATTAAGCACAGCTGTTCCTTGAAAAGCAAACATTCTCTTGCTAAGAACATGCTCAAAGACTTTCTGGGATAATGGAACATTCCAGAGCTTGTACTCAGTTTGCAAAGCATTCAAAAGTCCCTGGGCCACTACTACACAGTGATGAGGCATAGGAGTAGGATTTGGTAAAGTGAAAAGCAATTTCAAGGTAAATACTGACTCCTCTAAAATCCCATTCAGGTATGTTATGGTAGCATGGAGATAATAATCCTGGGTTCTTGAAGGTATCAGTAGAACATAAGCTCTGGTAGATTTTGCCAAGCTGGAAAAAAAGCTTCTAGTATAGGCCCAGTAACAGATTCTATACTTGTCATCAAAGGACCAGCTAATTTCAATGAAGCTGATCATCGGACTGATCATAGGGTGATGATTTGTTTCTAGCACAACAACTGTGAAAGCCTTTCCATTGCTCATCCTCTCCAAGAAATGTTACATTAAACAATGGATGATGCAACAAATCTTTCTCCTATATATATGTCACTGAAGAGATGAAATCCATGCTATCTCATATTCCCATATCCATAAAAGCACAAGTCAATGAAGTACATCATACTGTATACTTACACGGTATTATAGGAGATAGAAGAGAGAAAGAGAGCAAGCAATCTGTGAACCTGAGAGTAGAATTAGGGCACATAGAATTTGAGTTAGGAAAAAGGAGAGAAACATAAGTAATTACTGGAGGCGGCTACTACAGAACTCCCAGCCATATGGAAAGTTGAAATTACTCTTTACAACCAAAAACTAGCACAGAAGCAGGCTATAATTGTGACAGGAGACTTCATCTATTCACACATTTGCTAAAAAAAAAAAAAAAAAAAAAAAACCTTTTGCTACTAATTTTGCTAATAATTTCATCTCTTAGAAAATAAATATGTTGTAGAAACTGCTATACTAGTTAATGGAAACCACAGAAAAACTGATTGATAAAATCAAAATGACAAGTAAACCTTTCTACCTTCAGCCACAAGCTTCTGCCTTTACCATTTCTAACCCAACAGATATTCACCATATTACCTCTACTACTCCTCTTTAATGCTATGTTCAGTTACTTTTAGAGGCATCAGGTGCAGCAGAGCAACCAAAGTCAGAAATGTGAAGTCAGGAAGAGTAAATGTTGCAGAAATGAAAATAAGAAAAGTTCCATAAGACTCAAGATACAAAGTTACAGACGGAGATAACTTTCTGTCCCATTTTGATAGCCAGGACTAACCTCACTTCTCTCAGCTTTGTTGTCTACATTTGTAAAGTGAGAAAATTAGACTAAGTGATCTCTAGGGACTCTTCTCCTAAATTACCCTACTCTATATAATACTATGCTTTGAAAGTACTTGACTAAGTTTTGTTGTGTTTTTTTTTTTGTTAGAAACTACAGATCAATGGGTTTGACTTCTATTTCTACAAAAAAAAAATCAGAGAATGCATTATTAAATAGACTATACAGAGACCATGAAGGGCAGCACCAATGTGAAAGAGTGATCTTAGCAATCACTGCTAGAATTCTACCAGAGGCAATACTATAGGTGACTGAAGCCTCAAAGGAAGGTTCCTCACTAGCAGGTATTATCACTTGAGAGATAGCTGGTGACACAGCGGATAGAACACTGGACCTGATGTCAAGAAAACCTGAGATAAAATCTGGTCTCAGATAACTTATTAGCTGTGTGACCCTGGGCAAGTCATTTAACCTTGTTTGCCTCAGTTAACTCATCTATAAAATGAACTTGAGAAGGAAATGGCAAGCCCATCCATTATCTTTGTCAAGAAAACCCTGTATGGGGTCATGAAGAGTCAGGACACAAGTAAAACAACTGAAAAACAACCACCTCACAGGGTTGCTGTGAGGATCAAATAAGATAGTATTTATAAAGGCACTTTGCACAGTATCTGGTACACACTACACAAATGCTTATTCCCTTAATAATTCCTTTATATAATCTCTGAAATGAGCAAGATGAGCTCTGTTTTCATTCTTTGATTTGTGATTGATTCTGGTCATTCTCTAAGCTTTGTGAATCATGTGCTTTTAAGTGGAGATGGTAACAACACACTGAAGGAGGTCAAACTGGAAGTTGCCAGAGAAGTAGGTCATTTGACCTTGGCATCAACTGAAAAATTCTGACACCAGGATTACATAAAAACCCTCTGCTTTGACCCAAGTCTAAAACCATGTCACACAAAGTAGAGATTCTGGAAACAGTGTCTGAGCAGGTATTGTGATCAGACTATCTCTATACAACTATGCAGCAAGCACTAACATTATCAATGGCTCTGAATACCATCCAATTACAAATGTCATGAGGCATATTTCTTATAGAAGTAGTTGGACTCTATCCAGTTTTAGGCACTACTGCACAGAATTAATTTTATAACCTTATCCATTAATGCAATTAATTTTTATAACTTTAAAACTATAGACAGTTTGGATTTTCTGTCTATTCATGCCCTGCCTCCTTTGCTCCCATTCTAAGAGGTATTATTAAGTACTTGGTACAAAGAAACATGTATAAGCGGGTTATCATTATTCATACTACTATCATATCACCTTGTTCTCCCTGAGAATTAAGCAACAGGTATCATTAATTATACAAACATAAGATGCTATAAATTCTAAAAATCCAATTCAAAAAGTATTTTTATTACCTACAATATCTGTGAAGACTGAAAAGTATTCTCCAGGGCACAGAGCTGGGGTCCGGTCATTAGACTATGAATCCCCAACCACCTAAATTCAGCAGTTTCTTTGTTTTTACAAGGAATTAGAATTCAGGAAAGTTTAAGATATTTAGATTTGAGAATTATTTGTGTAGAAAGAATGCTTAAGCCCACGGAACAGATGAAATTTCCAAGGAAGAAAATAAAGAGAAGAGGGCGTACAACAGTCCTAGAAGACATTCCCATAAAGGTACAAGAGAAAGATGATGACCAAGTGAGAGTCTGAGAAGGATTCATCAAATGTAGTAGAAAAATCAAGAGAGGACTGTATAAAGCCAAGGAGAAATAGAATACTTACCTTTAACTGTAGTCATCCCACTATAGAAACCCCTAAATTACTCTACGCCTAACAGAACTGGTCTCCAGAAAAAGGATGTCAATGACTAGGGAACTTATTACTTCTTTTAGTTAAGAAAGGATGGTTGAGACCCGCTCCTCTCTTCTGGTAGTTTATCAATAAAACAAAAATTCAATTCATAAGTGAATTGAATAAAACTGTATCAATCACTCAGTATAAGGAAGGTTTTCAGCTAGGTACTTGAGAGCAAAAGATATAAGAAGAAAATAATTTCCCTTACCCCTAAAGGTATATCTTCCCATGGATAAAGAAGCAGAAATATACTATAAATTTTTAAAACATAACTAAAGAAAACATAACTAAATTTTTAAAACACAACTAAATATACTATAAATTTTAAAAACATAACTAGATATCTATATTCATGTTTTTTAAACATTTTTCTAGAAATTTTTTTGTACATGAGATCACATCCAAATTAAGAGACTGATATTGTTGAATGGAAGACGTTTTTACATGTCTGAAAGAAAACAGTTTTGTTTTTTAGGGATTACAATAGTTGAATAAGGAATTGTTTTTGTATTTTCCTATCGATGGCAAAAGGCTGAAAGGCATCTTGGAAAACAGAAAAACGGGTTTAAATCCTGACTTTCACATACACTGGCTCTGGGACCATGGACAAGTCACAACTTCTTAGTGTCCCAGTCAATTCTCTAAGACCCTAAGTTAATTAGATGCACACCAGTGAATCAGAGGCCTGAAACACACAAACACACACACACACACACACACACACACACAACTTTTAAGGATGAATAACTCCAATAAGCTCTTTACTTGTTTGTTGTTGTTCAGTCTGTTCAGTCATGTCTGACTCTTTGTGACCCCATTTGGGATATTCTTGGTAAAGATACTGAGTGATTTGCCATTTGTGAGTTCTCCAGATCATTTTACAAATGAGGAAACTGAGGGAAACAGGGCTAAGTGACTTGCCCAGGGTCACAAAGTTAGTGTATGTGACCATATTTGAATTCAGAAAGAAGAGTCTTCCTGACTCCTTGCCTGGCACTCTATCCACTTTGCCACCTATCTGCTCCCTATACTCATATATTGCATACCAAATGGTATCTATATATCCTTCAGATCATAGCTAGCATACATAAAAATGTCTTCCTATATTTTTCTATGTACTTCAAATTTACCATTAGGTTTTTACAAATTTCCTTTCCCTTGCACAGTCTCCTCCTCTTTGATTTTTTTTTAAAGCATTGACAGTTACATGTAAACAATTTAATCATGAAGGTATCTCACATGACCCCTGCACCAAAAAGAGGAGAAAGCCTACAGTACCTTTAAGAAACTTTCAGTAACTGTTTCTTTCTAGAAATAGTAAATAGAATAGCAAAGGGCACCTTGACTACTTCTTCAAGACCTGAAATCAAAATGAGGCATTTAGATCTACTGTTCTTATCACGTTCACACTTTTCTCCTTTCTACAGAGAATTTTAGCAACACCATACACTTAAAAGATCATAGAAATAGAAATAGATCAAGAAATAGAAAGGTATACTACCAATAGGCCCATGCCATTGTAGTGATTCAAAGTCTTTCTAATAGATACTATTGATATGCATTGCCTTCACACAATAGGCAGTCAAATTTTTTTTTATTGAATAAATAAACACAATCTTTGAAGCATACCTAATTTATTTAATAGCTTTCTGGAAAGACAAAGAAGATTTTATAAGAGAAAGGCATTATACTACCTGTACATATCAATTATAAATCAGTCTTAACTTTGTAACTCTTCCACACCCCCTGCTGTTTGATCACTAGATGGGCATTTTGAGTCAGGATAGCTCAAAAATTAACCATTGGTGAATAAGAAGAAATTTAAGAATGGAAGCATTGAAGATGTACATATTTCTAAGTAAAAGAGGAAAAATCTAAGAATTATCTAATTTAAATTGTTTAAAAAAAAAAAAAGAAAATAAGGCTCTATGCTTACCAGACAGAACTACTATATACCAGGCAAATTCATATTTGCAAAGAAAATGATGGTTGCTAGTAGGTGGGAAGAGGAATAACAGACTGGCTTGAAAATATATTTATGGTGAGTAAATATGAAGAGACTTTTCCTAAAAGAAATAGGAATAAATGCTTTCAAATCAAACTAAATGAAATACTATAGTAAAATGGGTTATACATGAAGATAATGATGAAGAAAAGGATTTTTTGTAAAGTAGTAATGAAAACTGATCATTTGCTTTTGAGACTAGGAAAAAATTATATCCATATTTCTTTTGCTTTTTTGCCATATCATCCATCAGAATTATGTCTCAAATATCTTCATACATCTATGGCTTTGTGTTACATGATTTTAATTCAACACAGTACTCTCATGAGAATTCATCTGTAAGGCAAATGCCAAGAGGAGTTTAGCATTTCTTTTAATCATAACCATATTGCTCTTTAACATCCATTAGTCCTAAGAAGAGTGAAGTGGCACTTTGCCCAGTTAGCTAAGTGAGTGCTACTATGCTTCTTTTTCACCTTAACTCAAAGCTAAGTGAATCAGTTATCCAGAAATGGAACATAGCAATATATGAAAAAAGAAAGTTGCTACACTAACAGCATGGCCTCGTGGAAATTTTCTGTAACTTTAGAAATTAAGAATTGATTATTATTCAAGTGATAACACCACAAATGTACTTCATGTGCATTTCATAGGGCCAGCTTGCAAAGGTACTCACAACTGAACAAAATTCCTTCTACTGCAGAGTATCAGTTCTCCCTTTGTTACTGGTCAGTTGAGTCTGATTCCTCCTGACCTCATTTGGAGTTTTCTTGACAAAGATACTGGAGTGATTTGTGATTTCCTTCTCCAGCTCATTTTACAGATGAATAAACTGAGGCAAACAGGATTAAGTAACTTGCCCCAGGTCACCCACAGAGAACTAAACATAGAAGTTTCAAGTAACAGCTACAGTAGAGCTCTTAGCTCCTCTGCATTATTCAAAAGAACACTCAGGTGATTTTCAGAACTTAACCCTCATATTTTTTGTGGTTCACAAGAAGAGCAAAGTGTTGGGAGGAATCAAGGGTTGAAAAACTGAAATATAATGGTCACCACTCCCCAAACACCCTACCTGTAGCCACCATGATATTAAAAAAAAAAAAACTATTAGTGTTGCAAGTTTACTTTACCTATTGTACCTTTATGTTTATTGATAACTAAGAGAAAAATGAAGAAAAATAATTATAGAAAGAATACTAATTTTAAGACATTAAAAGTGAAAAGGTACAGAGGCAGTAAAGAATGGTGTTGGGTGCTGGGGCTAATAGAGAAAAGGAGCAGTGGGGATTCCTGAGCTTGATAAGTGGTCCTGGGAAAGTCATCTAAATTAACTTGACTTGGTCTATGTGTCCCCAAGTGACCTAGTTTGCTTTCAGGGATACAATGCATCACAAGCCTAAGATGAGAGTAATCAAGCATCAGCCAGTCTACATAAGCGAAATAAACTCAAGGTCACAGATATCCATTGTAAACTCATTAGAAATTTCCAGCAGAAATGAATTTTTAGATTTGAGGCATCTGCCTAAAGCTCCCCTACTCAATACCATCTTCTCTGTTTATTTTGGGCTTATGGACATAGCCAAAGGAGTGCGTGATCTATCTAAATGCCAGGAGCTCGTTCTTCACACCACCAATAAGACCTGCTGCACTGGTATTTCTACGCCACGTGTGAATGACCCCCACACAACATAAACCTGAAAACAGAAGGACTTCACATCAAGTATGATCGAAGTTGACAATAGTCTCAGGTTTACTCCTCTCACTTCCCCTCCTCCTAAAATAGATTCATCTATTTCATATGGAATAGTCTACTCTCTTATTCTCTTCTCTGGATGCACCACAGGCTAAAAACTCACCTTCAAAAACTATTCAGTAGCTTCCAGAGTGGAGTTAGAAGAGAGTCACTGTGGGTTTAAACAAAGAATACAACCCCCCAAGTGGGGCAACTAACAATCCAGGACCAGTGCCTTTCCACTGACTTGAATATGGGTCCAAATTTCAGATTAGGCCAATAGTCCTTAACCCCTTCCCTTCCAAGATTCTCCAGAGTAGAGAAGGGGTTGTCGTGATTTAAATATTTAAGTTTGAGAGAGAATGAATCCCATTTTTTCTTTTTAAAAAAGAAAACACCAAAAGACTGTCCCCTGCCTGTGAGACACTGAAAGGATGCAGGGAGGGGGACGCAGGCGAAATTCCACCTCACTTCTAACCAAGACGCCTGTCCAACAGGGCACACAGGACACAGGAGCTCTGGTTCCTGTGCTTTCCTCCCGCCAGTCGCCTATCGATTGATGATACGCTGCGTTAGTGCATCCAAGCCACGATTCCCGTGTAGTCAAGAGTCAGAGCCCCAAACAACCACCTAGAAGGCACAAGTGCAGCCGTAGCCTAGGTGCAGGGAGCAAAAGGATACGTATCACGTCCCAGGAGGCTGTCTGAGCACGACTCTTGCTCACGAACCCAGTCAGAGCTTTACAAGGGTTTCCAAATTCGGCCCCTACATTAGCCCCCTTTCTAAGAAGGGCCTGTTACAGGCGGGGACAGGGCGGGGGGTGTGGGGGTGGGGGCTGGGGGCTGTGTTGAGCGGCTGCAGAGGCAGTCCCGGGACTCCTCTCGAGCCGCAACCAAATCTTCTTCCTTCCCCGCCAGCTCCAGCTGCGCGCAAAACCCTAACTGCTCTACTCCTGCACTTCGAGGCTCCTCACCATTACGCCCAACCTCGCACCTTACCTGCCCGAGGGGTTTCCGGCAGCCCTTTGACAAGTCCCAGATGCCGCAACTGGAAAAGTTTCCTAACTTCTTCACAGGTCTGCAAATCGTCGCCTCTCGCACCAGGGAAAAGGACCAAAAGGATGAGGAGAAAGTCCAAACGTAAGACAGGTCCTCCTTCCATAGCGATTCCAGCAACAGGAGCAGGAGCCCAGGCACCCCGGGTTTTCCCAGCCAAAGGACACTATCCCCCACTGCCCTCCTCAGACTCACTTGCCTTACTCCCCTAGTGCAGTCCCCGAAAAACACCTCTAGGGTGGGAGAAAGAGTAATCCGAGAATCTTTGCTGGGGAAACTCGTGAGAAGGGCGGGAGGAGACTCGTGAACTGACGATTTCACCTGAGAGCCCTTTGCTTCGCTGGGATGGATGGCTGCTGAGGCCGAAGCAGCCTCATCTGGTCTTTACCACACAGCAGTAGGGAGTTTGCATTTATTTGCTTGGGGGCTGGGAGAGTATCTGTGGTCACTGTTGCTGCGGCAGCTGCAGCAGCCAGAGCTTTAGCACCTCCACTCTCTCAGAGCCACTGGCTCAGCTTCCAGCTGCAAACCTGAAATCCCGGCCCGCCTACTTGGGAGTGAGAAACCCCGCCCTCTCCCCCCAACTCCACTCCCCCTCCCAGCTTCCCTCGCCTCAAGATATTGTTCAGGATCTAAGCCCACCCCTGTGTGTGACATCATAGAATGTCTGGCCAGAGCTGGCCCCTTCCCCCCCCCAACATTCCCCCCGCCCCAAGCTCAGGGAGAGCCTCAAAGAGGAGCCTCATTGTGAAAACAAATGAACAAAAAGCTTGTTATAGAAAAGATCTGCAAAAGGGAAACTCCTAAAGGGATAATCAGACACGACTTCTGGGACGAAGAGATTTTTCTTCATTTATCAAGATTCTTGTTTCATTGGAATTCTGTTCAAGTTGCATGTGATGGGATCTGTCCACAAGAAAATAGTCAGCAGTAGTTTGCACTTAATAGTAGTACCTTGCTAGTGATTTTAAAAATTATATATATTACAATGTTTGGGTGGATGAGAATCCACTTTTTTTTTTAAGTACTCACTGCTATTCTAATAGGAATTTTTTTAATCTTTCTTTGAAGTGAACAGTATTTGAATGAAGATGTAATAAAAAAGTACTGAATTGGAAGGAAAAGACCAGGATTCTAATCCCAGTCCTGGGGTTAGACACATTCCCTGTATGACCTTGAGCATGTTATTCCTTTAAGGTTCAGTTTCCTCAACTGTAAAATAAGGACGTTGGATTAGATAACCTGTCTACAATTCCAGCATTAATAATAATAATAATAATACAGTATTCTAAAAGGTCTCTGAAGTGGCAATAGTTAATTTTACCCAGTTTCAACCAACATTTAATAACCGTTTACTATGTACAGTATTATGCGCTAGGCACTGGGGAACAACACAAAGACTAATAAAACTCTATGCCCTCAAAAAGCTTGCAGTTTGATCTGGATGATGGCATGAACACAAATATTATAAAAATATGATACTAATTAAAAAGAAAGGAATCAGTGTCGAGGTTAGTTCAAGAGCCTCCGACAGTTACTGGTGTATTACTATGGGCAAGTCCTTCAGCTCTTAACTCTCCAGAAAATTCTTCAAAACAAGAACTTGCAGAATGATTTAAGAGAATCACATGTATAATTGTATAAAATGCTTTGAGATCAGATTAGGAATATTTGAGGGAAAGGGAAGGGCAGCAACTTCCACGGTATAACTGATATTTAAACTTCGCCTTAAAGGATGACTATACCAACAGAAAAAACCAGAAGTCTAGAATGATATCTCGAGTTGGAAGAGACCTTAGAAGTCATTTTACATATGAGGAATCCAAAGTCCAAAGAAGTTCAATAACTTAGGGTCACACAGAGCCAAGAGTCGAACCTAGATCTTACAAAACTGAACACTGGGCAACTCTAACTAGGAGATGACCTAAGGTTACTCCCAAGGAGAAAAACGTTCTGTAATTTCTTTCCTATTATTGGCCCCAGTGAAGCTTGCCCACTCTTTACCCTTGCCTCCATGCCTTTTCAAAGACTTTCTCCCGTGTTTGGAATATATTCCCCTTTATCTGCCATAAAGGATATTTCGCTTCTTTCAAAGCACAGTAGAAAGTGCCACCTCATACAAAAGGCCTTTGTCAACCCCCTCCCCACACTTTGTTGGCTTTCTCATTTTTTGTAGGTTGACTTTGTATAGATTTTGTATTTACTCACCTTAATATGTACCGTATACCCCAGTAGAATGTAAGCACTTTGGGGTCAAATAACTGTTTCATTTTTTGTCTTTTTATCCCACTACTGAGCAGTGTGCCTGGTACTAGTAGATGCTTAATAAATGTTTGTTGAATTAAATTGTCATCCTCAAATAATCCTTAATTATCAGGTTTTACTTTGAAACCTGGCAAGAATATTTCAACTTGTCACTCTTATTTTTTCAAAGAAAATATAATTGAAGAAGGAGTGCCACAAGAAGAGATACACAGTCCATTGAGCTATTCATTCAATATGAAAAATATTACTATTATTAGAGCATTCAAAATGTGTAAGTAAATATAAAATACCCTATTATGTATAGATGGATATATTATATAATATATGTGTGTATATATGTATATTCATGTGTATTTATATATGTATGTGTATATATACAGATATATAGATATGGGGGGGGTGGTTTGGTAGTATGATATAATGCTGACAGCTGACCTAAGAGTCAGGGAAGACATGAGTTCAAGTACTGCCCCTCCTATATGCTAGCTGTATATCCATGGGCAAGTCACTGAAGCTCTCATTGCCCCAGACAATTCTCTAAGATCATAAATTAGAGATGCAGTGGTTGTTTTCACACTGGAAAGTCCCCATACCAATGATGAAATCACTAGTCCAAACTCCTCAAAAAATTTACTTCTAGATATCAGACCAAAATATCCAAAGATTTATGTTATTGGCTGAATAAACGTGTGTGTGTGTATATATGTGTGTATATATATATATATATATATGTGTGTGTGTGTGTGTGTGTGTGTGTATATATGTATATATATATATATATATATATGACATAAACTTCTCTTCATTCAGCACCTTCTGAAGCTAACACTAATGAGGTGAAATATCATTGTTTAAAAGCACAATGTAAAATGTAAAAAATGCATACCACTTAAAAGGAACTTGAGTTTCAAAAGGCCTCTAGCCCAAGCTCAGAATCTTGCCAGAGAACATAGATTAATATCTTTAACTTTTACTAAAGTGCCTTGGGACTTGTAATGACCACAGGTGGAAGGGATATTGGTTTTGCATTCACTATCAAAGACAGTGCTTTTAACATCAGTGGAAGCACATGTTTATAAACTATTCCAGAGCAATAGTTGAAATGTATATCTCTAGAGAGAAAAATAATTCTTTTTCATTTATTGACATCAATTTGTCGACTTGATCACTTGAATCCTCTTATCTCCATCAGCCCAGTTTGAAAGGGAAAATGCAGAAACACCATTGTAAAACCGAATCACTGGCCTCATATCACCCACCAGAAATAACCTTATTAAGCACCCTGACTCCCCATCTACCTTGCACAGACACCATCTAATGCAGGGACCCAAAGAGATCTGAGCATAAGAGGAAATGAGCAAAAGAGAAAGTTATAACATCAATTTTATGAATAAGCATATTTTATCACTTTAAAATTATGTTTGTAAGTTTTTATCCAAATAATTTTACTTACTATTATTCTTTCAAAATTAATGTAACACTAATTAAGACTTTACTCTTTGTTTTTTCCAAGATTTTCTTTACATAAAAGAATTAATTAGTCATATCCCAAAAATAATTTTAAGGAAAAATCTACAAGCATAAATAAAGAGATTTTTAATGATAACAACAATTCAAATTTATGTAGTGTTTTGACATTTGCAAAGCATTGTATTTGCAATAATCATTTGAAATAGATTATATAAGTATGATTACACTCCCATTTTAGAGATGTAAAAGTAAGGCTCTGAAGGGTTAAATGGAAAATCCATGACCACATTGCTATGAGTGTCTGAGGCAGTATCCAAATTCAAGTGGCCTGATCCTGGATCCAACATTCTAGTCACTATACTAGTCTCCCTGTTGGCAATATAATGCTAACAGTGTGCGAGCTCAGAGAAATGAGTAAGTCAAGCAAAAGATGCTTTTTTGAGCACCAATTAGGTTCAAGGCACTGTGTTAGGCACTGTATTGGGGTAAAAAGAATTCTGTGGGTCCTACTGGGAATTGATCATATGACTGACAAAACAAGATATTAATTTAAAAATTCAAATATAAATAAACAAGTTGTTTTTAATGTTGCGAAACAATTATATAGTCATGGACTCAGTATTAAATTTTTTTTACATTTAAAAATATGTGGGAACAGAGGAACTACATTATATTGTGAGCTCCTTGAGGTCAGGGACTCTCTTTTGCTTTTCTTTGTATCCCCAGAATTTAGCACAGTGCCTGGCACACAGTTGGATCTTAATAAATGTTTATTGACTGACAGACGAGGATATAAAAACAAATGTCTTCCATTAAACTTATTTTTAAAAATTCATTGAAGAATCAAACCATTTTTTTAAAATTTTACAAAAACAATTACATAGATATGGACTCAGGAATAAAATCAAAAGCCAAAGGGAAGAACGAACCTTAAAACTAATTCTGTTGTGAAAATAATCGTGCCTTCATTTATTTCATTTTTAAATAAAGATTTTTCTAAAAGTAAGGCATGCAGATACTACAAGAATCTTAAAGTGCACCCCTTTAGCTTCATTGATAATATTGAATACTGAATTTTAAAAAAGACTAATATGATAGATTCGAGATGGAAGAGACTTTCGAGATTATCTAAACCAGCACCCTCATTTTAGAAATGAGGAAACCAGTTCCAGAAGTCATGACTGTCCCAAAATAATAAAGACTGAAACCTAGGTCCTGTGACTCCAAGCCTTCCTCTCATTCTATTATTTCACTCTGCTTATAAATGTTAAGGAAACAGTAATTCGGTGTTGTTCTGGGGAGGCAAGAATCTAGTAACTGAATAGTCTATAGCACCTGGGAGTTTTTTTAAGGCTCCCCAAGGCTTCTCTAATCACACAGTGAAGCAGAGGAAACATACATGAATGGGAACAACATGACCTAAGTGGGCTATCTCTGTTCTTCTAGATTTTCTTCTGTGGTGCTGTCTACATTCCAATGCTTCTCAATCTCAATCACAAACTTTTCAGAATTTTAATTGGTGAGAAGATGAGGAGCTATCTCTGCTTCTCACTTTGAAATTTTATTTTTTTTGGCTTTTTGATTGGCCATAACCTTGCATGTGGGATGCCTCTTTGGCCTACAACTAGCAAAATGTGCTTTGTAAAGGAATGTATCATGCAAAGTAAAAAGCTTACAAGAGTATTTTATCTACTGGTAAATGTATATTTATTTGGGGAGGAGGGAATAGGAGGGATGGGGAATCTTCCAAGAAGTTGCATCAGATAGCAAAACTTTCTCAAACTGCAAGGTAGAGTGGGCTATTTATATAAGCAAATGTGTATTGAAAGTCTAAAGGGGATTTCTTGAATGAGGTATTCCCCTATTGCTGCAGATAAAGCTAGTTAAATTTCTTGTGACTCAGGAACAATCTAACAGTCACCCTCTCGGCTTTAAACAGCTACCCTAATTCATTATTTATTTCATTTCCTAAGTGTGTTAGGGATTATGGAATTTATTATCTGCAAAGTATTCCCTCCTACCCAATGTTTATATGTAATATGTTTCCTTTAAATTGGAGCAGTTAGGTGGCACATTGGATAGAGTTCCAGGCGTGGAGACAAGGTGACTTATCTGCTTAAGTTCAAATCTGGACTCAGACACTTATTAGCTATGTGACCCTAGGCAAGCCACTTAACACTATGTGCCTCAGTTTCCTCATCTGTAAAATGAGCTAAAAGAAATGGTAAACTACTCCAATATCTTTGCCAAGAAAACCCCTGATTAGGGTCATGAAGATTCAGATACAACTGAAATTACCTGTATTTACTTCCCATGGTCAGGGTCAGGGTAACTTTTGTATTCATATCTTCAGTGCCTGGCACATAATAGGCCCTGAATAAATGTCTGTGGATTGAATGATTGACTGATTTAAAGAGATAATTTTTATACATGGTGAGAAAATTGGTATAACTGAAAAAATGTCTAGACATGATTTCAGCCTGATTCCCTACTATTCAATTCTAGCACTAACTTATTATCCATCTGCAGGACTTGTCAAAGCTATATTATATACATATATATTTATATTTATATCATATATACATATATTCATGGAATAATTTCATGGACTAATTATACAGCTTGTTTGTCTAGTGTGGACGGTTAGAGAAATCACTTTTCTGAATATTAGAGATTTCACTGGGGCCTTTGAGACAATAGTATATGAAGACATCAAGGATACCTTTTTTTTTTTGGCTTTTTTTTTGGAGGGGGGAGGGCAGGGCAATTGGGGTTAAATGACTTGCCCAAGGTCACAGGGCTTGTAAGTGTCAAGAGTCTGAGGCCTGATTTGAACTCAGGTCCTCCTGACTCCAGGGCCAGTGCTCTACTCACTGCACCACCTAGCTACCCTGATACCTTTTTTTAAAAGCACAAAAAGAATAGGCTTTTGCAGACAATTTGATGCAGCAGACTCCATTCTTCTGCCCAGGGGCCCCTCATTCTGATTGGAGAAGATGGAGATGCACAACTCCTCCCAGATCCTTCATTTATCTAGGGAACCCAGGCTAACTGTCTCATCAATTCCCACCCTGCTGCACTCCTCTAGACTTTCCCTGCATGTATCTTCTCTCCATCTCCCATGTCACCTTCCCAACCCCAAGTACCCCATCGCTGAGTCTTTTCAGCTCCCTTTTGTTTGTTATCTTCTCCCATTAAATTGTAAACTCCTTGAAGGTAGACATAAGCATAAGATCCAGTTGTGATTATTGTTCATTTTTAAGGAAGCATTTGACTTAGAGCAAAATACAGCCATGAAAATTTTCAGACAAATCATCTCTCACACATACTTAAACTTATGCAAGATTCTGAGAAATGCCACTACCACCATAGTGATTACTTTTTTCAAGTTTCCTCTGAGTATCAACATTAAGTTAAGTTTAAATAAAAAAATAAGAGCTCACCAAAGTATCACCTGTTGTCCTGAAAGTTATCCTGAATAAAGTTCTAAAACATTAGAGATTCCTAAAGATGATACAGTTTGCAAATGACATTATACCAATTTCATGGAGCCTAAGAAAATAATAGAGCCTCTTTAGTGAAATCTAGAGGCATTACTTAAAGGGAAGAAAGTTTTATGATAATACTTTTTTGCCTACATTTACCAAAATTTATTTAAAATATGTATTTATAGTAATTGTCATATACTTACCAAAATGCCTAGTTTTAAAAATTACAAAAGTAATTTACAATTCTATAACAATGCAATAGGGTGTTTGTTTCCCCCAAATCAGTCAATTTTGTCATTTTGGACCATTTTTGTCAATTTAATAAGTGTGAAGTGATTATTATGATTTTTAACTTGCAAAAAGGAACAATAAAAACCTGATTATCTGATACTCGAAAGTCCAAAATCTCCAAAAGTCACATATCATGTTGAACTAGGAATCAATAGAGTTAAAAGCATAAGGTTCCATTTTTGTCTTTAGTTGCAACACACATACATTACTTGAATAAGGTCTTTGGCAATAAAATGCTAAGATTAATTAATCTTGTATGATATTTCTTCATTAAGTTATAGCAAGTGAGATAAAGAGAGGGCTGTCAGTAGTATAGGTTTTTTTAATTTTTTTTATTAATAGTTAAATCATTCTCTTTTCCAATATAAGTAATTATTATTATTATTATAATCCTTTAACTATTAACATAAAACTCAAAAAATATTGATAAATTCAAGGAAGGTGATAATATTATTCAGGTAAAGGAGATAGCTTAGGGAATGGTTCCTTCAACCTTTAGTTTAAGAGCTAATTTTTCAGGAAGGAAGCCAACTTACACTGATTTGTAGTTGTACATTCTCTATTTTAAAAGGTAAATGACAAGAAATCAAGCAAGCATCAAGAATTTATTCAAGAAAACAACTGCAATGATATTTCATCAGAACAGACCAGAATTACCTCCGTGTCACAAATATCACTTTCCACATTTGTAAAATGAGGGGTTTGACTAAAAAAAAAATGACTTCTCTGGTCCTTTCGAACTCTAAAATTCTATGATCTTCTAAAATTTAAAACATATTACTTTTTTTGGTCAGAAAAAGTAAACAAAATTTACTTCCTTTTCTGAGACTGAGATTAAGAAATGTTTACTGAGTTGTCCAAGGTCACAGGCAAGGAGGAAACTCTTAAAAAGAAGAAAAAAAAACAACTCAGTCACTCCTCCCTCAGTGTAATGAGCACTTGGAGTTAAATATGGAGACCAATTATCATCAACTTTTCAAAATGCAAAGTATAAAGACTCTTCTAATGATTAAGCCTTATAATTGATAATTATCCTTGATTAATGAAAAGGAAGTACTTCCAGAAGTTCCCCACATTATGTGCTATTGTCATAATTTATCTTTAATTGTTTTATATAAAGATATCTTTTATCATCTGTTTCATCTTTGCTATTTATTCATAAGATCTGTATACAAGCCTTAATAATAACTATCCCTAGATGTGATATTACTTTATCAAGTCCAGTTCACCTTATTTGCTTACAATCAACCCACATTCCCAAGCAAAAATGAGTCTTTCTGTTTGACCATTGGTTAGGATTCTATGACAGGGCTCATGCTGTGGGATGAAGGGGAGGAAAGAACAATTTTATATTCACATGAAGCAACTCTGAACATCTTAAGTTTACAGAAGAGCCATCTCTCTACTCCCAGGATGAAAACTGTTCATAGGCCTCTCCTACTTTGGATAACTCTTCTGTTGCTCTTCTTAATTAATGTTCTATTTCTCTCCTTCCTCTGCCAAGCTTCTCATTAACCCATGATACACTCACTGCCTTCATTTCTTCACCACTAACTTCCTCCTTAATCCCCAGTCATTGGGCTTAAGGATAGATACATTATTGGAAAAGCTTATTTGAAAGTCACAGTTGAACTTTTCATTTAAAAAATCTAATGGCCTTTTCTCTCTTCCCATTCTCCTTTACCACTTTTCTACATTTGACACTATTGACCATTCTTTCTCTCTTGAAATTCTCTCCTGTCTTGGCTATTAGTATACTAATCTAGTTTTCTCCTTCCTTTCTAGCCTTCTATCCTTCTTCTACTGATTCCTCTTCCTCCTCTTGAACCCTAATTATGACCATTATTCAAAGTTCAATCTTCAACATTCTGATCTTTATCTACATGCTTTTGGCATAGGAATGTGCTCTGAATTTGGAATCAAGAGATGGCCCAGTTTATTGCTGTTGCTTTGGGACTTAGAGGTTGTCAAAAAGGCAAATAAGTCAATGACACTAAAAAGTATAGAACTTTGTAACAATTACAATTTAACTCACACAAGGTAATGAAACCAAAAATTAGACACACGGGGCAGGCAGGGTCAATCAACAATAGCTGTTGTTGAGGGTAGTTCAAGATATACCCGAGAACAGAGAATCCAAGACACAACCAGGGAGATTACCTTCAGGCAACTTCAGTAGGAACAATGAGCTCAATAAGCAATGATGATGCTATAAGTCACTCTCTAGACTTGGCATACTTAGGTTCTTCATCCTCATAACATAACAGGGAAGCTTCAAAATACAGATGAGGGTCAATGGGATTATAGAAAGTAGTGGGGCCTCTAGCAAGCACATCTGACTAGTTTTCCTCCACAGATGTCAGAGTCAGGGAGACACTGAGAATTACTTACAAAGATCCTACTGTGAACATTTTAAACATTTTTAACATATCTGCAATAAAAGCAACGAACATTTCATAGTAAAACACCTACCAAACCATTTGCATTGATCTTAGAAGTTCCTGGATAGTAAAGAAGTTGCTTTGAATTTAGGAGTTCTAGGTAACTCACATTTCAGGGAAGGTAGGAAGGAAGAAAGGAAGGAAGGAGTGAGGGAGGGAAGGAAAGAAAGAAAAAGAGAAGTAAAAATGCAAAGGAATGAAGAAGGAAAGGAGAGAGGGAAGGAAGGAAGGAAGATGGAAGGAAGGAAGGAAGGAAGGAAGGAAGGAAGGAAGGAAAAGAGGAAAGAAGGCAGAAAGGAAGAGAGGAAAATCTTATTAAACATTTACTATGCACCAGGTACTATGCTAAATGCTTTAAAAATATAATCTCATTTTACCCTCACAATAA
>CM053591.1:94738140-94756700 GCA_028646515.1 Pseudochirops corinnae
TCTGTCCCAAATTGCTGGGGTTTTCCCAGCTGCCAGAACTTTTAGGAGGCTGCTGGGTCTCTCCCCAACTCCAGCTCACTGAAAAAAAAAACCCAGGACTAATGCCCAAGACTGCGATCTGGATCCAGGCCGCTCAACATGAGAGCACTTGGCCTCTGAACGATTGCTTTGTCCCCCTGCAGTCTGCAGGTTGAGAGCTCTGAAATGGCAGTGTGGAGGTGGGTGCAAAACCTCCGCTTCTGTGGCCCCGTTGCCCTGGAGGCGTTTGGCCAACCTGCTTTTCTCCCCCGATTTCGCCAAGCTCCACCCACCTAATTCTGGATACTGCCACAGCTGCCACAGATCTGCTCCCCTGAAGCTCCAGCCGGGGCTCGGCTCCTCTCGTCCAGCCGCCTCCAGGGCAGAGTCACGGTTTCGGGCTAGGCTGGTTTCGGCTCGCAGGGCTGAGATGGTTCCTTGTAGCCAAGCTGACTTAATGGAAAGTATATTTGTGTGCGTTTTGGAGTTCTAGAATTTGTTTAAAGTCATATTTTATGGGTATTTTGGGGTGGCTATGTAAGAGCTGCGATATGTTGCTGCTCCTACGCTGCCATTTTGGCTCCACAACCCCCCCCCCCCCCAGATATTTTTCTTGATCTCACCTGTGCTGTCACAGACAAGGTCTTCAATTGTTTCTTTCCTTAGCCACCTACCTGATCTACATTGTACAGGGCAAGTATACCCCGTAGCCATCCCTAGAGAAGTAAAACCTATTACCTCCATGCTGCCTTGACTTACCTGTCTTTTTGAGTGAGGCACCCCTCTCCTGCAACCGTGTCTCTTTCTTCATTGATACTTCCTCTCTCAATCCTATGAATCAAAAGCTCTGTTGCCCAGAGAGAAGATGGGGCAATCAGAGTGAGATGGGTGCTACATATGTAAATGTGAATTAATTATTATTATGAGGAAGAACAGGAGACTTGAAACTTCTATGCTAATCTTACTCCCTGATTTCTCATCACAGTCCTGTCCATCTCATCTTGTGTCTCCAACTTTCTGCTAAACATGGATATCCTACCATCAGCTCACTCCTCTCTCATTGTCAGTAATCATTCTCCCCATCCCCCATGCTTGAAACTTCAGTCATTTTTTTTCTACTTCTTCTTCTTCTTCTTCTTGCTTTTTTGGAGGGGAGAAGGCAGGGCAATTGGGGTTGTGACCTACCCAAGGTCACACATCCAGTAAGTGTTAAATGTCTAAGGCCACATTTGAATTCAGGTCCTCCTGACTCCAGGGCCAGTGCTCTATTCACTGTGCCAACTAGCTGCCCCCAGCCATTTTTTTTTCTTTTCTCTCCACTCTCTCCCTTGATAACCTGCCTCAATTCCATGACTTTAAATAATACTATCATACAGATGACTCCCTAATCCTTGTTTCTAAGCCTGACATTTCTCCTCAGCTTCAGATCCACATCTCCTAGTGTTTATAAGATGTCTTTACCTGAATTTCCTATCACCTCAAATGAAACACTCCTAAAATCATATCTTATTATCTTTGCTGATAAACTTTTCCCACCTTTTGACTGTACTGTTCTGTCAATGATACCACCACTTACCCATTCATTGTTTGAAACAGTATATCTGATTCTTCCCTCATATACTACCAAATTATATCTAGGCTACATCCATGATATCTCTCCCATCCCCATCATCTCTTCTATATTTCTACTACTACCCCCCTAGAATGTCAATCCATTGTCACTTAACCTATACTATGGCAATAGCATCCTAACAGGTAGATCTTCTTGTCTCTACTTCCCACCCCTGATCACAATCTCACCTAGCCAGACTAATCTTCCCTATGTATGAATTTGATTATGTCACTCTTATGCTCAAAACCAATATATTTTCCAGTTGGTGATGGTTAAGTTCAAATTCCTTATACTTGCAGTTAAGAGGTTACACAAATAAATCAATTCAAGAATATTTGGTTTGTTTGGAGTTTTTGTTGAAATGTCTACACAATACATGCACACACACACACAAAGTATAAAAGCACCTCTTGGCATGTTCTTGGCTAAAAAATAAAATAGTGCAACAGCAGCTCAGGGGTGAGAAGGTATAGAATAAAATACCACCCCCCCCCCCATTTTAAAAAAATCAGTAAGCAGTAAATATATCACTGGAAAGCTATGATGATTCTGAATGGGAGATGGGCAGAAGATAGTGAAACAAAGTGTTTCACTAACAAGATAGTGAAACCAGGTGTTTCACTATCAGTGGGATACAGAAAGAAAAAAAAGACATTAACTAAGAATGCTGAAGAGGCAAAGGCCCTACTCTTGAGCTAGATTTCAAAAAGTAAGGGTGAACAGTGAGGAAATACATTGACTCACTATATCAGGTTTTATGAGATGCCAACCCATTTGGAAATTACAGAAGAAAGTCCCAGAAGAAAATAAATAATGCTTTAAGATGTTAGTAATGTGAGATGATGTGACTGTGATTACCCTTCTCTGTATACACATTATACGCTGATTCATTTATACATTATACATGTAATAAAATAGTTTCTGTAATTTATAATGTTTTATTTGCTGTATTATAGTTGAAATGGGTATTATAGATATGAAAAGCAAAACAAAAAATTCCTATATTGTGATCTAAGGAAGAAAGATCCTTCCTTAATCTTCCACTAAAGAAAGTGAAAAGTTAGTGCAGTAATGTTGAGGACTATTGAGGTGGCCACATTTCTTCACAAGGGTCATCGGGTCATCCAACCACCACAAGATGCCTTCAGCCATAGGGGATATTTCTTCCTTAGATCCCCTGTGTAGAAGAAAAAACAGTGTTTTAGAGTAAGAATCCCAACTCTGCTATTTGCTACCTCTGTGAACCTGGTCAAGCCACTTAACCTATATAAGATTTTTATACATAAAATAACATCGTCTAGAACCCAAGATGATCCCTAAAATCTGCACTTAGAAAAGTTGGGGGCAGCATTTTGACCTCTCTGCCTTAGAAGACCTCTGTAAATTCCCTTAAGCCTGGGAAAGTTTAGAGTAACCATAAGGGGAACTGGTCAATTTCTGAATATATTCCAGCTAGAAATAGGACTGGAGGCCTAGATAGATTAAGTGACTTGCTCAAGATTTATATCATATAATTTAGAATCCAGTGCTAGGAATTCTGAAAATTCCCCAGCCCCAAAGAGTCCCCTGAGTAGAGACTGAATTCCCATAGGTACAAATTACTTCCTACTTCTCTGTTTATATATGTTTTCTGTTGCCTTTCTGGGAAACTGGGGGTGAGTTGAGACTAGTAGCTAGCTAAGTCAGGGTGCTGTTTCCTTCCAGAAAGCAGAATGGTGAAGTCTGAGAGAAAGCTTGGTTCTCCTTACCAGGGCCACTTCACTATTCTCCCTTCTGGAGGGGAACAGCACCCTCATTTGGCTACCACCAGTCACTGTTAAATCCCTGGAGTTAACAGAATGATGTATGAAATATGAGCAAAGTACAAATAATATACTTTTATCTCACCCCAGTTTCCTTTAGATTTATAGTGGTGTCAAACTCATATAGAAATGTGGGCCACTAATCCATGTGTAAGGATCCCTGTGGACTACATATTGACTGAGTTTTAAAATATAATATTATTTGTATTTTATTGTATTTTTATTTATTTTGTAAATATTTCCCAATTACATTCAATCTGGTTCAGGTCACAAATTCAAGTAAGGCCCTAGAAAATAGGTATGACCCCCCCCCCCTTTTATATTTCCTTTCTTTATAAATGTTTTACATTTTGCTGGGATTTTTTTTTAAGCTAAAATTTCTTCTGCAAAGGAATCATGCTCATACTGAATCAGGCTAAATTAGTTACCTGATAGATTGACATCTTATTTTAAGATAAAATTCCTTCTAAGTCATCAATGTCCATTTTAATCTCGTGTGTCCAATAAACACAAGTGCCATTTTTTCAAGGATAAAACTTATTGTTTCTGTTTTGTTATATACAATGTGCCAAAGCATACTATTTTCAAGGTCAAAAGGTTCTGAATTTTACAAGTCTCTCAAAATGTAAGCGAGACATGCCCAAATGTGGCAGTCTGATTCTGGTGACGAATATAGAGGTACAATACAACTAGCAAATTTAGGCAAAAAAGCGTTACTAACAGTAAGATAAAGGATAGTGGTAACTATCTGCATTTTAATTGAACATTAATGGAAGCTTCTTAAACATCTTTAGAAAGCAACTTACATGCAAAATAATTTAGTTATAAAAGAGTTTCTAATCTTTAAATTCTATTTCTATCCCATGGAATCTTAAGTTACAGTAAATAACTGAAGATGGTATGCCACTTTTAAAAGGTCCTGACACTAATATTAGAGAATCAGAGGCAAGATCATAAATATGATCACAGAGAGGGAGGATATGGACTAGGTCTGTGACTTCAATAGTTCAGGGAAGCTCTGTCGAGGAATTCATTTTACCAATGCAAACTGGCACTTTCTCTACTACTTACAGTCTTGGGAAATTGCCTAGAGGTTAGGCACTGGCTCAGGGTTACATAGGAAGCATGTGTCAAAGACAGGGAGCAAACACAGTTCTTTCTGACGCCAAGGTCAGCTCTCTTTCCCTTGTACCTTGCTGTCTCTTGGTCAGAGAATCTAGCCTAATTTCATGGAAGGAGCTAAAACACTGGAGTATTTGGAGGGCTTAAAGTTCTCAGAGGCAAAGAGAGAAGTCTGTACCATGTATGGTCCAACACAAATACATTTGTTATACTTAACACCATTCAACATACAAGAGAAAAGCAGTGACCGAAGTCTTAGGAACTGTTGAACTTGTTTATGTTTTTTCCCAGGTACTGTAGTTACTCTCTAGGGCTACCACTCTTCTGAGGAGATATACCAGTCAACCAATATCTCAAATGGGGCATAGACTAATGGATATATAAAAATGAGACATTAGAATAAGTTTATTTCAAATGCAAGGGGAAGGTGTATTAATGATAGGGACAGCAGACACAGGCTCTTTAAAAAGAGTTTCAGGTATCAGGATGAATTGGCTGCCACTCCACTGCCCTTCATCAAAAAGGGGCCATTAACATTTGACTTTATCACCAAATGCCTGTATGGGTAATAAATGACCTTCCTAGTTCTTAGAAGATTTAACCATAATCTTGATTAAGGATTCCTTTGAGTTTCTTTTGCCCTTTTGCTTACACTGAGTAGATCAGTAGTTTCTTCTTAACAAAACCAGAGTTGAGAAGTTTTTCATAATGAATGAAGACAGCAGAAGGCCAGTGCTAGTGGCAGTGATAGTAGTGGCAAGGGTGGTGAGGAGGACAATCTAACCAGCGATGTGAGTAGTTGGCCTATACACTAGATCCTCTATTAACCCACAAGAGTTGGAGGGGAAGTAGGGTACCAGAGAGATTGGAGTAAGGGGAGTACCATTGCAATGGGACCCAAGAATCTCACCTGTCCAAGTTAGCAGAAACAAAAACAAAAGACAAAGTGAGGTATGGGGATGCTAGTAATCATTAGGGAGAAGAATACATACAATGAAGCAGACATTCCTTATTCAGTTCAAGCTAGTTATGATAGTTCCTCTTATCATCATATTAGAACAACTGCCAGACTTAACACCATCCTCATTTCTCTGCTTCACTCTCACACATTAATTCTTGCTATTTTATCTTGTTTTCATCTATATCAGAAGGTCAAACACAGGACTCTTGGGTATCATATTAAAATGTCATTTGGAAATATTTAACAAAATAAATAAAACCTAATAGAACACAGCTAACATTAATATGTGGTTTTCTAAGTCAATAAGCAGCCTGAAGGGATCCTTATGTATGGTTTAGTCACCCATTCTTCCAAGTTTCTATTTGAATTTGACACTACTGATATGGATACATCTTAATGATCACAGCTAATAAATATAACTCCTCTGAGGTTTTAATACAAACCATTCCCCAAGGCCAAATTAATAGACTGGAAGGAGATCCCACTAAGGTCAGATTCAATAAAATTATGTACATCAAATATGATGGAATTTTTTCTATAAAAATGCAACTTTAGAATATGTTTATTCAAACTGCAAAAGAATTATTAGTGACAAGAGTCATCAAGTTCTTTATTATATGGATTTCTGAATTTCTTTATTATATAAGAATGAATGATCTGTCAAGTCAATGGCCCTTATAAAAAGAGGCCATTAACCATTTGACTTTATCACAAAACACCTAATGTGAGTACTTTCTAGCACCTGGTGATTTCGACAATCTTGATCAAAGTTTCGTTTGAATCTTCTAGTCTGTGCAACAGTTGCTAACCAGATCAGTTCTTACTTTTTACCACCCTCTAGCCAGACTTTATCAGAATTTATGATTTGTCTGAATTTGGAATCACCTCAGTTAAGTACCTAAAATATATACTTCCCATCCAGTGTATTTAGTCTATAAAAATTACAGAATAGAAAAAATATAAACAAATAAAACATAAAATATTCCTGTGAAGAGGCTCCAGGATAACAGCTAGAAAAAAAGTATAGAATTAGGGTTACCATATATTCTGCTAATTCAGAAGCCATTTTTTTTACATGAAACAGCTAGATATTCTTATGGTTCCATAAAATTCACATTCACGCAATAACCAATTTAAAACCCCAATGCCTTCAACAGAATGCCTTGCAGGTATTTAATATACATTTGTTGAATTGAATTGGCAATAGTTACATCTGTCAAGGAGTCTTGTTTAATCCTAAAATGTGCATGGAAAATATTTTGTGGATGGACCCTTTAAAATTTTACTTTCCTCAACAAGATTTTTTTTGGTAATTAACAAACAATAATGCTAGAATCTTATATTTGCTTCTATCCCTCAGTTAATTTTACAAATGAAGATGCTATTAGAAATCATCTTCAAAAGTTCACCTCTTCCCTTCTTATCTTTTTCATCAAGGATACCCTCAATTCATAGACAAGTCTCATGGAGTTAGAAAAATGGGAATGTAGGCATATTGGTTGGTAGTAGCTGATTTATTCTTGGTGACTTCTACATGTACATATATATGTATATATGTGTGTGTGTGTATATATATATATATATATGTATATATCTTTCCATTCTATGAAATCTTCCTTTCTTTGAGATATCCTGAATTTTTGAATTCACTATCTGAATATCTTCAAAATTGTGTTCAGTACAAGATTTGCATACATGTATTCAGGTCTAGCTACTTCTCGTGAAAACTGAATTTCAAGGAATATGAAAGGAAAAAAAAAAGGTTACACTCAGTAAGTTCAAGTTACTTGACCCAGATGAACTTTATCCAAGAGAGAAGTTGAAGTTTACTGCTTTCTCACATGACCAATGTGGGGATTAAGATGGTGGACTACAGAGGTAATAGTCCCATTCTCATGGCTGATGAAACAGTAGCAGAAAAAGGGGAGGGGAGGGTGGTAGAAATAGTTGAATATTAGTTCTACCTTCTCTCTGATAGACTATTATCATTATCTCATCCATCCCAAACAAGGACCCTAAACTTTTCTTCTTATATCTAATCCAACATTCTCTTTCAAAGCCTTTTTTTTTCATTGTCCTTCAAAATTTTCACAGACTTATGTGGGGTTTTAGCCTTCCTGACACTCTTCTTTCAGAAATTTCTCAGTCTAATTTTTACTTACCCTTGTTTTTGTCTCTATGTGCTTTCTTTTTTTGGTCTTTTTGGAGAAGGGAAAGCAGGGCAGTTGTGGTAAAGTGACATGCCCAAAGTCACACAGCTATTAAGTGTTAAGTACCTGAGGCCCAATTTGAACTCAGGTCCTCCTGACTCCAGGGCCAGTGCTATATTCACTATGCCATCTAGCTGTCCCATCTCTATGCACTTTTAAAGCCTGAATTCCTATTCCTCCTCACTGACACGTTGTGCCTCTATCTTTGTGTGATCTGAAAAAATCAAGTCAATATGTGACAAGTCCTAGAAGACAATGTGGTGCTGCAGCCAGATACTACAGTTGACCTACAGAAAGTCAATTGTTAAATTTTCAGTGTGAGCATTAACTACACCAAAATCAGCAAACACTACACATCAGGACATGATATATTGTTTTGATAATTGTCTAGACTTAGGAAAGTAATGGAGACAATGTTAATAATGAAGAATTAAATTAAAAATTGTGTCATGCATATATTTTCCCAGAGAGTCAGTTGTTAAACATTTACTAGCATACCATATTAGGTCAGTTCTGTACTGAAAAAGAACTGGATGGTCTGCATATTTTAGAGTCTATGCTGTTTTATATTGAAATATACATAGACAGAAGAAACCTTTTATAAATACATCAGTCTTGGGGCAAGCAGATAAGATCCTAGGTATCTTTGAATACTCTAATAATAAATACATGATATAAGGCTAAGTATGCACAGGATTTCTTAGACTTCCTTTCCACTCTATGGTATGCTACATCTGTGAATATTCATCAGACATTCTAGCTATCTCTAGCTGTATGATTCTCCTCCTTAGCTACATGAAGGGGAGTGATATAATTAGCATATATCAACCACACTGGGCCCTTTCCGCTTTTCTTCTTCAACACAGTTCTTTGGGGCAATAGTACCAGGATGTTTTTCCTGAGAATTATCAGTCTCACAATTATTGTTTCTAGTCTCAAGCCATTCAATATTATATATCCTAACTCTTAAATCTTTGGTTAGTGTTCCTAAATCTCTGGTACATGACATAGTATGCCAGTCATTTCATATCACAAACGCTAAAATGGTGTAGACCCTGAATCACTGTACCTGTGTCTACTAGCAACCACTGTTTGCTTAGCAGTCCAAATAAATTCAAAATTGCAGCTCCCCTTGTTGTGCCTTTCATTTTTGTAAGTCACTGAAGAATTCCCTTTCATCCTATTAACAGTGAGCATGTCCTCTCTTTGAGGAAAGTTATGGTCAAAGATTATAAACAAAGGCTTACCTCCTGATAAGTTTGTAGTATTCATCAAGGAACTCCATTGGTCAATCCCCTTTCAATTTCTCTCCTTTTAACCACAGCTGTGAAAGCACTTATCCCTTTCCCCCTCTAAATTCTGACATTTTGGGTGACATAGAATGAATTGCTGAGAATGAGCAGGAATGAGTGTGAATTATAATCTGTCTGACCAATCTCCCATTCCCCACAAGGTCACTCCTCTTCAGAATTTCCCTTTTCTGTCCCATTCTTTACCTTCACGTACCTTACATCTCCAAGTTGATGCCAAATTTTATCACTTCTATCTCCATGTTTTCTCTCTCACTTGTCATTTCCCTCCACCCACAATACCACCATCCGAGGCCAGTCTCTTATTACCTCTTACCTAGACAATTGCAATGGTCTACTAATTGATTCTCAAATCTTTTTCTACTCTCTTACATGCATCTGTCAAAATGATTTTTTCAGTATAGTTCTTACCAAGCCATACCCTTTTCCCTTCCACCCCTGCACCACTGCCACTTGATAAACTCTAGTGACTAGTTGTCTTTGAGATTTTTACATGAGCAAATTTAGGTTATGTTTTATATAATAGTAATAATAGTTAATATTTAGATAGTGCCTATTATGTGCCAGGCACCATGCTAAGTGCTTTACAATGATTATATCATTTAATCCTCACAACAACCTGTGAAGTATGGGCAAATAACCCCATTTTAGAGGTAAGAAAACTGAGGCAAATGGAAGTTAAAGATTCACCCAGGGTCATACAACTAGTAAGTGTTTGAGACCAGGTTTGAACTCAGGTCTTCCTGACTCTGAGTCCAGTGCTTTGTCCCCTGAGCCACCTAGATGCCCATATGATCTATATAATAGCAGCTTACATATATAAATTATTCTAAACTTACAAAGGACTTTGCAGATCTCTCCCCCACAATGATCCTGTGAAGTAGGTGGCAAAAATATGTGGTTCAGAACTCATATAACTTGTCCATAGATTCATAGCTATCAAATATTAGGAATGGGTCTTGAACCCAGATCTCCCAACTCTAAATATAGTTAGTACCCTTTAATAATCATAATAGCTGACAGTATTATCACTCTAAGGTGGCTTCTCTGTAGCCTCTGACACTGTTGATCACCCTCTTCTTTTTATTCCTCTTATCTAAGTTTCCCTAATACTATTCTGTATTGACTCTCTTCCTACCTGTCTGACCACTCCTTCTCAGTCTTCTTTGCTGGATCTTCTTCTAGATCATGTTTGCTAACTGTAGGCTTCCCATGAGATTCTATCCCTATCTTCTCTTCTCCTTCTACACTATTTCACTTGGTGATCTTGTCAGTTCCAAAGGATCCAATTATTATCTCTAGTTGATGATTCTTAGGTTTACTTACCTAGCTTTTAAACTCTCTCATCACCTCCAAACTCAAATCTCCAACTGTCTTTCAGACATCTCAAAATGGATGTCCCATAGACACATAATAGGTATATAATGAAGCCAACTGACTGAAGATAGATATGAGTTAGATGACATTATATAATCAGATGGATTCAGGAATGGTTGGATGACCAAACTCAGGTTAGTACAGGCTTCAGTGTCAATGTGATAGGAGGTCTGCAGTAGGATGTCAGAAATAAGTACTTTGCTCTGAATTTATTTAATAATTATCAGTGACTTGGATGAAGACATAGATGGTATCTTCACCCAATCTGGCATTGACACAACACTAGAGGGAATAAATAACATATTAGATAATAGAATAAGATGCCAAAAGGATCAAATTTAGTACAGATAAATGTAAAATCTTATATTTGGGAATAAATATCAACTCCACAGATTTAAGATGGGGAAAACATATATAGATAGGTACCATTCTGAGAAGGATTTAGGAAGACTGCAAGATCAGTAGATGCTAGCTGTGTGAAAATGTAGCAAAGAAAAAAATTAGAATGCAAGACCTTGCAGGGCAGGGACTGTCTTTGGCTTCTTTTCCTATTCCAGGCAGTTAGCATAGTGCCTGGCATGTAGTAAGCCCTTAATAGATGTTTGCTGATTGATTGAAAAAGTAATTTGATCTTGGACTTGAGAATTACAGCTTCTCAGAATAAAGAGGTGTTAATCTCACTGTATTTGGTCTTGGTCAAACATCATATGGAAGACTATGTTCAATGTTTGCCACTAGCATTTAAGAAGGACATTGATAAACTGGAAAATATCCAGAGTGGGGCAATCAGGATAGTACTGACCCTTGAGTCTATGACATAGGAGAATCAATTAGTTCAATTAGCTGAAGGAATTGGGTGTGTTAAGCCCAGAAAAAAAAGAATTGTTGGGTGGGGAGGGGGAAGGGAGAAATGATAGTTGGGATGAATATTTGAAGGAATGTTAGGTTATATGTACTCTGCTTGCCCCCAGAGGGCAGAACCAGGAGCAATGAGTGTTACTTGCAAAGAGAAAGACTTAAGCTTGATGTCTGGAAAAACTTCCTAACAATTAGAGCTATCCAAGCATAGAATGGTTTACCTCAAGAAGTGTTCTGTTCCCTCTCTTTGGAGGTCTTCAATTAGAGGCTGTACAATCATTTCTTGGAAATGTTATAGTATAGATTTCTTTGTTTATGGATTGGACTACAAACCTGCTCAAGTCCCTTCCTATTCTCACATTCTTTGATTTTGTGAAAATGAAAGGACATTTTCTTAGTGTTTATAATCCTTACTAATTTAGCATACTACCTTAAACAGTTTCTCTCTCTTTTTTTTCTTTTTCCTTGTATCTAGATTTATTTTGTTTTGTTTTGTTTTGTTTTCTCTGATTTCCCTTGTCCAGAAGCAGATCTAACAGCTGTGGCCACAGATGGTATGTACTTGCCAGCTGAAAATTCCAGCTGCTAATCATTACCCTGAAATGTCTTTCTAGTAGTATTATTTAGAATCATTACTGGCATGTAGCCTTTTGTTTCCTTTTCCTCCCTAGATAGTTATCCCTGAATTAGAATGTAGCCTCAGTGTATCTGGCTTGTTTTTACCAGATGTGCTTGATCCTTCGTCTTTTTTTTTTTTCAAATGTGAACCTGTTTTACATTTTTCAAAGTAAAACCGTTTCCAGATTAGGGATTTAAAAAAATTCAGATATTCCATGCAGTTAAGTTATCAGTTATAGTCAATTTATCAAGACCACATCCTAGAATGGTTATTTGCAACCTTTTTTTTTTTTTAATCTCATGACTGCTCTGAGGGTTAGTAATATCTTGATATAAGAACTTGCATGCTACTGAAAGTTAAAAAAAATTGAATGAATTTATTCCCTCCAATGTAAAAATAGGCACATTCTGTTTTTCTCTTGGCCCCAAAGCTGATCTTGCAAATTGAGAAAGCTAGAATCCTGGGGAAAGAGCCAGAAAGGAAAAGAGTCCAATTCACTCAGTTTGCTCTAACAACCACCTGTTAACAACCAGCTGCTCAGACCTCTAGTCCATGATCTCTCAAAACTTCTTTTTTCTACATTCTGTTGCACCAACCTTTCAGTCTGAGAAAGACTGACCTAGAATCATATGCATTTTTAGGTTTATCTATTTATATTAGGAACATTTTCCTTTGAATTTATACACATTACAATAGAAAAAGTCTGATTTTCAATCTGGTAGAATTTGCATTTTAATCAATTCATTTTATAGAATAAGAGGCATCATAGAAAGTAGGATAACAAGCTGGCTATGGAAACAGAAAGATTTGAAATCAAGTCCTGTTTTTGACACATATTACTATTAGTCAGTGAGCACTAGTCACTTAAATTCTCAGTGCCCCAAGTAATTTTTTAGATAGTAAGTTACAGATTAATTGATGATTTGCATAGAGGGAGGGATTTCAACAGACTGGAGTTCTCCATGCTAATGAAATCACAGGTCCAGAACAAAATATATATCTATACATATATGCTCATGTATCGTGTGTGTGTGTGTGTGTGTGTGTGTGTGTACACACACACATATAATGTTGCAGCCAGGGTTCCCTAACATAATTCCCTACTGGCTACTCCCACATCCATAATACTGAAGTGCAATAATCTATCTCAATCAGTAATAACAATCATAATCGTAATAGTTACCATTTTATACAGTACTTTAAGTTTTACAAAGTGTATTATAAATATTATTATTTAGGCTTTACAGATGAGAAAACCAAGGCAGGCAAAGGTTAAGTAAATTGTCCAAGGGTCACACAACTAATAAATGTCTGAGGCCAGATTTTAATCAAAATCTTTCTGATTCCAGGTCTGGTGCTCTAGTCACCCCATTTCCCTGAATATTTTATTGTTTCTTGTTGAGCCATTGAGTCATGTCCAACTCTACATTTCCCCATGGGTCATAGTGTCCATGGGGTTTTCTTGGCAAAGATACTGGAATGATTTGTCATTTCCTTCTCCATTGGATTAAAACCAACAGAGGTAAAATGACGTGCCCACGGTCACATACCTAGTAAGTATCTGAGGTCAGATTTGAACTCAGAAGTCTTCCTGACTCCAGGCCCAGTGCTCTATCCACTAAGCCACCTAGCTGTCTTCTATCCTAAATATCTCTACCCAAACCTAAATAAAACATGTCACTTAAAGCAAAGGAAATTTATTTAAAAGAGAAAAAAGGTATAAATAGTAAGAAATTAAAGCAACAAGCACTCTCACCATCCATTTCCCAAAGCAATCAGCTCTCATACCTTCAGAAACTAGAACCTGTCTATCATATTCACTCTCTGTCCATTTCTCATACATTCAGCACAATAGCAGAGAAACACCAGCAGTCTCATTTATTCATAGATCTCTTCCAAAGGTTATCTTCTTGAATTGGTTCTGCTGGATAATTTCTCTTCTCCCCCACCAATTCCTCTTTCATACTACCATCTCTTCTCCCCACATGGCATTAATGACTAGGGAAAAGAAGAGGTCTTAAGAAACTTACCCACCGGACAAACACTAAAGCTTCCATGTCTTGAAGATGTCAGCAGAAGAGCATCCTTGATCTATCAGATTTTGTTGATATTAGACAAAAGGAGACAGGAGGCTAAATTCTAAGTCTTCAGAGGGATTCTAGGGAAATATCAAACATGGAAGAAATGTCTGTGGGCTGCCTAAAGGTCATGAGGAAAGAAAATGCATAAGGAAAATTTCAAACAGATAAGCAATCCTAAATTCTAAAATTACTTCAGAAACAATCCCTATGAGATCACAGATTTAGAACTGGAAGGGATGTCAGGCATCATCTAGTCTAACTCCCTCAGTTTATATAGGAGCCAATAGGCCTGAAGAGGTGAAATTACTTGTCCAAAGTCAGTAAGTAGTAAGTGGTTAGTGTTGGAGTACATGGGAGGGCCAGGCTTCAAACTAGGACCTCCAATTCCAAATCTGCTGATCTTTTTACTGTACCACAAAGCTTCTTATATCATACTCTGCCTCAGTCTCACCACCATCTTAACACTTTTATTTATCTTACTAAGTGTCTTAAGAGACTTCTCCGCTGAAAACATGTTTTTGCAATAAAAGCCATCATAAAAATAGACTTCACATAAGTTTGCTTCATAGAAATTTAGAGACTATTTTACTATATTCCATCTCTTCTATAAATTGAGGACATCTTGTAGCTTCTTTTTAAGTTAAAGTTTTATTCTGTGAATAGCATTTAAATATATGCTATATATAAAGTCATATGTTGAGAACAAGTTTATTATTTTAAATTTTTAACTCTAAGTAAATGTTTAATTGCCAACAATGTCTAATACATTCTCCCAAATGAGATTTTCTTTATAATTTAGCGTACCCAAAAAGAATTTCTTTTGTTTAGCAATCAGACTTACAGAGTAGTTGCAAAGCATTGGAGCCACCAACTGTTCAAATGTGGCAATACCAAGCTAGTTTCAATAATTTACAGAAGAAACAAAATCACTTAAAAAGCAATTCCGTTAAAAATATATATGGTTAACTTAGATATTTAAAATATAGCATTCAATTTTTTTGACCATTCATGAAAAAGTCTTACCTAGAATTTGAATAAATCCTACTTTTGGAAAAGATGTATAATTCTCATAAAAAGAATGTTTCAAATGTTTTGCGATTAAAATATTTATAATAAAAATGAATAATATGTTGTTTGTTCTTTAAACTAGGCAAAAGTCAAAGCATAAACAGTAAAGTTTTGGCATTATAGGAAAAGAATTTATTTTTAAAGTATATAATTTTGAATTTGTGTTTTAAAATAATTATATGCTACATAATGACATGGTATATTTTCTAGCTAAAGCAAGATCTTGGGGCACTGTTCATATACAGAGAAACACTATTAACAAATGCATTCAAGTTCTATTTATAATACTTCAATCACCCAAACAAAAAACATTTGTTTGACACCTACTATGTGGTTGCCACAGTTGGGTAAACAAAACAAAGTCTGAGAGAGTGCTCTTGCCCTCAGGAGTTTCCAAGAAAGGCATCAGAATGTATCAGAAAGAGTTCTGAATTTGGAGTCTGTGGATAGGTTTAGCTCCCAATTTTCATATTCACTCTGTAATCATAGTCTTGTAACCACTATGAACCTCAGTTTTCTCCTCTGTAAAATGGGGATAATTATATCTGTAATACTTCACAAGGCTGTTCTGAAGCCCAAATAAAATAATATAAGGATTTTTGTTTCAGCATACAGCTTGAGGTAACTGAAAACACAGTACCGTTTCTCAAAAGTATGCTGCCCTGTGCTTCTTTGCCTTTTCAATTGTGAAGCAAAATCATTCCTCCAGTTTGATCTTAAAAGAAGATTCATAGACAAACATCCAATGCCATGCTATATTCTGGGGGACAGTTATTCTTTATTCTATACTACTGTTTTTTCCTTTTGTGGAGTATTATCTCTTTTGTATGACTATGGTTCTCCCTGAGTAGTCCCTATAGTTTTATGACACTAATGAGAAAAATGTTATCTGCAAAAGGATAATCTAAATTATTTCATCATCAATAAGGAATTCCTATTTTATTTGGTTACTGCATTAAACATCCTCCATCATAGTGACAAATACCTTTGTGAAGGATATATCTCCCTATTTTGTACACTGATATTGATAATCAAAGGAAGACTGACTGAGGTATCTCTTGCATGAAAAGAATCTTGTATGACATTTAAATTTCCACAGGAAACAACTTTTTGTTGGGGAAGCTCTAAGTTTGTACTTCACTGTATCAAGCCGAATGCTTTTCTATAAATCAAATATTAAATAGAGTGGCATTCTTTTCCTTTATTTTTCCATTTAACAAATATATTTTCTCTTCCTCTTTCCTCCATTGTAACAAATATGTAGTCAAGCAAAAAAAACAAAAAATCCCTCATTGGCCATGTAAGAAAAAAATATGTCACATAAAATTTTAAAGTTTTTGTATAAACATATATATACATACATACATATATATATATATATATATAAATGTATGTATATATGTATGTTTGTGTATGTGGTGGGTGTGCATGCATGTATGTGCAGTGCTCCAGCCCTAGGCTATAATAAGCAGTCCCGTTCAAGTAAGTATTTATTATGCACTAACAGTGTGGCAAGCATCGTGCTAAACCTTGGAAGAACAAAAACCAAAAAAAAAATGCACCTATCTTCTCCTTAAAGAGCTTATATCCTACTGTGGGCTATGTGGATAAAAAATGAACAAAAAACACCAGAGTTATACAATGTATTTCATGATATTATTAAGGGATATGAGCTTTAAGGGGAATTCTTTGACAAATTTCTCTTACAAGCCTTGAATTTAAACTGAGCATCCCCGTAAGTTTGCCATTTGACAGAGAAATGAAGCAAAAACAAACTGAACTTCAAGATCATAATAATGATAGCTAACATAAAGCACTTTAAAGTTTGCAAGGTACTTCATCTATATTACCTCATTTGTAAAATTCATATTTTAGATATAGTTTGATGAAATATTATTATAATGCAAAAATTTAACAGAGTTTTCCTCTTGATGAAGTGGTATTTGAGAGGGAACTAAAATTTGCATAGTTATCTACTTAAATAAATCTACAATGTGACATGGATGGAAAAAAAGAACTCATCCAAAGCTAAGTTTGTAAAATTATACACCTGTTATGCATATGTGAAAATTAAAAAGAAACAATTACATATAAATGGGTTATAAAATTATTTATATGTGCAAAGTTTAATAGATGATGTTCAGTGTTTAAAAAAGGGGGAGATTATAAAAAGACAAGTAACCAATATATATTTAAATAATTAAAAACACCTGGGGGTGGGGATTAGGTATGTATTTAAATACGCAATTACAATCTGCAATATCTCTAGAATGCCAATAATAGGTCTTTATTTCTAAAAACTGAGTTTTACACCTAATATTACATACCATTTTACTGAATTTCTGTAATAGGCTATATATAAATCTGAAAACATATGGATCAAGATATTTTCCTAAATTGATTTTTCTTTTCTGTTTGTTCACAACAGGACCATGATGTTAACAGGTAGCAATGAAATCAATGCTGTAATAGCACCTAAAAATATAGGAGCATTTCCATAAGGTGGAAATGTAAGCAGGATAATTAACTTGGGTGTTCTATGGAATTAAAGTACAATAAAGCTGGGTAAGTGAGGTAGAAAGCTTAATCTAATCCATACAAAATCCCTAAAATCACTGCTTGGAGGGTAAGATCTGATTCTGGTCCGAACTCTGCTAACTTTGAGACTTTGTATAAGCCATTTTTCATTTCAAAAATTCTATTGTAAATGTTACCAATTGCTCCTTCTGTATGTATCTAAAATTATATCTTTTTCCCCCCATCCTGCTAGTCTCAGTTCTTGTTACATCATACATAGAATAGTTTTAGAGTTTCTTAGTTACATTTTCTCTGTAATTCCCAAGTGTAATGTACCCTAAAGTTACTTGAATGGTGTTACACAATGAGTATATATTATGTCAATCTCCTCTCCAAAAACTTCATAATATTCATATTGTCGAGAGCCAAGATGGCGGCGTAGCAGCAGCAACATATCGCAGCTCTCACATAGCCACCCCAAAATACCCATAAAATAGGACTCTAAACCAATCCTAGAACTCCAAAACGCACACAAGGATACTTCCCACTAAAGTCAGCTCGGCTACGAAGAACCATATCAGCACTGAAAACCGAAACCAGCCTGGCCTGAAGCCGTGGCTGTGCCCCGGGGGCGGCTGGGTGGGAGAAGCAGAGAAAGCTCTCTGGTGAGTGGATTAGCGACAGCTGCGCGTGGGGTGCGAAAGGGGGAGATAAGCAGTCCGGCCAAAAGGTCTCCAGAGCGGAAAAGTGAAAGGCAGAGAGAGGTTTTGCACCCGCCTCTGCATTGTGGCTTCCCGCCAGCGGCCTGCAGACAGCACGGGGACTGAACGATTGTTTTCAGGCCAGTGCTCTCGCGATGAGTGGCCTGGATCCGGATAGTCGTCTTGGGCCTCGGTCTTGGAGTCTTCATTATCCAGTCAGCCAGAAGTCTACGGCAGCCGGGAGGACCCCAGCGATTTGGGACAGAGCTTTCCCTTCTGGAAGCAGAGCCCCACAGAGATTTTT
>CM053591.1:94757200-94820000 GCA_028646515.1 Pseudochirops corinnae
TGAATAGAGACTGATTTGTAACTAAGTGTGCCCCATGAGTTTTGTGACCCTTAAGGAGGGCAGCCACCTTAAGGATGATTGAATTATTGAGTTGATTGAATGATTGAGTTACCAAGCGATTGATTGACTAAAAAATTATATTTTGTTCAAAACTATGTGACCACCGTAGTGAAAACTCTGTGGCCATTTTAGTGGTAAGTTGTTGTGAATGTTGTATTTTGATTTTCTGTGATAAGCTATAACATTGTGGATGCTGTACCTTGATTTTCTGTGAATGTTTTGGTTTGATTTGTTATTGAATAGAGTGTTACCTATACTATGCAATCTGAATCTTGAAAGCTGTTCACAGCAGCATTCTTCTGGAAAGCTGCTTGTGCATGGCTTTATACCTATCTATAGCTTGTACACAGTTTGCTTGTCATCTCCAACTTTAAGACTGTGAACTTCTTGAGAGCAAGGATTGTCTCTTAACCTTTTTTTTTTATTTATTCCTAGCACTTACTACTAGTTCCCCAGATATTGGTGGCAGTGAGTCATTTTAGTCATGTCCAACTCTTCATGACCCCATTTGGGGTTTTCTTGGCAAAGATACTAGAATGGTTTGCTACTTCCTTTTGTAGCTCATTTTTCGCATGAGAAAACTGAGGCAAACAGGGTTAAGTGACTTGCTGAGGGTCAGCTAGTAAGTGTCTAAGGCTGGATTTGAACTCAGGACTTTCTGCCTCCGGGCCCAGTGTCCTATCCACTATGCCACCTCATTGCTCAGGCATATAGGAGATGCTTAATAAATGTTTACTGATTGCACATTTTCTTAATTCCTGAGTTAGGAATTTGTGCTCACGCTGCTCTTCCCCTCCACTCCTTAGTGGAGGCCTGGCATCTAACATCATAGAAATCTCTCAGTACCCCAGGTATCCTCGACAGCAATAGGTAGCACAGGCATACTTTCCTCTATTCTTCATGTCCCCAGAAGTACCTCCATCTTTCAAAAGCACAGAAAACTTCTAGTATCCTAGGGAATAGTTCCTCTGCTGCAGCATTGCCTCTTCTCTCCCCAGTGGCAGCCAATATTTTAGCAGCAAAGAAACTTGATGGTGTCTCATATAGGTAATTCCCTCCTTTCTCCAATAACTTCATTCTGGATAAGCCAGAACCACCTCCAGTCAACACGGGGGCAGACATTGTTAATTACATCTCATTTGTCCTCATAATATTTTGCTAAAGTGCTTGTATTTTAAACTCATATTACTTTTGTTGCCATGTCTCTCTACTTGGCCAGGAAAAGTCATGTTTGCTGAATGGAGTGGTTTCAGAGGCAAGGAGTTTCTCATTGTGATGACTCATATTTTGGTTAAATTTACCTAAGACATAGCAAGTAAGTTCATCTTTTCTTTTATCCATTTTCTTTTAATCTGCTTCAATAATCTGTTTGAATAGGTTAGGCTGGAGATGCCATAATTGTTCTCATTACCTTCTTATCTTTCTTCTTTCTTCTTTTGTGCTTTAAGTTTTCATCTTTGTTTTAACTAATTGATGGTCCACCAGTTTATTCTGAAATGACCCCTACATCATTAACCAATTACTTTCAATTTCTTTTATATTCAACAGCATCTTCCAACTTTATTATTTTTATAGCATTTTATTTTTCCCCCAATTAAATTTTTAGTATTAATTTTTACAAGATTTTAAGTTCCTAATTTTTCTCCCTCCCCCCTTACACTCCTCTTCCTAAAATGGTAGGCAATTTGACATAGGTTATATATGTACTATAATGTAAAACGTATTTCCATATTAATCACAGTTGTGAAAGAAGAAATAGATCAAAGGGGAAAAAACACACAAAAAAGAATGAAGTGAAAAAAGTATTTTTGATCTGCATTCCGAGTCCATTATTTCTTTATCCTGATGTAGATAGCATTTTCCATCAATGGGTCCTCAGTTCTTATCTTGGATCATTGTGTTATTGAGAAGAGTCAAGTTATTCAGTTGATCATCATACAGTGTTGCTGATACTGTGTATAATGTTTTACCAGTTCTGCTCTTTTCACTGTGCAGCAGTTCATACAAGTCTTTCCAGGTTTTTCTGAAATCTGCCTGCTTATTATTTCTTATTGCACAACAGTATTTCACTACATTCATTTACTACAGCTTATTCAGCCATTCCCCAATTGAGAGACATCCCCTCAACTTCAAAGATTTTGCCACAATAAGAGCTGCTATCAGTATTTTTGCACATGTAGGTCCTTTTCTCCTTTTTATGTTGTCTTTGGGATACAGACCTAGTAGGGGTATTGCTGGATCAAAAGGTATGCACAGTTTGATTGTTCTTTGGGCATAGTTCCAAATTGTTTTCCAGAACAGGTGGATCAGTTTCACAACTCCACCAACAGTGTATCAGTGTCCCAATTTTCCCACATACTCTCCAACATTTATCATTTTCCTTTTTTGTCATATTAGCCTATCTGATAGGAGTGAGGCGGTACCTCAGAGTTGTTTTAATATGCATGACTCCAATGTAGAGTACTTTTTTTTTCTTTGCTTTTTGGAGGGCAGTCAGGGTTAAGTAACCTGCCCAAGGCCACAAGACTAGTTTTTTGCGTTAAATGTCTGAGGCCAGATTTGAACTCAGGTCCTCCTGACTCCAGGGCCCATACTATTCACTGCACCACCTTAGCTGCCCCTAGAGTACTTCTTTATATGGCTATAGATAGTTTTGATTTCTTCATTTGAAAACTTTGTGTTCACATCCTTTGATGATTTATCAATTGGACAACCAACTCTGTTCCTGAAGAAAGCATTCATGCTATTCAACAAGTCTGCATAACCTGTGACCCATGGGCTACTTACAGCCCAAGGACCACTTGTGGCATGCCAAAGGATTTCTTCTACAGACATAGGATGTTTTCTTCTACATTTTTCGAAATCCTTTGGTGTGCTGCAAGTGGCCTATGGGACACAGGTTGTATAGCCCTGCTATAAAGGAACAAGACTTCTTAGTAGTCTTCTAGTCTTTTATGCTTTCATTTCTTGATCCCAAACTGTATTTTCCAACATTTCTTATCATCCTTTCTTATTCCTGCTTTTATATTTAATTCAGAGGGTATATATACATATATATGTGTGTGTGTGTATGCTGATTTGATTTGGAGGATCTTATCGTATTGTTCATAAAAGCTCTCATATCTCTGAGACAATGGATCATGAGCTGCAACTATTACTGATGGTCTTTTGTTCATCATGAGCTTAGCCTAGGAAGAGACCAAGTATCCTATGAAATGTTTCTTGTTTTGAGTACATACTGAGAACAACTCCTTCATTTGCCTCACCAAGTAGAATCTGTAATATCCTTCATTTAGTTGCATCTTCTTATATCTACTGGTTTCATCCAAATACAAAGATCAGTACTAAGGTGGCCTAATTCCCTTAATCATAGGAATGGGTCACTGGAAAAAGATCTCACATGTAAAGTATCAAAAGTGAAATTAATACTTTTGTTGTTGTTCAGTCATTTCCAGTTGTGTCCAACTCTTCTTGATCCCATTTGGGTTTTTCCTGGCAAAGATACTGGAGTGGTTTACCATTTCCTTCGCTAGCTCATTTTTCAGAAGATGCTGAGGCAAATGGGGCTAAGTGACTTGTTCAGGGTCACACAATTAGTAACTACCTAAAGTCATATTTGAATTCAGGAAGATGAGTTTTCCTGACTCCAGACCTGACACTCTATTCAGTGTGCCAACTTTCTGCCCTAATTAATTAAATTAAATCTATACTTTGAGTCAGGTTAAAAACTCGAATTTATAACACTTTCATTGACCTTTTCTGCCATTCTACCATTACTACAGAAGTCAGTCAGTCCATAAACATTTATTAAGTACCTACTATGCGCTAAGCACTGTGTTAAGCACTGGAGATACAAAAAGAGGGAAAAGATGGTCTCTGCCCTCTAGGAGTTCACAGTCTAATGTGGAGAAGTGGAACTGCACAGAATTAAGAAACAAGGTATATTTTTCTTTGTTTCTTGAGTATGGGCAAGTAATTCATATCTTATTTTGATGCCTTATGCAGGGCTTGATGATAACCCTATGTTTTTGAAGGTATGTCAGTGAACCAAAAAATCCAACAGGTTTTGATAAACCAGAAAATCTTTATGAAATTCTCAGGAACAGACTATACTTGTTATCTCAAGACCAGTCTAGTTAGCCAGTTAAGAAAAATATTTAAATGCCTATTAAGTGTCAAGCACTGTGCTATAAGAGCTGGGGATACAAATACAAATAAAAACAAAGACAATATCTGCCCTCAAAGAACTTACAATCTAATAAGGGAAGACTACACTCAAAAGCAAGCTAAAAAGCATGGGAAAGGGAATGAGATACAAGGTAAGAAGGTAGACTGCATAAGGATATGGTGGAGAGTTCCAGGGAAGTCCAAAAGCAGTGTAGCTGGTAAGAAATGGGGAGAAAATTGTGTTGAGCCTCCTGTTTAAATAGAGACCCTAGAGTCCATAGTCTACCAATCACAGAATCCAATAAGAGGGGCAGAAGCTACTGATGAAATGTGAGTATCAGGCAGATTCAATCTTGCAGCACAATGAGATTTCCAAAAGATGGGTTTCCTGGGGAAGAAAAGTGAGCTGGAGAGTTCCAGAAAAATCCAAAAGCAGTGTAGCTGTGGGAAAATGGGGAAAAAACCATGGGGAGCCCACCAAGGAAGCAGATATGCATCACTAGCAGGTTATGTACTAGGTGATGAAATCCATAACATTCCAAAAATTCATACTGTTAAAAATAAAATGTTTGAAACAAGTATATGAAGAACTTTATCATAATACACAAATAAGGTGACTGAAGTTACGATGCTTAAAGAAGAGAAATATATTTGATAACCTGGGCTAAGATCAAAACACAAGGGCAATTTCATTCCTGTACTAATCACCTCCTATATGTAACAACACTCACATTAAACAGCTTTTTTTTGTAAAAAGTAAAATTCTCATTTTAAATGTTAATTCCATTTTAATATTTTTAAGACATAAAAACTGAACAGTATATTGCTGTTCCACATAATAACTATGTAAACATGCTATTTATATTAAATTTAGGTTTAATTACATTTTATCTTTTTTAAGGATGAGCTAGAAATTTTAACTATCAAAAATTATTGATTACATATAGGTAGCATGTATATATTGCTCTAGAGTTTGCAAAGCACTTTATAAATATTATCTCATTTTATCCTTACAACCCTGGTAGCTGTATACTTTCATTAGCCCCGTCTGACACATGAGGAAACTAAGTCAGACAGTGAGATTAAGTGACTTGACCAGGGTCATATAGGTAGCAAGTATCTGAGGCCACATTTGAGCTCAGGTCTTTCAGACTCTAAGTCCAGTACTCTATCTACCGTGTGTGTAGATTAGCTGCCTTAGATTAGGAATGGTAGGCACAATATCAATTTGTATCTTACACATTCCTCATTGTCTTTAAAATATTTAATTCTCAATTTTTATTACACATTTATTCCATTGTTTAATTTGTATATAACCACTATTATTCCTCAGGTACTTCAGCTCATATTTTTACATCCTGAAATTCTTTTAAACCTTTCATAAATAATATGATCATTAGTTTTTGATTCTTTTTTTCCTAAACACTTGGACATTTCATTAAAAAAAAATTACAACCTTTACAATCCTAACAAACACAAACATTTCAATATACAAAGAACAAGACTATGAGAAACTGTAAACTTCTGTTTTGCTGGAATTATATGTATACATATATATTTCAAGTTTAATCTCGTAATTCCAACACTGATCTGAATGACCTTGGGAAAGTCATTTTAACTTATGTTAGTGACTGTCCCAAGTTCAAACATATTAAATGGCAGAGCTTGGATTCAAACTCAGGTCCAGTGATTTTAAATTCAGTGATCTTCCCACTGCACCATAATGAATGAAGACTGGGAGTCAAGATAAACAAGGTTCTAGATTCACCTTTTCCACAAACACATGGACAGTGCTTTCTGGTTACTCTAAGGGTTATAGTTAGTATTTCTACTTGGCATGTCATCAGGTGAGATGGAAAATAAATCCTGATCTCTCAGCACACATGTAGGCAGAGACTAGCAGTAGTCAGTCTCAAGCCCTTTTTTAGTCTCCACATATTTGTTGCAGATGTCACTACGGGACTCCCAAGACTCGCCCTACTCCTTACCTCCAGCCCTTCCCTTTTAGTGGTTTCCCTCTAAGGGTATAACTTCAACCATAATTTATTAGATAGCATGCCTCATATTTGCCCCATCCCACGAAGATGCTACTTTTCCCTATCTTCAGTATGACTCCAGCTTCCTTATATATGTTAAAGTACATTTACTGAAGTGGAATACAAAGTAAAAGGTATATAATTCCTATACATTCTTGGACCAGCTTCTAGGCAAGACTTGAAATTTCAACTCTTGCCACTTTAATTTGATTCTTCTGCACTCCGAGTTTGACTGCTATCACAAAGAATTGCACTCAAAGGCCTTTTGCCAAACTTGCTTGTGTACTAGAGGAAGGGAATACGCATTTTTCAAGGACCTACTATGTACCAGGCACTGCTTCAGGCACTTTACAAATATTGCCATTTGATCCTCATGACAACCCTTTGAGGTGTTATTATCCCCATTTTTCAGATGAGGAAACTATAGTAGGTTAAGTGATTTACTTGCCTAGGATAACACATCTAATAATTGTCTGAGATGTGATGTGAACTCAAGCCTTTATGGTTCCAGATCCAGTATACCTGCAGCATCCCAATTGATCTAATCCTAAAGAGGTCAGATAACAGAAGTAATGAGATATTCACTGGTTATACCCCGTTTGGCTCTTTTCAAACTGTGAAGAAGTTTTTCTGATGGAATTGGAAAGACAGCTTGCCATTGGCTGTAAAAATATTAACAACATCCCTGAGTAGTCTTTAAAAAGTTAAGCTTCCAGGTACAGTCAAGGGTGGGAGCAGGTTTATAGAGTATGACTCCTATATTCTGTCAGAGTAGCAACTGGAAAAGATTTTTCTCTTCTTCCTTCTTGCCTACATCCTTAAGCCACCATACCTTATTGCAGTTACTTAGAAGAAACTGCATCAAGCAGGAAGAGGGAATGGAGGGAGACTGTTGCATCATGGAGTGCTCAAAGGAGTAGAAGAGAAGAGAGCCATGGAAGAAGAGAATTAGCCCTAAGAGTCAGGAGTCAAGTGCTAGAAAGTTAAAGACCCAGGGAGCCCAGTTCCCACTTTGAGATTCTAGGCCTGGGATGGGGCAGAGAATGGTATATATTGAGAATGTCACACAAAGAGAAAAGGACATTCAGGCACTGTAGTACGCAAGAGTTGCCTTGGCCACATATTCCCAAAGACTGTCTCACTACTAGTTTACCCTGTGCCCACTATTCTCTCTCAGCAAGTAAATATTTATTAACCTGCTATATGCTGGGCACCATAATAAGCATGTTTGGCTCTGTATATTTGTGGGAGAGTGTACCTCAAGCTTATGACCTAGACTTGAATGTTACATAGCTATTAGTTCAAATCATGCCTTTGTTTTGAGCTAATTATATCTACTAGCTAAACTACTAAGCTAAGTACTCTGGTTAAGTCTTGGGCATTATAGCTTTAGAAATGCAGAACCACAGAGTACCTTAGACCCTGAGATCTTCCGGGGGAACTAAACTGCAAAGTTATGTATGCCAAGTGAGTAAGGTAGCCCAGAGGGGCCATAACAATTTATCCTATTTCTACAGGGAAAGAAAAACATTGTCTCACCAAGTTCTAACCTTCCTTTTTGTCTCCCCTATCTTGGAACTGATTTCCATCTGCTGAACAGAAGTACATGTAGTCAGATACCTTCATGGACTGGTATATATGTGTGCATATGTGTGTGTATGTTCCCCCCTACCCCTATCTCCCCATAGAACCACATACAAACTTTCCTTCTTGGTTATGTTAATACTGAAAGATCATCTCAACACTACTAATATGGGATTGTTTTCTTTTTAGCATTCAAAAAATCCAACACATTGCAAGGAGGACAAAGAAGCAAAAACAGCTAAGGTTTACACTAGCTTTACAATCTTAAGAAACTAATTTAACCCCTGCAATCTTCAGTTTTCTCATTTGTAAATTAAATTGTATTAAACAGTCTCTAAATCCCATGATTATAAATAACTTACCTTAACTCTATAATTGAAGCTAGGTTTGCTAAAATCAGTCATTAACCTCTTAGTTCTAAAATATTTTTATTTGTTTACATACCAAAGAGATAGGTTGACTGAAATTAGGGTGTTTGAATCAGATGTGAACAATCAGCAATTCATATATAAAGATTATAGGAATTAGAGCTAAAGAGCACCTTGGAGATGTAATTGTATCCTGTCATTTTACAGATGAAAAAACTGAGGCCCAGAGAGGTAATCTGCCCTCTGTCACATAGGTACTCCCTAAGATCTGATACTAAGGAGCAGATCTGGATTTTAACTCAAATTTTCTGACTCCAAAGTCTGGGCTCTTTTCTATTATACCATGCATACCATGTGGCTACATTCTGCTTTAATAAGTACTAACACCTGTTTGTTTGGCTCAAACGTTCTCATATTACCGGCTGGTTAAATTGCCCGTTGAAAAAACAAGTGTTTTAATTTCTCAACTCTTGTATTTCACATCAGGGAACCCAGCTCAAGTCATTTTTAAATAGTAACAGACTAACCAAGTGATAGGAATTTACTTAACAATAACCATCATCCTCTTCGATTAAAGTATAAGCATAAATTTACTAATTTTCTTTCATTACTTTTACTGTATGCCTTCAAACACTCTTTTGCATAGAATGCAAAAAATATTTATAATTTTCCCAATAGATAATTCTCATCACCAGCCATGTTCTTAATGGGTGGTTTTTAACCAGTAAGTCTGAATAAAATGTGTGCTGCTTTTTCCCCCTTTTAGCCTGTTTTACAGGACCACAACAAATCATTTATTCTATTTTTCCCTGCCTCCTCTCTTCACCGCATGGATTAGGGACATAGGACGACTTTATACAAAACAGTTGTGTACTGAGATTTTATACAGTACTCTATTCAGTTTGATTAAATCCTACACTGTAGGCTTTGTTGTAAACATTTCATTAAACATCCTTTTTGTTGGAAAAACTCTTTCAATAGTTTTATTTGTTGCACTCTTCAATGTTGTAATATCTTAACATATACTATATATGTGTGTGTGTGTTTTAATTGTAGTGTTTATCTCCTTGGATTAAGACACTTAAAAGTTAGATGTAATATATTTTCTTTTTCTTCTTCTTGTCAACAAAACAAGAATGTGTTTACTTTTTAAAACTTTATTAAGTTGCCTTAAGTGCCTTATTAGCAATACTTAATCAAAATGTGTTTATTTTTCACCTGGACTACTTTTAGTTCAGTTTTTCAGACGACAATTCACTTTCTTTTAAGACAGATGAAACTATTTATTGAGTTTATATCTACTCTGAAAACTTCGTAAAGTTTTAGTGTGTTTACCAGATGTTTGCTCAAATATGATCTTGTTTTGGAAATCGTATGTACATTTCTCTATATATTTTTCTTCCCTTTGCTATTCAGGTCTGTATTAGTACCTGTAGCTGGGTCTATACATTAAAAACTAATGCTTGAAAAGTAGAAAAGATAATCAAATGCAAGTCCAAGTGTAGATAAATCTGAAGTTAACAAATTCAGCATTTGCTTCTCCTGAATTTTGTCAACTTGATTTATGAATGTAGGCATGGTTCAAGAATTAACAAACTTATTTTCTTATATAAACACTTGGAATAAGCATGATTACATATAAAGTGAATTCTTTAGAGGACATAAGTGAGGACAGAAGTTTATGTGTAGATAATGTTACCTATACAATTTGATTTTACAAGTTTGGCTAGCTTGGGCAAACAGCATGTGTCTAGTACATTAATTGAATCTATAAAGAAATTTTATGTGAACAATTAAGCATGCTGAAACAAATTTAAATTTAAGTTTCTGAGAACGTATCACTATAGAAGGTTGAAAACTGGATTCACAAACTGAAAACAGTAACCAATACTTTGTTGTAGAGATCTAATGGTATAGAATATTGAAGGAATGAAATGTCTCTGGATATTATATAATCTGTCAGACCCTTGGTTAATGACAATGAGACTATACTCCAGAGTGAAGTTTGTTGAATCTATTAACAAGACAGCATTTCCAGAATGACAGGACTGTGTCTTGGCTTCAATGACAAAATGTCCTTTGAAAAAAACAGGGTGTGAGGAAAAGCAAGTCAGTAGAATTAGAAGACGTAAAATTTCATCGGTACAAACGTAATTTTATCACTGTAATTTCATTAACAAAATTTCATCATGCCTCTCTTGCTTTGAAAATGATAGACTGATTTCCTTGATCATTACAATAGAGAATCTGAACTCATGTTTTAGGATGAATACCTGAATAAATTTAACCAGGGATTTTTATTCCTTTTATTCCACAGAACTGACCGTGTCACTCCACTGCTTAAAAGTTTCAGTAGCTTCTGCTTCTAGAATGCAAACATTTTTGTTTAATATTTATAGCCCTTTGTAATTTGATTCCAAGTTCTTTATAGTTTGATTTCAACTTATTCCACCTCACATATAGTATATTCCTGCCAAACTATTGTCACACATGCCATTCCATTTTCTGTCTTGGTGCCTTTGACCAAAGTTTTTCTCTTTACCTGGAATTTACCCTTCGTAATGTATACTTTTTTGGAATCCATGGCTCCCTTCAATACAAAGCTCAAGTACCACCTTCTATGCGAGTTTTCCTTCCTTCCCCCCACCTTCACCCTCCAGTTGTTAGTGCCTGGATGTAGCCCTCCTCACCTATTTGGTGTATTTTGAATTTTAATGTATTTTTATTTTAATCTCTTAAAGCCTAACAGCTAATAGTTATAGCCCCAAAATACCAATTTGACCAAAACAAAAAAATCTTTCAAATAACAGTTTCATTGGTTCCCAAGTTTTGCTTTAAGGATTATGCTATGAAAGTAACAGGCTATTCATTTTTTCATAGTGGCCATAATAATATGCTACACTGATTCTAACAGTGATGTTATATGACTGTCATCATGGAACTCCACAATCTGTCAGTTTTTTAGTCACCTACAATTTTAGTCACATACAATTATCTGCCAGTGGAGACTAAGCCTATACTTCCTTGGAGGTAGTATGAAGAATACATTGAATTTTGATGGAGAGTACCTGATTTGGAATCCTAGTTCTACCATTTACAAGCTGTATGCCCCTGGGAAAGTCACTTGACCTCTCTGGGCCTTGATGTCTTCATCTGTTAAAGGAGAGGATGATACTAGATTTTCTCTAAAGTTCCTTCAAGCTCAAATTCTTTGATGAGCCTATGGGTCATATGAAAAAAAAAAATGGGACAGTATCAAAGGGCAATAGAAATGATAAATACAGGAAATGATATAAAAGATATGATCAAAGAGATGATGTATGACCAGAAAATAAATTATGCCAGTAGCGTACTGAGGAGGGATAACAGATGGACAATCATTGTACTATGTAGATATCCATGTAATATTAAAAGAAAAAGAGAAAAACTTTCAGAGTACTGGGTGAACCCCATCATGCCAGATTTCTAGGACATAGACAAGAGTTGCTATGGATGCAACAGCATGAATGGGTTATGGTATCTGGAAGAAGCGCACATATCAATAAAATCACAGATCCATTTAAGTGTGGCTATATTAAATACCTATGTGTTTTAATAGCTTTCTGAAATACACTATATTTAAGAATTTTTCAGGAATTAAAAATATTTTATGCCAATTTCCAAAACCAAATTTTCTCTCATTTAATATTCCTCATAATGACACATTAACAACAAATCATTTCTTTCCATGCAACAGCTTTGCCAGCCTTGCTATCCTAATACCCTCAAATGACTCTTTAAAAAGTACCATGGGGGGAGGCGGTGGGGCCAAGATGACAGAGTAAGAGCAGGGATTTACTTGAGCTATCCCTCAAACCACCAAATACCTGTAAAAAATTATGCTAAACAAATTCTAGGGCTACAGAACCCACAAAATGACAGAGTGAAGTAAATCTCCAGCCCAAGACAAAAAGAGGAAGGGTATATCACACCAGGCTGGGAGCAAAGCACAGTCCAGTGTGGGTCACTCCAGCAGAGACAAGGCCACAGCAGGTCTCAGGGGACTGAATCACTGGCAGCTGTGGCACTTTCCAGGCTTCTCAATCGACAAACACTAAAGATAGTATAGAAAATCAGTGGAAAAACTCTGTGGCACCTGGGTGAAAGAGGAGTATAGTCTAGCTGGGTTCTGGCCCTAGCCCCAGGGACACCAAAGGTGGTGGCAGTGGTGGCAGCAGCAGCAACTGCTCCAAAAGCTCTGGGCCCGCAGACTGTGGGAGGATCTATCAGCTGATACAAAACCCCGAAGCCTGTGACAGTACACCCATCACCAACCCTGACCCCCACTAGAACCAGAGTCCTACCTTGACAAAGAGTTAGAAAGTCAAGTATTTGGCAGGGAAGATGAGCAAACAGTGGAGGAAAAAAATCAGACTATGGAATCTTATTTTGGTGATAAAGAAGATCAAAACATACAACCAGAAGAAGACAACAAAGTCAAAGCTCCTGCATCAAAAGCCTCCAAGGAAAATATAAATTGGTCACAGGTCATGGAAGGGCTCAAAAAGGATTTTGAAAATCAAGAGAAGTAGAGGAAAAATTGGGAAAAGAAATGAGAGTGATGCAAGAAAATCATGAAAAATAAGTCAACAGCTTATTAAAGGAGACTCAAACAAATACTGAAGAAAATAACATCTTAAAAAGTAGACTAACCCAAATGACAAAAGAGGTCCAAAAAGCCAAAGAGGAAAAGAATGGCTTAAAAAGCAGTTGGCCAAATGGAAATGGAGGTCCAAAAGCTCACTGAAGAAAATAAAACCTTAAAAATTAGAATGGAACAAATGTAAACTAATGACTTTATGAGAAATCAAGAAATTATAAAACAGAACCAAAAGAAAGAAAAAAAAAAAGACAATGTGAAATAGCTCATTGGAAAAAAAACCACTGACCTGGAAAACAGATCCAGGAGAGATAATTTAAAAATTACTGGACCACCTGAAAGCCATGACCAAAAAAAAAGAGCCTAGAGCCATCATCTGTCAAGAAATTATCAAGGAAAACTGTCCTGATATTCTAGAACCATAGAGCAAAATTGAAATGCAAAGAATCCACCAATCGCCTCTTGAAAGAAATCCCAAAAGGAAAACTCGTAGGAATGTTGTAGCCAAAATCCAGAGTTCCCAGGTCAAGGAGAAAATATTGCAAACAGCAATAAAGAAACAATTCAAGTATTGTTGAAATACAATCAGGATAACACAAGATCTAGCAATTTCTACACTTAGGGATCAGAGGACTTGGAATATGATATTCCAGAGGTCAAAGGAGCTAGGATGAAAACCAAGAATCACCTACCCAGAAAAACTGAGTATAATACTTCAGGGGGAAAAAAATGGATATTCAGTGAAATAGAGGACTTTCAAGCATTCTTGCTTAAAAGACCAGAGATCAAGAGAAGCATGACAAGGTAAACAGGCAAGAGAAATCATAAGGGATTTATTAAAGTTCAACTGTTTACATTCTAACATGGAAAGATTATATCTGTAACTCATGAGACATTTCTCAGTATTAGGGTAGTTGGAGGAAATGTACACACACACACACACAAACACATATATATATGGATACAGATAGGAAGATAGATGGCACAGATTAAATTGAAGGTATGATACCTAAAAAATAAGGGGTGAGAGAGGAATATATTGGGAAGAGAAAGGGAGAGAGAGAATGAGGCAAATTACCTCACAAAGATGCAAGAAAAAGGTTTCACAATGGATGGGAAGAGCGTGGAGGTGAGAGGGAATGAGTGAACCCTACTCTCATTGGATCTAGCTTAAGGATGGCATAACATACACACTCAACTGGGTATCTTACCCTACAGGAAAGTAAGGGGAAAAGGGATGGGGGAAGGTAGGTATGATAGAAGGGAGGGCAGACTGGGGGAGAGGATAGTCAAAAGCAAACATTTTTGAAAAGGGACAGGGTTAAAAGAGAAAATAGAATAAGTGGGGGGCAGGATAGGATGGAGAGAAATAGTCTTTCACAACATGACTGTTATGGAAGTGTTTTGCATAACTGCATATATATAATCTATATTGAATTGCTTGCCTTCTCAATGAGGATGGGTGGGGAGAGAAGGGAGAGAATTTGTAACTCGAAAGTTTTAAAATCAAATGTTAAAATTATTTTTACATGCAACTGGGAAATAAGATAAACAGGAAATGGGGTAGAGAAATCTATCTTGCCCTATAAGCAAGTAAGGGGGAAAGGGATAAGAGAAGGGGCATGATAGAAGGGAGAAAGGGGTAATCAGAATGCATGCCATCCTGGGGGTGGGGAGGGAAGAGATGGGGAGAAAATCTGGAACTCAAAATCTTGTGGAAATGAATGTTGAAAACTAAAAATTAATTAATTTTTAAAAAATTAACAACAAAAAAAGAAGAAATGATGAACAGGATGCTCTCAAAGGAACCTGGAAAGTTACATGAGCTGATGCAAAGTGAAATGTAATGTATACAAACTAAAAGCAATATTATAAGATGATCAGCTGTGAATGATGGCTGTTCTCAACAACAGACTGATCCAAGACACCTCTGAAATACTTATGATGAAAACTACTATCCATTCCCAGGAAAAGAACTGGTGTCTGAATATAGATTGAAGCATACTTTTTTTTTTTACACTTTCTTTTTTCTTGTCTGTTTTCTTTCACAACATGACTATTATGGAAATGTTTTGCACAACTAAACAGGTATAATCTATATGAAATTGTTTACCTTCTTAATTAGGGGATGGGGAGTGAGAAAGGGAGAGTATTTGGAACTTAAAAGTTTTAAAAATGAGTGTTATACTTGCTTCATATATAACTGGGGAAAAAGAAAATATTAAATTTATTTTAAAAATAAAAAAATAAAAGTATTATGGGGGGGGGAGTTTTTTTTTTAAATCAAGAGAGAAAAACATCACCATCTTTTCCCATGTAAGTCTTTCCCTTTTAGTGAACCCTTATAAAATTTCAATCAGGCAGCTGTTATTGCCAATTTATTTGAAAGACAAGAGTTAATGGTGCCATTTCCTGAAACAGAATTGGTTCTGTTTAACAACCCCTTCTCCAAAATACTACTTCCATTTCCCTAAAAACAGCTTACTTTATTATAACACTTTAAACTTGACATGTTCTCTCATTTGATCCTCATAATCCTATGTTAGATATGTTATCCTTGGTTCCTAAATAAGTAAACTGAAGCTCAAAAAGCTTAGAGAATTTATGTGGGGTCACGGCTACGAAGTGGAAGTTTCAGAATTTGAACCTGACTCCTAATCTAAATTCAACACTCTCATGTTTAGAGATATGGAGGTTCAATCTACTGAAACATGACATAGGGATACCTATTAAAAGGTATGGCCCCAGCTCATCACTAACTTAAAATCTCCTTAAAATTTTTATTCCTTACCCCATTAGGTACCTCTAAACACAAACAGGATTATCCCAGCAATAGGAAATAAATGCCTTACTCTTAAATTACTAATGATCAGACACACATGGCCCTCATTAAGCTTTTAAGTATGCATGGGATAAAAGTAATACATTTTGCTTATGGTGCTGTCAGAAACTCCAGGCATGGCTCCCTTGCAATATAATGACTGAAGGGTCTGAAAACTAAAAGGAAGTTGGAATAATGATTACTGGGAATAGTGAACTGCAGCTGTCCGTCCTATTCCATTCCAAGGCTAAAGGATGCATATTGAAATTGGCAAAAATGGAACTCAGATGTGAACTGCTAGCTACCACACTTCTATAATCATATGTACCGCAGCCCAGTGAAATGACACAGACCTCTACTATTATTATTTAACAGCTCCACTGATGACTCTTTTCAGTAGTTTCTCCCAGCCCTCTTTCCCTTTCCCTATAGCTCTGACCACCCTGAAAGAGAGTAAAGAACCAAAATTATGCTTCTGTGTCTCAAATGTGTACATATCTTTAAGAGATATTATAAATGGACAATACATAAACTTAGCGTAGAATTAAGTGTTCTTGATTTAAGAGTCAAGGGCATACAAGGAATCTTATCTTTGATACCTAGTAGTTCTGTAGACAAGTCACTTCTCCCCTCTGAGTCTCAATTTTTCATCTCTAAAATGAAGATAATGGGGCAGCTAGATGGCACAATGAATAAAGCACCAGCCCTGGAATCAGGATAATCGGAGTTCAAATTCAGCCTCAGACACTTGACTAGCTGTGTGACCTTGGACAAGTCACTTAACCCCAACTGCCTTGTCTTCCCAACTTCCAAAAAACCAAATCATAAAATTAATTTAACACCTATAGGTACTTTGTTGTTTCTTCTCAAAGAAGACTGTGACTTCAGGAAGATGATGCCATGACTTGCAATCGAATTGAAGTGAGGGAGGGCTGTGCAAGGTCAACTGCTTCAGTTTCTCCCCTGTAGCCATCTGAGTCCAAGGGCAAGATATAGATAAGGATGACTGAAGATGGCCCCCTATTGATACCTACCTCACAGGAACGATGAGGATCAAGTGAGATAATGTATCTAAAGCATTATAAAAGCCTTCAATGCTAGAAATATTAGCTTTTAACTAATATTTTATGAACCAGAAACAGGATAAAAGATAATGAACATATGTGGCTTCCAAAGTAGGCGGGTCACTCAAATTAGCAGCTCTTTATCAATCATTAATTCTAAAATACCAATTGTAAATATTTTATTTACATTTTAGATAAGTAAAAATGCCCAAATGTTATAAAATAAATTGAGGTGTGCCTATTTTCATTATGAAAATATCCTTCACCTTCCCACCAGGCTCTTTAAATCAATGGTTTCCAATCTTCATGTAGCAAAATTCCATTTTTTAAACAAGAAAACTACTAAAACCCCCTACTCTTTACGAAACAACCTATACAAATAATTTTGGTTTGTATTTATTCAAATAAGATTATGAATTATAATTCTAATATAAATATTTAACAAATATTGGTGTAGTTATTAATCTTAAATTTTCATATTTAAACTAATAAAAAAACTATTAACAATATTTTTCTCATGAGTGACTTCATATTTTGTTTGCCAAGTTTCTCAAAATGTGAAGTCAATATACCTAACTTGTAATAACTTTGAATGTCTCAAAGTAAACCTCAGAGGAGGTAAAGCAGCTATCCAGCAAGAACATTTAAAAAGATTTGACTGGTTTGACTGAAGTACAGATACCATCAAGTCAATAAAAGGTAAGCCCTAGGGGAAACTCTGTTGTTGCTAGCCTTAGCTACAGTTTTCACTCTACTGACAGTGCTGGGGTTAAACTGTGGTGGCCCTCTGGTGAAGCTGGCCATGAAGCCCAGGTGCACGGACCATATGGGGTCCCAGGCTACAGCTGTGGCTGAGGAGAGGTGAGCAGAAATAAGCATACACCAGTGAAGGCAGTTACAAAGAGGGGCAGAGCTAAGATGGCGGCATAGAAACAGGAAAATTTCATGAGCTCCCCCCACAACCACCTCAAATACCCATAAAATATAACTCTAAACAAATTTTAGAGCTCGAGAACCCACAAAGTGACAGAGAGAAACAAATCTCCCACTGAAAGCAGCCCAGCAAGCCTACATGAAAAGTTCATGGCAACTCACTGTGGTTTTAGCCTCAGGGTAGCCCTGACCAGCAGTGGCCAGAGCAGACTTCAGGAGACTGAAGCACTAGCAGCGGTGGCGGTTTCCAGACTTATCAACCCTTAAAAGCCAAAGACAAAGTGAAAGGTCATTGTAGGCTTCTGCTGGAATGGGTAGGGGACACAAGAATGCTGTCAAGCCCCTGGCCCCAGGGCAAAAAGCAGGGGAGACACAGTGGCTGTGCAGCCACAGCTTGGCTGCTCCAAGAGCTCCTGGTCTGCAGATCTTAGGGGGACCAAGCAGCCATTCAAAGGGAAATCGCTTTTGCTTTTAACCTGCTTGGTTCTGGATAGCAGTCTTAGATGGAAGTCCTGGGGTGTGTGACCCGTGGACCAGAGCTTCTGGGGGACTGTAGAAAGGGCACTCAACTAATAGTTCCGGAAGCTGTGAAAACCCCAGCAATTTGAGACAAAGCTAGTTCTACTGGGGCAAAGAGCTCAAAAGTCAAGTAATTGAGTGGCAACATAAACATGCAAAGAAAGCAAAGCAAGCACAGCAATCAACCCTTAAATTTCTTTTTTGGAGACAAAAGGGATCAAAGTATGGAATGGGAGGAAGACAACAAAGTCAACTCCTGCATCAAAAGCTTCCAAGAAAAATATGAACTGGTTAGAGGCCATGGAGGAGCTTAAGAAAGATTTTAAAAATCAAGTTAAGTTCTCTTGGAGGAAAAATTGGGAAGAGAAATGAGAATGATGCAAGAAAATCATGAAAAGAGAGTCAACAACCTGACTGAAGAAAATAACACCTTAAAAAATAGATTAACTCAAATGGCGGAAAAGGCTCAAAAAGCCAATGAGAAGAATGCCTTAAGAAGTCAAATTTGCAAGATGGAAAAAGAAATCTCAAAAGCTTGTTGAAGAGAATAATTCCTTCATAATTAGAGTGGAACAAATGGAAGCAAATGACTTTATAAGAAATCAAGATACTATTAATCAGATCCAAACAAATGAAAAAATAGAAGGCAATGTGAAGTATCTCCTTGAAAAAACCACTGATCTGGAAAATAGATCCAGGAGAGATCATTTAAAAATTATTGGACTACCTGAAAGCCATGAGCAAAAAAAGAACCTAGGAACCATCCTTCAAAAAATTCTTAAGTAAAACTGCCCCAATATTTTAGAACCAGAGGGCAAAATAGAACTTGACAGAATTCACCGATCACCTCTTGAAAAAGATCCCCAAAAGAAAACTACTAGGAATGTTATAGCCAGGTTCCAGAGTTCCCAGATCAAGGAGAAAATATTATAAGCTACCAAGAAGAAATAATTTGAATACTGTGGAAACACAATCAGGATAAATCAGGACAACCCAGGATCTAGCAGCTTCTACATTAAGGTATCGAAGGGCCTGGAATATGATATTCCGGAGATCGAGGGAGCTAGAATTAAGACCAAGAATCACCTACCCAACAAAACTGAGCATAATGTTTCAAGGGAAAATATTCAATGAGGTAGAGGACTTTCAAGCATTCTTGAGGAAAAAACCAGAACTGAATAGAAAATTTGACATTCAAATACAAGAAGAAAGAGAAGGTAAACATGGAAAAGAAATCATAAGGAACTTATCAAAGTTGAACTATTTACATGTCAACATGGAAAAATGAGAATTGTAACTTGTAACTTATGAAACTTTTCTCAGTATGAAGATAGGTGAAGGGAATATAAATGTGTGTATATATAATATGTATACATAGAAAGGTATATATGCATATGAATACATATGGGAGTGCGTGTGTATATGTATACATAGACAGAGGGCACAGGATAAATCGAATAGGAAGGGATGGTATTTTAAAAGGTGAAATTGAAAGGTAAGAGAGGAACAGAATGAGAGGAGACAGGGAGAGACAGAATGGGGTTAATCATCTCATATAGAAGAGGCAAGGGATAACTATTACAATGGAGGGGAAGAACAGGAAGGCAAAAGGGAATGGGACAACCTTACTCTCATTGAATTTGGCTGAGGGAAGGAATGACATTCACTCTAAATTGGGTATCTTGCCCTACATGAGAGTAGCAGGTAAGGAGATGACAGGGGGATGGATGATGGAGGGGAGGGTTGTTAGAAGTACACACTTCTGTAATGGGACAGGGGCAAAGTAGAAAATAGAAGGGGAGGGCAGGATAGAAAGGCGGGAAATATCATCAGTGTTACACAATATATCCATTGTGGAGATGTTCTGCCTAACTACACATGTATGGCCTGTATGGAATTGCCTGTCTTTCCAGTGAGGGTAGGTGACAAGGGAGGAAGGGAAAGAATCTAGAATTTAAAGTTCTAAAACCATGTTAAAATATATATATATATGTATATGTATATGTATATATAATTATTATTATTATTTTTATTTACAGGCAACTGGGAAATAAGATATACAGGCACTGGGATAGGGAGATACATCTTGCTCTACCAGAAAGTCAGAGGGGTCATGGGGGAGAATATAGGAGACAGCAGATTGGGGGAGGGGGTATACAGGGGGATAGCTGTTTTGAAGGGGTGGGTAGGAGAAAAATGGGGAGAAAATTTGTGCCTTAAAATCTTGTGGAAATCGATGTAAACTAAAAATAAACAAAAGTTAAAGAAAAACAACTTATCTGGAAAAGAGATCAGGGAGAAATGATACAAGAATTGTTGCGACTATCTTGAAAGTTATGATTGAAAAAAAAAAGTCTAGTCACTATACTTACTTCAACTTACTTTCCTTGACAGTTCAAAAAACTGTCAAGGAAAACTGCCCTTAAGTTCTAGAATTAGAGGGTAAAATAGAAATTGAAAAAAAATCCATCAGCTGCCACCTGAAAAAGATCCCAACACCAGAAAACTTACAGCTAAATTTCAAAGCTCCCAAATCGAGAAAATACTACAAGTAACTAGAAACAATTTAAATATTGTGGAGCTAGTCAGGGTTTTGCAGGTTTTACATTAAAAGACCAAAGGGCATGAAATATAATATTCCAAGAAACAAAGCAGCTGAGTTTGCCACAAAGAATAACCTGTTCACCAAAGCTAAGTGTACCCTGCAAGGGACAAATTGGTATTTAATGAACTAGAGGACTTTCAGGTCTTTTTTAAAAATTAAACTTAAATACAAAATAAGGAAAAAAATTGTCACGTATACAGCAAAACATAAGGATTTAATATAAAGCAATTAAATTTCCATTTCAAGAAAACCTATATACTGACTACACAATATTTTCAAAAGTGTCCATCTTTTCTTCACTTCCTTGAATATTTTCTTTTGTCCTCTGCTGTATTTATGCCTATATATGTGTATATGTTTATAGGCATATATTTATATAGGCATATATTTATGCCTATATATGTGTATATGTGTACGTACACACAGATATCCAGACTTATATACTAAAACACAAACATACGAGTGTATTATGCTTATTTCTACTTGTCATGTTTCTGTGAAGGTAGATAGCACCATACTTCATAAATTCAAGTCTTTCCATAGTTTTCTAATTCTACCAGCTCATTATTCCCTACACAACAATATTCTGACCCAATCACACTTTATCTGAAAGATTGATTTTCAGTTTTTTCCCCCCAATTTTCTACATTCCCTCTATTCTCAGCAAAATGTTTTACTTATACAGAAATTTTTAAAGTCAAAATAATCAAAATTATCCATTTCACACTTCAATACTGCTCTCACTTTCTAATTTGGTTTAAGGTCTGAAACTACTGAATCTAGTTCCTTCACATCTTTATCCCTTGGTTTCCCTAAAGTTCCCGACCCTCTGCTCTTCCAAATGAATCTCATTTTTTCTAACATAACCTTTTAGTAATATAATTGGAATGGTATTACATAGATTAGTTAGGTACAATGATCATTTTCTAAAATTGTATTAGCTTTACCTACCCATGAAAATAAATATTACTTCAATTATTTAGATCTTTGTATAAAAGGTGTTTTGTGTTTATTTTCATATAGTTCCTATGTCTGTTTTGGCAGGTACACTCCCATATTTTTTTAATTCTGTCAACTACATCTACCCTCTCTGCCCTGAACTGAAACCAGGGGCTATACTCTCCTGCAAGTGGCCACAGCCAGCAAGGCTCCAGCCCCTCTGCTACTGCACTCATGAGGTACACAATAGCTTCTTTTGCCCTAGCAGTGGCAGCCCAACCCAGGATGTATCTGGTCAGTCCATCTGGACTTAAGTGTCCTCACAATGAAAGGTCCTTCAATGTCCTCCTACTCAGCTGTCAGACCCCCACACTATGCCTAAGATTTCTAAGTTTCTAAGGCTGAGGTTGCCTCCCAACCCCAAATGCCCACAGGGTCTGTTGATTCCTCAGAGTTGGCTGGGAGAAGTTTGTACTTCATTCAGGCAGAACCTCTGGCCCTGACGGTCAGATATTTCCTGAGGTCTTCTCAAGCAGTCCATAGTAAAAAACTGCTTTACCCCATGTTCATTTTTGCTGCTCTGAGGTGACGTTTGGTCTTTTTTTGTGGAAGAAATTTGGAGAGCCCAAAGGTTTCTCGCCTATTCTGCCATCTACCTGTTTTTGGTTATTCTTCAGGAAAAGACCAGAATTGGTCTTTATTGTGATTTACAAGAATCAGAAGAAACATTATGTAAACATGAAACATAAGGGACTTATTATAGTTAAACTGTTTACTTCTTAAATGGGAAAATGATATTTGTTAACTCTTCAGAATGCTATCATTACTAGGGTAGTTCAAAAGAAGAGTATACATACATATACAGCTAGGAGCTGAGTCATTTATGATGGGATGACCCTAAAAAAACAAAATTAGAGATGTGAAATGGTGTAAATTATCCCATATAAAAAAAGTGTTGAGTGGTAGTTTGGGAACTTTATTCTCATCAGAACTATATCAAAGAGGGAACAGCATATACGTTTAGTAGCATATAAAAGTCCTAACTTATCGAGAAATAGAGGGCAAGGGGATACAGGAGGGATTTTTAGAAAGATGTGCAGATTAGGTAGGCAGTGGTCAAAAGATAATTAGATTTTTGAGGAGGGAAGGAGAGAGAGGGAGAAGAAATAGAGAGAAAAGGATAAACAGTGAAGAAAAATAGTATGGAGGGAAATACACAACTAAAAATTATAATTTTAAATGTGAATAGGAGGAACTCACCCACAGAACAGAAATGGAGAGCAGAATGGATCAAAAAACAGAACTCAACAATATTGTTTCTAAGAAACACATTAAAAATGAGAGAGAAAGAGAGAGTAAAAATAAAGTGCTGGGGTAGAATTTATTATACTTCAGCTGATGTAAAAAAAGCAATCATCTCAGATAAAGTAAAAGCAAAAACAGATTTAATTAAAAGAAGTTAGCAAGGACACTATATTATGTTAAAAGGTATGATGGATAGTGAAATAGTAATACAAAACATATATGTAGCAAATGCTATAGCATTCACCTTTTTAAAGCAAACAGTAAATTACAGGTGGAAAACGCTAAACTATAATAGAAGACTTCAATCTTGCCCTCTAGGAATTAGGTAAAATCTAACCAAAAAATTTAATAAGTAAGACAAGGTGATTAATAGAACCTTAGATAAGCTAGATATGCTAACCACCTGGAGAGAACTGAATGGGAATGAAAAGGAATACACTTTTGTCTCAGTGGTGCATGACATTTTTACAACAGCTGACTGTATATTGGACCATAAAAAATTTATATTTAAAAGCAGAAAAACAAATATTAAAAGCATATTTTTCAGATCATAATGTAATAAAAATTACATTCAAAAAAAGACCATGGAAACAGATTATAAATTAATTGGAAGACAAAATAACTTAATTGTAAAGAATGAGTAAGTTAAAGAACAAGTCAGAAACAATAATTTTATTAAAGAGAATGATAATAACGAGACAATATATACAAACTTGTGGAATGCAACAGTAATCAGAGGAAAACATATCTCTAAGCACATCAACTAAACAGAAAGAGCAGATTAATTGGGCATGCAATTAAAAAGCTAGAAAAGGAACAAATTAAAAATCTCCAATTAAACACCAAATTCAAAATCCTAAAGTTAAAGATGAGAGTAATAAAATTAACTGGTTTTATGAAAAATAAACATCACACCATTGTTTAATATGATTTTTTAAAAAAGAATATCAACCACTGAGATAGCTATTTTGTTTTCATTAACAGCTATAGCAGAAAACCATGTATGGTTTCTAAAAATTTTTTTAATGCACTTTAACTTTTTATTTGTCCTCTGTCAAAACAGAAAATTCCCAGTTAGTACTACAGGGAATTACAATGTTCTATCACTAGGCAAGTTTAGTACTGTTTTTGTTCAGATGGGGTAAGACCAAATCTTTTTCATATTTGTACAGTGAAAATAGTTTTCTTATTTATTCACATTTAGAAACATTTGTCTGCAAAAGGAGAATATCTGTAGACTGGCCAAGTTATTTAAATATAGTTTCTATTTCATAGGCAGGAAAAGTTGGGAAACTATATCTATATGACATTTCTAAGTTTATTATGCATCGCTGCAAGTTTTTTTTTTTTAACATAAACAGTTAATTCCTCTTTCTGGATCAGAGTTTAAAATGGAAATCTTGCATTGATCTAGAGTATTAAAGCATCTACTAAATAATCTTCAAGGACAAATATTACCTAATGAATCTGCTTCATCATTACTACCACTTAGATAAATGGCTTTCTTCTTTTAAATTCAAAAGTTTTTTTGTGTATTTTGTTGCAAAAAATCGAACATAATTTACCATAATGTAGAAAGAAGTGTCCTCTGGTCTGACTCCATATTGTCACAAAGAATGCTTCTTTAAGCAACTTGAATTCTAAAACTAGAAAAAGTATAGTATAGCTCCTCACCAATTTCTTGATACAAAATAATTTGTGGAAAATTGCATGGGGGAAGATGGATCACATTTTATTTTTTAAATTTATGGAATAAAACAAGCATTTCCATAACAGTATAATAATAAAAGATAATTGCACATGAAACTGCAAGTCTATTATGTAAAACTTGCTATTCCTTTTAAATATAATAATTGTGTACATTTTTTTCTTTCCTCCCATTCCCCTCCCACCCTTGAAATGGATGCCATTAGACATGTGTATACACACACGTGTATATATACACACATCCACAAGTGTCTATACATACAAACACATATGTAAAATCATTCTATACATACTTCTATTTATCAATTTTTTCTCTAGATGTGGGTAGCATATTCCTTCCTTCATATGTCCTTTGTATTTAATTTGGGTATTTATAATATTCAGAATGACATTCATCCAAAGTTTTCTTAAAATGATATTGCTGTTACTATATACAATGTTCTCTTGGTGCTGCACATATTACTTTTATTTCATGCAAGTCTATTCATCTCTCTTATACCTAAGATCATTGAGATCATCATTTATTATAGCACAGTCATATACCACAACTAGTTCAGTCATTCCGCAAATGTATTTATTATAAATACCGTCAATTATGTTGCTTTTTGTTATATTTTATTTAGACTTTTTGCATCCATATTCACTAACACAAAATTGGTGTATGATTTTGTTTTTACCCTTTCCAATTTAAGAATATTTGTTTCATAAAAGGAGTTCGACTTTCTTCCTTATTATTCCAAATAACTTACTTAACATTGGAATTAATTGATCTTTAAACATTTGATAGAATTCACTTTTGTCTGGTCCTGGCACTTTTTTCTTATGAAGCTCATTTATGGCCTATTCGATTTCTTTTTCTAAAATAGATTTATGTAGATATTTTATTTCCTCTTCTGCCAAACTAGACAATTTATATTTTTGTATATATTCTAATACATTCGATTTCACTTAAATTGTTTAATTGTTTTATTGGCATATAATTGGGCAAAATAACTCCTTACTATTGCTTTAATTTCATCTTTGTTAGTAAGATAGTCATCCTTTTCATTTTTAGTAAATTTTTTTTAATCAATGGCTTATCTATTTGTTTTTGTTTTGTTTTCAGAAAACCAGCTCCTAGTTTTATTTACTGAGTGGGCTTTTAATCAATCTCACCTTTTAATTTTTAGGAATTCCAATTTAGTATTTAGAGATTTTTAGTGTGCGCTTTTTCTAGTTTTTTTTTTTCCCTAAAATGCATACCCAATTCACTGGCTTGCTCTTTCTTTCTCTATTTTCTATTGATGTAACCATCTTACAAATTTCCTCCATTAGCATATATAAAATCCTTAAGTGCAGAGGGTATCACTTAAAACACATTACTTCAGTATTTCCACAGTTTTTAGCAGAGGTAAAATCTAGGTATTTGGACTCTTTCCTCCTCCTCCTCCCTCCCTTCTAATGCTCATCTGTCCCACTGTGACCCTAGAAATCTCTGACCTAGAACCCCCTCCTTTATTAAAAATAAGAATTTTATTAAGAACTCCAACCAATCTTCCCCCACTTAAGGATGGACTCTCTCCTCCTCTGATCACTGCTCTTGCCGCAACTCATAGGTTCTGATATATTGTCTCACTGTCACTCTTTAAATAAATTACTAATTCTATGATTTGTTCTTTAACCCACTCAATCTAAGATTAGTTGTTTAATCTCCATTTAGTTTTTGATATGTTTCCATGGTCCCTTATATTAATGATACTTTTAGTATTTTTACTTTTCTGTTTTTAACAATCAATTTCTTATGTCCTGGAGTGGCTAAGGTGGCGCAGTGAATAGAGCACCAGCCCTGGAGTAAGGACACTTAACACAAAACTAGCCATCTGAGCTTGGGCAAGTCACTTAACTCCAACTGCCCTACCTTCCCCTCTCCAAAAAGCAAAAAAAAAAAAAAAAAAAAAAAAAAAATTTTATAGCAAAGTTTTTTTGTTCTAAGGCATAGTCAATCTTTGTAAAGGTACCATGAATTGCTAAGGTATATTCCTTTCTATTTCCATTCAATTCTCTAGAGATCTCATATCTAGTTTATCCATAATTCTATTCACTTCTTGACTTCCTTCTCACTTATTTTTGTTAGATTTATCTAGTTCAATCTAGATTGAAGTCCCCTACTAGTAGAGTACTACTGTCCATCTCCACCTGTAACTCATTTAACTTTTCGCCACTTGGTGCATATAGGTTAGATATTGATACTGCTTCGTTGTCTATGGCACCACTTATAAAAATGTAGTTACCCCATTTATCTCAATGTGTTTTAAGCCACGACTTTGAGACCATTATTGATACCCCCACCTTTTTTGCACCAGTTAAAGCATGATAAATTGTGCTCCGATACTGCATTTTACTGTGTCTTTCATTCTTAAATGTTTCTTGTAAACATATTGTTGGAGTCTGTTTTTTTAATCCATTCTCCTATGCATTTCCATTTTTTTGGGTAAGTTCATTCCTCTCACATTCAAAGTTAAATTAGCATTTGTGAATTTCTACCATCTTATTTTTTTACTCACTTATTTTCCTTCTCAGGCTTTTTATAGTTACCTCATCTTCTCCTTCCTATTCTACCCACCCCCTCAGAGCTCCTTCCTTATCCTCCTCCCCCCCCCCATTTACCTAAATCCTGATCTTGCCCTTCTAAAAGTCTTCTCCATTCTGTCCGAGTCTTCACCTCTACAAGTCCATAAGACTTCTACACTTCTCCAGATAGAAATGCTGTTTCCTCTTCAACTCAAACTAATGCTCACACACCTGTATTTTAACAGAGCCCAATGATTACACCACATTACATCACTGTCATCAAAAGTTTAAAATTAAAAATTTCTCCTGATGTACCACTGTCATTAAATTTACAAAGTAACAATGTAAAGCCATACATTTGTAATCAACTAATCATTAATTACGTAAGCTCCATCAAATACGTGCAATAAAATCAGTCAAAAAATAGTTACTAAGCATCTACTACATGCCAAGCACCTTCAGGTACTAAGGATACAAAGCACAAAGAATGGAACAATCCCTACTCACGATAAACAGAAATGAGTTTCTTCTTGACTGAGCCCAAGTTGTCTACAACATACCTGTTACTCTCTTTTTTACTGTATTATCTGTAAGAGGAACCATTCCAAGTTTCCTAATTATGATTTACCAAGCACTATTTTCACCATTTCAATAGTCAGTATATGGTACTAACATTTCTTCTATTAAATGAGGCTTTTTATACTTGTTATTGTTAGCAACCCTATACAATGCAAGAAATTCCTTTAAAGTCAGACATTTTGACTTACTGAAAACAGACTAATTTTCTCTGGAAAAAATTATTTTGTCCTGCCAACGTATTCAGCATATAGATGTTAAAGACAGAATTTCAACGTATTTGGAGTCAATCTTTTTGAAGCTAAAACATTCTTACAAAGCAAACAGCAGCCTTAACATGTAAACAGTACTTATAAATCCCAATTAATTTATAGTGGATTTTTAAAAATCTGTTCATTTTTGTTTCTGTATTTCACAACTTAAATGGTCTCTATTGTCTTTTCTTGTTAGAGACTTCAACTATCTATGAACACATAGTTTGGCAAACTACTTAAAATATTGTTTCCATTGTGACTTTTAAGGTTTAACTGAATTTATACAAATTTTCAGAACGATATGTTAAAAAGCAAAATACAGCAAAGCATTACTTGAAGACCTCTAATTCAAGGGCTTTTTTGTGGGGGAGGAAAATAAAAAATCATGATTTCATTTGCTGTAGGGCATGTTTCAAACATGGAACCAGGTTAAAATGGGAATTGAGAAATATTTATCAAAATAAAAATCAATACATCACAAGTAACATTAATATATAAATTTCCAAGTCAACATGTAATATACAGGGATCCTTACATATATATGACTTAGTGGCCCCTCATTTCTATTTCAGTTTGATACCACTTTTATAGGGAACTCTCACTGTGAAAACTCCCTCCAACAATACAGATGGGCAACTCTTCTATAAATTAGTGCTAGAGTTGCTGGTAGGCACTATTCTGCAAATTATAGAGCTAGAATTGTTTAAAGGAACTGTAACGCTAAGTGACTTTTCAGTGACCAAAGTGTCTAAGAGGTATAACTTAAAAAGTCAAGCCCTCTCCTTGTATCTCCCTCTCTTGAGCTTTCTAAAGCACTTCCAACAACTTTTAGGTACCCTACTATTTTCAATGCAGTGGCAGACACTAAGGAAACAAGAAAAAAGAAAAAAGTCCTTGCCCTCAACATACATCCTATTAGTTTTATGTCGTATTATAACTTGGGTTTTAATTGACTTGGTAAAATAAGGATTTCTAAACCACTTCTGGTTAGGTGGCTTAGTGTGTGTATCTCCAGAAGATGTCAATAAAATTTAATTTAAAAAGATAACTGAAACTATGGAAAAAGAGTGGCAGGGATGGAAGCTCATTATAAGAGCTAAGAGAGTGAGGGAAGAATGAGTGGGTGAGGAGATAGAATGTACCAAGTATGTTTATCACTACTTCTGTATGCCATTTTCATTTCTCAGATGTCAGTAGGTCATTTCCTGCTAACTCGGCCATTGTTGGGATATGGAGCATTAATTCAACATAAGGAAGCACTTAAAAATACCTACTGTCTATAGCAGCAGTTCTCAACCTGTGGGTTATGTTCAATTTGTAACAGTGAAAATACATCCTGCATATCAATTATTTACGTTATGATTCACAACAGTAACAAAATTACAATTATGAAGTAGCAAGGAAAATAATTTTATGTTTGGGGGTCACCACAACATGAGGAACTGTATTAGAGTCATGGCATTAGGAAGGTTGAGGACCACTGGTCTATAGCATCATATACTGTATAGCTGCTATTGAGGAGACAAATTAAGACAGATTAATTTCCTATAGAAACTTACAGTTTAGGTGATTAAGTATGTATGTACAAGGCAAAAAATGTTCAAATGTGATTGCAATGATATGGATATTCCCTTCAGTCAGAAGATCATTGCCCATTCCATGTGACTCATCAATGCTACTCCATGGATTCTCTTAGTGTGCTGGGGATCTTCCTTGATTTCTCCTGATAGTACAAGGATTCCAGTGAGATACTAGCTGTTAATCCCTTGCTCTTGCCACATGGGGAAGAATGTAGATGGTACAATGGACAGGCATAGTGCCAGGCCAAAGTCAGGAAGACATCAAATCTAGCTTCAGACATTTATTAGTCTTGTGATACTGGGTAAGTCACTTAACCCTGTTTGACTCAGTTCCTTTATCTATAAAATGAGCTGGAGAAGGAAATGGCAAAGTACTGCAGTATCTTTACCAAATAAAAACCAAATGGGGTTAAAGATGTGACTTAAATTTCCCCCATTACTCCTCCCAGCCTTCAAAAAGCCATCCCATTCAACAGTATTTTTAAATAAAAAGGAACAACAGAAATCAGCAAAAACATCAACACATTGAAAAAAATAAAAATAAGAATCTATACAATATTCCCCAACTACAGCCCTAAACATCTTTACAAGAGTGGGAGGAGTTGCGCTCTCAACTCTCTTCTTTGGGTCCTGGATTGCTCTTAATTTTGTAGTATCTGCTTCAAATCGTTTTGTAACATTTTTTTTCTTCATACCAATTTGCTTTCTTAGTTCAGCTTCACTATATATCAGACCTTAAATTTAAGTCTTTCCATGCTTCTCTGTATCCATGTTATTTTTTACAACATAGTTATATAGTTCAAGCAACTTAACACATTTCACAGTTGCTGAAGACCTACTTTGTTCCTAGTTCTTTGCTACCACAACATGGACCTTCCCCCTCAAAATCAATTTTGTCCTTGGCATACATGCCTACAAATACCCAATAGTAGCATCTCTCTGGATAGGGGTGGCTAGGTGGTGTAGCAAATAGATCACTCACCCTAGAGTCAGAAGGACCTCAGTTCAAACATGGCCTCAGACACTTGACACACTAGCCATGTAACCTCCGGCAAGTCACTAACTCCAACTGCCCTACCACCCCCCCCCCTCCCAAAAGCAGGGGGAGGGGAAGAATCTCTCTGGATTGAAGGGTATTGACATGAATCATTTAACATAATTCACAATAGTTTACCAAAATGTAAATTACAGCTCCACCAAAACCTGTGTCACTACTAACTCTTCTAGTATTTAGTTGTCATCTTTGCTACTTCTCTGGGTAGAGCTTAACAGAACTCTTAAAAGAACTTTCCATTTCTATTATCCCAATCATCTCTTAATTGCTAGACATAATGTATTTTCCTCTCTTCACCCTTGATACTTCTGCAGAATGTCAGTGTTGACCACACTTGCTTTTTTATTTTCCTTCCCTTGGTTTTGGCAATACTGGTCTCTCCTAGCTGAATACTTTAGTTTTCACTGGTTGGCTTTCATTTCCTGCCTTAAACCAAAGGTGGGTATACCTCTGAAGCACTTATCCTTATCTTTTTCCTTAGACTAATAACCATAAAGATTTAATTATAACTTCTTTACAGGTGACCCCTAAAGCGCTAGTTCCAGCTCTAATCTCTCCAGGGCCCATATTTCCAACTACTTGTTTTTTTGAAGTTTTTAGCAGCTCAAAATTCCACATACTCGGACCTTATCTGGCTAATTCTCTTGACAACCCATCACTAGACTTCCTGTCACTAAGCTTCAAAATCTGTCACCCTTATTTTTCCACTCACGCCTATCCCCCTAAATCCAGTCAGTTGTTAAGACAGATCAATTCTACCACTTTTTTATCAAATTAATTAGAAGGTTAGTTGCCACAGATAGTCCCAGCAATTCTGTGAGGGCTGCTTGAAACCAGAGTGGTGACTAAGTAAAGATGTGACTTCAGCTCTTCTTCAGTATGACCAAATTAATTTTTCTATTCCAGTCTGACCATATAATTTCCAACAGAAAACCTCCCTTTCAATTACCTGGTAAATAAAACCCCCCACCACTAGCTGAAATCTCTTCATTCAAGATCCATCTCAGGTGCTACTTCTTCCATAAAGTTTTCCCTGGTACCTCTCTGATGAAAGGTCTTCTCACACCCTTTTCCTACAACTTTAAAATGAGAATAGCATCTTCCTGACAGGGTTGTTTGGAGGCTGATGAGAATGTTACTGTTTTATGAACTTTTAATGAATACATACAACTATTTTTCTTCCCACTTCTTACAGTGGAAAACCTCATCATATTCTACCTTGTACAAATGAATCCTTACTAGATGCCAACCACTTTGCTAAGCAATGCAGACAGTTGGATGGGGTGGAGGGGAAGGTTCACTCTTAAGAAGCTCACCCTCCAGCTGGGAAAAAGAATACTTACCCAGGTTCTGCTTTTGGCTAGTGGAAAGGTTAAGTCATAGCTTTCATGTAGGGGGTGGATTACAAGGCCCAGGAGTTTACATATATATGCAAGGTAGCGTCCAAGGCTCTAAGGCAGGGGTGGAGAACCTGTGGCCCTTAAGGCCACATGTGCCCCTCGGGGTCCTCAAGTGTAACCCTCTGACTAAATGCAAACTCCAAGAAACAAATTCTATACATGTGGGCTCCAAGATGCAACTTCCCCACCCCTGATCTGAAGCATACCAACAAAGGCAGGCCTGCAGTCTGGAGAAGATGAGTAAGGACTACTACTCCTCCATCTCAAAGACTTCTGACAAATTCTAGATTATCTAAGTGGTGTGGGCAGTCATTGTTTTCTCTGCCCTACTGCCCCATGTGCTATCTCAGCAGATCTAGATTCAGAGGAAGAGAATTGCAAAGAGAGACAGATCCCAGTTGTAGTTCTGCATTAAAGACAAGGTCACCAGTAGCTCAGCAATTCAGACACCATTTTTCATCTTCATTATCACTAGTACCTATTACAGTGCTTTGCTCTCAGTTTTGAGAATAGAACAACCAAGTTTTAAAAGCAGTATAAGGAGAGAATTTAAAATAACAAAGCATATGGAATTCAACACATTTCAACAGGCTTTGAATGATCACTACTGAAGAACAGAGCAAAATAACAGGCCCATGATGATGCTGAATCACAAAGCTGCTGACATTGAAGGGTTAACTGCTGACCTTCACAATGTCTAGGGGGTTTATGTATTTACTCACTGTTACTGACACTCCCACTTACGGAAGATTCTTCTGTAACAAAATCAAGCTCTGTGAGTCCATAGCACCTCCCTCCCACTCCTCATCCCGTTCAGTACCATCAGAGGCATGGCTTATTGTAATGCCTCCTTCTCACGGCCTCTCCAGCACACATCATCTCTGCCACTGACAGATGAAAGATGGAATCATAAACTTGCATCTTCGTGGCAATTTGGCTAATTTTTAATATGGCTACATCCAAAGTTTCTTCCCTTGAGAACTCATTCATATACTTCCATTTTAATCAATTAGGGGAAGTTTTTTTCTTACAAATTTGAACCAGATATATGTACATACATGTATTTATATATAGACAGATAGGAATTGAGGCCCTTATTGTGACAATCACTGCAAAAATTTAACTCAATTGCTTTTAATCTTGGCCATATTTAACCAAGTTTTAACTGTACAAAATTGTAATTATCTTCCAGGATCTTCTCCTCAGTTAGGAACTTTTTCTAGATTGGATTCATTTGCCCCACATTTCCCTAATTTGTGATGCTTAATATGTAAGTTATGTGTCTGTCTAGGTAGTTTTTTCTTAGTAACTTTCTATCAAAAAGTCTTTATTACAATACCTAGTCTTCACGTTTCTTCAATACTTGGTATTAGAACTATGAGCTTCTATATGCTGTATACCTAATTTGCTCCCCAAGACTGATCTCACAATAAATTGTTTTAATAATGGAAGACTTTATAATAACTTAGGATGTGTACCTTTTTTGCATATTCTTCCAATTCTACTTAGGTGGTCCACCCAACTTGCTGGAAGGTTTCAGCTCAACAATCAGAAGGTGCTTTTTAAAGAATAAACTTGTTTATACTCTAATGGGACAGAGGAAGGAAAGAAAAATTTTTAGCACCTTAATATCCCCAGGTCAGATGCAGACAATTTATCTTTGAAGATAATGTAAGGCAAATAAAAAGTGGGGAGGGCCACATTAGAGGGAGGTAGTGGTGGCTGGAAGTAAGACATATAATTGAGTTACAGAAGTTGAAGTATATGAAAACGTCCAAGGAGGGCAAACAGTCCCTAAGACTACTTTCTTGAGAATTAGAGGAGTAAGATCAGAGTGGGAATCTTAATAAAACAACACAATAAAGTCACAACTTAATATCTTACATGCAACTCTTGCTTAAAATCTATTCTTGGGTCCACCCGATTTACTGGTAGCTTTCCTCTAGGAATTACAAGGGTACTACTTACATTAATGCTTTTTCTGATCTCCTGTTAATTCTTATACACCTTAATTAAATCCTTGCAAGTCACTAGGTTAGATACTAGACAGAAATTATAGTCCCATTCCCTCAAGGAGTTTAGACATGAATTTTGCTCATCTAAGATTTTGTTTTATGACCTCAAAACCAATGAACTACATTATAACTCAAATACCAAAAGATTTAGTCAATATATTGACTTAATCGATTTAACTAGTATACTCTATACTCGACGGAAAGAAAAACCACCTTATAATAGTTACTATATAGTTATCCACAGAAATGATCTATGCTCCCTCCCCTTGGTATATTAACAAGATTTTTAAGGGGTGGGTAGGTGATGCAGTGAATAGAGCACTGGCCCTGGAGTCAGGAGGACCTGAATTCAAATCCAGACTCAGACACTTAACACAAAACTAGCTGTGCGACCTTGGGCAAATCACTTAATCTCAATTCCCTACCCTACCCCCTCCAAAAACAAAAAAACAACCCAAGATTTTACCCCGAACTAAGGGGAGTTTCGGTCCATAGAAAAGTTTTTGTCATTTATATTCTGGAGTGTAAATCACCAATAAAATCATTTACATTTACTTATGGTATCACAGATGAAGTCTGATTCATTTGGTGTAGCTAAGGATTAGCTAGCTAAATCAGGAAAAAATGGCTATTAAAAAAAGTACCAGATAGGTCCAGCGTTTAAAAAAAAAGGGCAAGAAATTTTAAAAATAAGTTCAAGTATTTTGAAAAATCACATCTCAGTATATCCTCTCCCTCGTGTGCTCAAAGTTTAGCCAACTACCTAGTTTCTTCATTATCTTTTAGTTTTGCTGTTGCAGTTTCTCTGTAATAACCATAGCACAATAGCTCTTTACCTTCATGCACCACTTTAGCCATTTTCCACCAAGAAATGCTGCTGTACTTTGTTGTTCATGGGACCTAATTACTTCTTTTGTTACAGGAGTGGAAATGAAGCACCGACACAAGGCTGACAATCACTATTCTTTTGCTCACCCAGGATTAGAATATGACAATCTACTCAATTTTGTCAATTCTACCTCCAAATTACTTCTCCCCTCACACCTCACCTGATCACTGCAGTAGACTCCTATTGGATGACTCTCCCTGCCTTCAAACTTGTCCCTACCTCATCTTCCACATAACAAGGTCTGATGGACAGCTAAGACCTTTATTTCATCCGAATCACCCTTATGTAATATTCTTCGCATAAGACGTTTGAGAGGTTGTTTATAAAGACAAGGATTTGATGGCATTTCAACTGTTAATGTATAATAAAAAAGACAAAATGACTAGATTTGTGAAGATTCTAAAGGGCAACAAAGGGAGTAGAAAGGGGTAACAGGAAATGAGAATGATACAGCTAATTGGAACCTTGTCATTTAGATTCAAGAAATTTTATATAAGCAAATAGAGGATCCTAGGTCAAGTTACTTCCCAGAAACTACATAGTCACAAATTGGTAATCAAGACTTCAACTTCTTGTATTCAAGCCTAGTACTTTTGCAGAATACTGAAGGCTAGAAAAAAATCATTTAAAATTTTTGTAACAGTTAACAACACCTATCAAGTTAAAACATTCAGATTGGCAGATACTGAGTCTTACTTTTAGTTTGAAGAAAATCTATGAATTGTGTATTTTTTGGGCTCTCATATATATAGTTATGAGAAAAGGGCCACTATAAAACTTTCACTTAAAATGATAAATTGCTTTCCAAATTGATTTGCGGAGAATCACGAAAGGTGTTTTCATGTATTTCTTAGGGTTACATTACCATAACATTCAAAATATTTAGTAATAAATTATTTACTTATCAGACAGTTCCAATAGAAGTTACCTTACTGATTCAAGGCTGTAAAAGAGGCAAACATCCTATAAGGTAAAAAGTACATTTTTCAACATTTGATTTTATGAATGGTAGTACACTATATGCAATTTAAACAATTAGAATGCATGTGGTAAAATTGGAGTACCTGAGTAGTTGATTGTAAATCACTGAAAGCAATCTAAATTTAATCTTCATTATAAAATTCAAAAGACAGAAGAGGGGTCAGACAGAGTCCCGGAAAACAAAAGCCATGCTTATACATTTACGACCTCATTTTGGCATTACAATTTTCCAGGTAAATAGATAATTTGAATCCAGTTTCTCCTAACTCCAAGAGTTAAGTCTATCATTAGTTATCAGTCATGCTGTGTTGTGTGGGAGGGGTAAGAACCACTGTCTTTATCCCAATTTAGTCCTAACTCAACAAAGTTAAGGACATTTATAAATCAAATTTGGGCATTTCAAATGATAATCAAAACCTAAGACTATGTTATGTTGCCTTCACCTGGAAAAGCCTATTTTTATGGTAAGTTTCCAAGACCTGATGATGATCAGATCATCAAACACCCAAAAGTTTCTAAGATTATCTGATTCATACCAAGGACATTTTTGGGGGGCATTTTTTACTCAATTGCCAAAACTTTGCCAACTCTCCTAGATGTCCTTATCTTGGGTTTTTACTTTCTAAACATTCCATGGCGCCTATTAACTAGGATGTAAAGTATATGAATGTCTAATAGATAATTAATGAATCATGAAAACCGATGTAACAGGCGTTAACACTCAAAGACATTTTTTAATGGGTTAAGACTGTCTATTCCCTCATAAAGTTAATCATCATTCACTTCCAGTCAGTAGTAAAATAATTTTTCAGCTGAGAAAGTAACAGGTTCAAAAAAGTTTAACAACTTGAACAAGGTTACACTGTTACCAGCAAACAAATATAGGTCTCAAAGCCACCTTTTTTCATTCCTACTGAAATGTTCTGTTATGTAATATCCTTTGGCGGAGGAAACCAAGAAAATCCTATAAACTAATGCAGCAACAACAGTTCATGTCACCATGAATCATACCATGCGACAAGCACTGCCTTCTCTTCACTGAAGTAGTTAATAACAAAGATTAGGGCACTAGAATAATTTACAGATGTGGTTACAAAACTATGCATTATTAAAAAATGTCATTACTTAACTTCACATGAGATTAGCATTAATATGTTTCAAACAATGATTATCAATGAATCTGCCTAACACCACTTTAATTTCAGGTAATTTTTAATTGTCTCAAAGTTAGAGAATTTAAATTGTTTAATGCCAGGAAAAGTCAATAGTACTACAATGAAGCTTTTGACTTTTTTAGTCCTATTTTGCAAGTACTTATGGAGTCAATATATCTTAGGAAGATATGCTTATTCAAAAGACAAGGATCAAGACAGCCAGGAGTTAGACCAGTTACAATAATAAAGGTGAATGAACTAAAAATAGTCTGAAACAGCAGTTATAGTGATAAAAATATTTAAAAATTGGTGAATAAAATGAATTGGATAACTGGATAACTTGAAGGGTCTTAGCTATTGTCATTTCTTCAGTTGTAACAAGTTCATGAAAAAGAAGAGGAATAAAAATGGTTAGGGTAGGTAGAATACACTATACAGTGATGTAACAGTAAAAACTGCTGGAATGATGGTGGTGGAAAATAAGGCATCTTTAAAATACAATTGCAGATGTTGGCAATCTGTTGTAGCTTTCAGGCTGCATCAGGAAATTCACTGCATGTGTTAATTACAGCTGGGGAGATCACGTGAAGCCCTTTGCAAATTTTAAAGCACTTAAATGCCAACTTCTATTATTCCTGGTATAGCCTAATCCACATCAAAATTTAAGAGAAAAATGACTTAAAAGGATCTATCACTCGTATTAATTTTAACATTTGATAGTCAACACTACTAAAATATTAAGTACTAGTAAGTTATGTGCTAACCCAAGCTTTTGGTTGAGGTACCAAACAATGAAAATCCCAGACAAGCAATTTACAACCAAATATAGTACCCAAGATGGTTAAAAAAAACAAACAAACAAACAAACAAAAAACCCTGCAACTTTCAGTCTGGTTATGAAGCTCCAATGCTTTGACCCAATTTCCTATTCAGCTACCCAACCTGCCATGATGGAATGAATACCTGTGTAAAGTACTTAAAATCCAGAAAGATTAAAATTTTTTAATTCGATTTGATCCATCTAATCAAGAACCAATGTAGGTGATTTTTTTTCAGCATGAAAAGCTTTAGACTTGGAATCTTAAAAATCATTCAAATCTCAAGAGCCTATTTATAGCTGAGGATCATATAAGCGATTAGCACAAGAACTAAAATCCTGGCAAAGTATATTCCTAGTCCAAACTCTTTATAATACTGTTGCTCAGTCCTTTTAGTCATGTATAACTCATGATCCTATTTGGTGTTTTCTTGACAAAGATACTTAGATTGGTTTGCCATTTCCTTCTCCAAAACATTTTTACAGATGGGGGAACTGAGGCAAACAGGGTCAAGTGACTCACCCAGGGTCACATATCCACTAAGTGTCTAAGAAAAGTCTTCCTAATTCCAAGTCGGGCACTCTCTCCATGGTGCCACCTAGCTAGCCCACTATCATACCATGCAAAAGAATTACTTTTTTATTTTGTGGATTCACTGAATTTTTGCACTTTCGTAGTCAATACAGAGAAAAAAAAAAGGCAAAACCTCCCTCTACCCCTCAAGAGATCATTGTGCCTATTAGACATTGAACCTGAAATAAAAATAATAAATTTCATCCTCAACCCTACTGCTTTTATACTCCTGCCCTCATCATGATCTTACTGTGATTGCTCACTCCCAACAACACTAAAAAAAAAAAAATTCTGGGGAGGAGTTAAGAATTTTTCAAGTTGATTGATAAATCAATGACATAATTATGTTTTCAAATTCTCCAATTAAGGGAGCACCATTTGAGTTTCTCCTTTGGTTCTATATTCATGAAACCCTCATCATTTCAACCATTTTAGAATCTAACATTATCACCTTAAAATCCAACAAACACCAAAAACTAGGTTAGTCTGTCCTTTTAATATCATTGTTTATAGAATGAAGATTTCTTGACCCACAATTGTTCAACATGTACTCACTTATTTAAGCATTGGTAGTTTGGCCTGACTAAACTAGTTGCTCCAAGCCTTTCCTCTCCCACTTTCATCACCCCAACAATTTTTTTAAGGCTTCCATTTTTAAACTGGGCTATAAAATACCTTACAACTTGAGGTTAAAATTATCTTTTAGACCATATAATTCAAACTTCAAAATGGAAAAGCACATTTTGTTTTTAGTTTAAATACTGAACTTAAAATCTGTTTTTTAAGACCGCAGGTTAATAGTCAAAAAGAAATGACTGAAAACAATTTCAGACAAAGCAATGTATACGTGGTATGTGTGTGTATTGATGGAAGTTTAAAGCACTACAGAAAACACCAGAAAAAATTTACTATGTAATTATGACCAAGCTTATCCACATCCTTTACTCCCTTCTTTGGGTTTATTTCTGACACACCCTACCCAATGCATCCTTGTGAAATGAGATGGCTTTCTAGGTTGCGAAGAACTTTTAAAATCTGACCTGTCTTCCACGAATGTAGCTGTTCTTTACCATTTGAAACACCAATTTCCCTCAAAAACCGAGAGATTTCTTTTGAAATCATCATGTATTAGGTACTAGAGAGTCAGTTCTTACTAACTTCAAGTCCTGCTTTCTTATTTACACAAACTATATACTAAAGACTGACTTACACAAGAAACACAAATATTTAATTATTTGAAATTATGCCTATTCCTTTTATTGATTTACTTACCATGCAGGTCACTATGGATATGGGATTAATTGATGATCAATAGATGGGAATAAACCTCCTATACTGCCTTCACTTTTAAGTGTACATGGTAAGCCCTACAGTAAAACAATATTAGGAAGGGCTGACACTTCAGTTCACCTTTATACCACTAGGCCAAAATTCTTTTGGATACTAAAAGGGAAAGGAAGAAAAATAACTAGCATTTGCAGGTGAGCAAACCCACCAACATTTAATTTTCTTCCTGTGTACTACTGGTCTAAACTAATCCTATATTAATTTTGATCACTGGTTAACATAGTAAGCATTTGCTTTTAAACATTCTAACAAAGCCTCATGAAAAAAAATTTCAATTGATTTTAGATTTAAAGGGAGAAAAGTTTAAGTTTCGTGTTCTCAGCTTTGAATTTCAACATCAGTATCTTTTTCATTTTTCAATGCTAAAACTAGGGTAAAAAAGCTACTTGGTTATCAGCCATCAATTAATTGTCCCACAAACTTACTTACCTTAGTGAGTTTCATAGAACACTTACCTATTATATCCCCTTCAATTCCCAAATTAGGGCTGTTTTAAGGGTATAGTCTGTATCTCAGATATTTCATCTGAAACCAACATAAAAAACAGGTACAATTTGTGAAACAAAGCCATAAGCAGAGTAGCAATTGACCCACCCCGGTAACCACAACTTAAACACTTTATTAATTGCCTGTTTTTATAGAAAATTTTAGTAAGCCAATCACAAATTAGGTACTGTACATGCAAACCCTTGCTCCATGTTAAAAAGTACTCGGACAACACATTACCCCAACCATACATGTTAACCGCACTTTTTAACTATTTCCCTTTTTTCTTCCTACATATTCAGCACCAACTTTGCCTTTAAATGAAATTACTATTCCTGAAAAAGGTATCACAGCACTTAACTTTTTAAGTACTTTACAGATAAAATTTAAGGTGATAACTTTTGGAAAAAGTATAAATTAAAAAAACTAAAGTCAGTCACGAGGACTTGATAAAGCTTAAGCTTTTCTACCTCCCCCCCAGCGCATAAGAATAGGGATTTCAACTCAGTACTTGATGCCAAATTTAATGATTCTTGCCACTAAACCAAAATATAAAGCTATCAAAAGCTATCAGTGTTTAACATCAAGGGTTACTCTATCTAAAGAGCTGAGAGACCATGAGAAAGTTATAACCTAGGATAAACATGTATATAGCAACTCCACACGAATAATGTTTTGAAACAATTCTGACAACTGTTAGTAGATGATTAGTTAAATGAAAAGTTTTCGAGTTAACTTACATTTACTTTTTAATCTAATAACTACTCAAATAGGATCTTTTCAGAACCATTTCTTTGCTAATGTGATTTCAATAATTTTTATTTGACCTAGTAACAATCAGACATTGATTCTTAGATGATTACTGTCCAAGACGGGGACTTACCTTAAATTTGTAATTTGTATTATGTACTTCTCTTCAAAGTCATGAGGATTTAATTCTAAGTAAATAATTTAAGCACATAAACATGAACACCCAAGAACTCAAATTAACCTAGATAAATTTACTTTCAACTTTAAGACTACTACAGATTTCTTTAGTTCTGGAGCCATGCATACAACCTAGACTGAAATTGTACATTAACATAATAAAACCAATTAGACACCACCACAGGAATATTCAATGTAGTTTGTGCTCCAAGTACTTAAAGATCGTTTTATTGTGGAAAATGTTATCTTCAACAACTCATTTCATTATCGTTCGGCCACAATCCCCACCAAACTCAACAGGCCGGGACAAGTGCAATACTACAGACAGACACAGCATTGCAACTGATCCCAACCTGTGTAGAAAGGGGTTTGACTTTTCCACATTTTTTCTACTGACTTTCCACCACCACAGTCAGTTTTGCATGGATTTGCACAGCAGAATATCATACAGCTGGATGCAAACCTGCAAAACTAACCATAGAACAGTGCTCAATTAAAAGTTTGAAGAGTAGATGCGATGAAGTTGTAGTTCTACAGCTGGCAGTACTTCAAGTGCTCATAATGCAGTAGATAACTAAACACTACCTGCACTATAAGCACTTTAGTGCTACAAAAGCTGTCCTTTCAAGTACACTGGGCAGACTTCTATATTGCAGCAATAAAAAGGATAAAAATTATTCAAAACCTCTTGATGAAGGAAATAGCAGGCCACCATCAGTTTTGCATAGATTTGCACAACTACATTCTTCTTGTAGTGCAACTATGCAAAACTAACAGAGGACTGCAAACAATAAGCTATTGGAACACCTATATACTTGCTTGGCTTGAATTACTGGATGAAAACATAACTTCTTATGCCAGAAGGAGCACTTAGGGCAGTAGATGCTAATCTACTTCACTATCTGCACTAGATGCACCTTAGAACAAAAAGCACTTGACACCAGCATAACATATTAACATTAAATCCCACCTACTGTTCCAGAGGCGGCTGTCACTATAATGCTACAAGTGCCTTCACTGCAGTAGATTCTACATATCACTACCTGCACTGTAAGCACTTTGACATTATTCTGACCGGTTACTATCTTCAGTTATAACATGTTTTAGTTTTCTCCATACCTGCTTGATGGGGAAAAAAACACACATGAAAAAACCTCAACCATGATGCACCATTATAAAAAGTTTTCATGTGAAACATGAATTCCTTATATAGAGAAATGTTATTACTTTGTGTCACCTCAGTAACAATAATTAGTCTTTAAAAAAATTATACAATCTGTACAAGTCCTTAAAAAGAATAAACCATATTCACTTAATTAAGACCAAGACACCATCACTGAGTAAAAAGAATTCAAGGAAGTTAACAGAATTTCAGGAAATTAAATAGCCTCAATTATTAGTTCCTATAGTATATCTAAAGACCAGAAAAATATCAATTAACTGCCCCACACACAAAAAAAATTACAGAAATGGCTTTGAAAGATAACTAGAGTTCTAACTTAATGAAATCTAGTTAATCTATTGACAATTTTTAATTCTGAGATTCCTAATTGCTAAAACAAGCATGGATGTCTTCAACTTGTATTCAATGTTAGTGGATAAAAAAGCATCTTTCACAAAAGCTTAAAGAAAGCACTGTATCCTCTTATGTACCAAGCTTATCAATTGTACCAATGAAGCCAATTAACTGCTTTAAGCTTGATATTAGTTAACCAAGATTTTAGGCATTTATTTTTATTGATTAAGGATTTTACATCAGAGAGCTAAATTCTTAAAATTAAATACCACCAAAGACACAAAATTAAGATTTTAATTTCTGTTCTATATTTTAGACTCAGCTACAAATATAAATAGTAAAATACAAAACAATTTAAATGAAATTAAAACATACTTACAAGTTCTTTTTTTAAAAAATGCCTTTCAAGTTTTCCATACAACTTCAAAAAGTTCTTTGACAACTTTTTCCAAGGGTGACTGCTGGGGGAAAAAAAACACGAAAAAAAGCCTTTGAAAATTATCACTTGCAGACTTGTTTCCAAAATAAACTTTTTAGAAAACCCAATTCCACACTTAGCCATCAGTCTTGATATTCTAACTTATTGGAATGGTAAAAACTTGGACTAAAGTTAGAGTAACGTAAGGGGAAAGGGCAGCTAAAATGCAAACAAAATATAAGATGACATTAATCATATTCCTAATTATTGATACTAAATGAACAAGCGAAGTACTTTCTTCCTTTCCCAGGTAAGTAAAGAAGAGACACTCTTCCGCTCCCCTCCCCCAGTCCAGACCTCGTGGCTTCTAGCCCATGCTTCCCAAGGCTGAAGTGGTGGTAGTTGCTGAGTATCAGTATTTTTTTTTTGGTGTGTGGGGGAGGATTAAGAGGAGAACGATAAAGTAAATTACTAACGGGAGTACATCTTCTCTTGTTCTCGAACCCCGCCCCCCCCCCCCGACCCAGGATTCAGGTTTGGGGTCTTAAGAATTAAAAAGGCGGAAACACCCAAAGCTCGACTAGAGTTCCCTACCCTCATGGAGCTGGAGCAGCACATGTCGCACAAGGGAAGCGCGGTTCCCTTTCACCACCACCAGGGGGCGAGGGGAGGTCAGACCCAGGCTACAGCGTGACTCCCCCGCCCTCCCCCCCTAAAACGCCCCCCCCCCCTTCCCCAGCGGAGGCAACGCGGCTGCTCCGGGGAAGGCAGAGGCCCAAAGCCCCGGGAGCTCGGCAGGGCGGGGAGGGAAGTAAAGGGAAGGAACGCACGCTGCTCCCCCTACTCTCCCGCCCCCTCCTTTGTGTGTATCTCCCCCCCCATCCCCAGGCCTCGTGGACACACCCCTCCCCCAGAGCCCGACCCTAGAGGGGGGCGGGGGCTCTGCGGCTGCTGGTGCCGCTCACACGCGGCCCGAGGCCTAACTAGGAACAATCGGCAGTAACACGCAGCCGCCGCCATGTCCCCCACCCCCCGCGCAGCCCGCCCGCCCCGGCACTAACATGGCGGCATGGCCACCACCACCACTACTACTACCACCACCGCCGCCGTCGCCGCCGCCGCGTCCCTTCGGCGCTGCCCACTTTATAACTAAACAGGGAAAACCAAAACCACCGCGGCGGCCAGGCGCGAGCGCCCTCCCGCCCGTACGGGGGGAGGGAGTAAGAAGAGGACTTCCTTCCCGCTCGCAGGGTAGCGCGTGGGCTCCCTCCCTCCATGGCCTCCAACACCGCCGCGGCGGCGTTAACAAAAGCCTAAGCATGTGGAGGTGTGGAGCAGGAAGGCGGGAGGGCGGGAAGGGGCGGGCGGAGGTGCCCCCTGCGGGATGCACCGCCCCCCAACCCCCACGCTCTACTCGCTTGGCCCAGGCGCGCCTCTCCCGCCCACCCTGGCACGCACAAAGTTTGGGGGGCCTTGGCGCCTCCCCCTCCCGCTGCGGCCGGCCCGACGCCCTCACCGGCTCGGGACGGGCCCCGCCGCGCGGGAGCTTCCCGCGGCCTGGAGGGCTGCCCCATGTGCTACCGCCGCCGCTGCTTTGTTCTGGAGGCGCTTTAACTACACCACCCCCCCCACACGCGCGCCAGCCTCGCGGCCCGGGCCTGGAAGAGGAAAAAAACTTTCCCAGCCCAAGACCCCTTCCCCCTGCACCTCCCCCCCCACTTGATTCACTCACCCCGCAAGCTGTGGGGGAAGGGGGAGGCAGAGGGCAAAAAAGGGAGGAGAATCTGCCCCCCCCACCCCTCCCTCAAAGTGGGGCCATTGTGTGCGCCGCGCTCCTGCCCGCCCTGGCGGTGTCCGGGAAAGGGGGAGGGGATACGGGGGAGGGGGTGGGGTGAGGCTCCGGTCTGGAGAGGCTGGGGGTGGGGGAGGACGGGAGGGGGGGCGAAGCACGACTCCCTATAGCACCCAAAGAGCGAGCGATGCACACGCTTTTTCAAATCTCCCTCATCCCCTCCTCCCTCCCTCCCGTCTGCCCGCCCGACCCGCGTGCAAGTGACTGAGTGGAGGAAGAGTCCCGGCTGCCATGCGCCTGCTTCCCTAAACCTCCCGGCGCCAAGCCCCAAGCAGCAACTGCAGCTCCGAAGCAAGCACCGCGTGTGCGGCCGGGTTGGAGAATTCCTCTCTCACGCAAACCTTCCTGTCCGCGCGACTACTCCCCGCACGCACCCCCTTCCCCAACCCACCACGCTGCGCCCTCCCGCCCAGCCCCGTCGCCGCCACCATGCTGCCGCCGCCGCCGTTCCTCCGGGGAAGCCCGCCTCCCTCCTCTCCGCGCGGCGCAGCACAGCCCGGGACCCCCCTTCTCTCCTCCCCGCCCCGCACCGCCTCCCGCCGGGACGGAGGGAAAACCTCACACAACAGGTTTCATGTCAATAAGAAACGCGTAGTAAAGACACTCACCAGTAAGGAGGAGCCGCTGCCGCCACCATCTTCACTCCACGCTCTCTCTTGCCCCCGCCTCTCACTCACCCCCCCCTTCTTCCCTCCCTCCCCACCCCCCCCACCCCCACCCCCCCACCTCCGCCTTACTACAAGCGGCGGCTCTGGGCCCAGGGGCGGCAGCAGCGAGCGGCCACGCCAGTCCCGGAGGTGGGGAGTTTAGGGGGGGGTGCCAGAGTCGCCGCTGCACTGCGAAGGCAGGCGAGCGCCCGCGCCCCCCACCCCCTCCCCGCGGGGCTCCCTCCAGCTCCTGCTCCTCCTCTCAGCTCGGGCAGCGTGAAGTGGCGCGAAGGTTCAGCTCGGGCCGGAGAGTCGATGGAGACGCCTGGCGCTCGAGGGGACCATGTGGGTGAATGAAGGGCGGCGGCTCCCGCCTCAACGTAAATATGGACAAGCCCCACTCCCTCATTAGCATAAAAAACAAAGTACTTCCGAGCTGCCCGCACGCCCGCCAATCACGAGCTGTCTCCGCCCCCTTTGCAATTCATCTCGCCCCGTAGCCAACCCGGGGCAAGCCCGAGTAAGCTGCTACCTTCGCCACCCACCCAAACCTCCGCCCCCTAACTCCCAACTCCCCTGCACGGGAGGCACACCCCGCCCCTCCTCGCGCTAACGTCCGCCTCCGCCCACGCCGCCCGGTGGGTCCTCCTTCTAGCCTGGGCAGCAGCGCGCGGCAACCTCTTTGCACTACACGCACTCCTTCCCTGTCTCCCCACGCGCTCAGCCCTCCCCCGAACCCCAGCCTGAGCCTGTCGCCCCACAGTAAGTCTCTGCTCAGAGTTACACCAGGCGCCGGACGTGCCACAGGCAAGCTCTTCGCTTTGCACTCACACACATACACACACGCACAACTCAGGCAGCACCTCGTGTCCAGAGGAGGGAAGCGCACAGCCTTGATCACAGCGAGACCCTGTAGCGCTCTTAGCTGCTTATTGTTACTGCTGCTCAGCGCTCACGCGAGTTCAGCTGTCTTGGCTGTGGTCTCCGGGACCATTTGGCAGGGAGGGCTAATTCAAGCAATCCTAAGGTTTAGGATAAAGTTTAGTGAGTGATTATGACATACCTAAAAGTTATACGTTTGTTTGGTGCCAAGGATTTTTTTCTTGCGGACCGAAAACTTAAAATGAGGCTTTTGCATTCACAGGCGAAACGTTGACCAAGTTCACTCATCCGTCTATTGACCACATACCTGAACTAAGATTTTAAGGCGAGAGCACACTGTCTTCCATTTTTTTTGAAGACCAGTGCAAACGGCCCTGAAAACAGTACCACACTTCAGGCTCTCCACTAGAAACTGTGAAAGTCAAAAAAGAACTTTGTACACAACATTAAAAACTAACTCAAACTGAGGATCTAGAGTGTGCTTCTTCCTACACACAGAAACACTTGTTTTGATGGCTGTTTCCAGGCATAATTTATCTTTTTTTTTTTAAATCAGGGCTCATAACTTTTGCTATAAATAATTTTACACTGTTTTAACCTAAATATATGTCTAGAACCTTCTGTGGGTATAGCACTCAATTCTTGATTTCCTACACCAAATGCCAGTGGTAAAAGCTTATTGCTGGAAGATCCCTAAAATGTGGTCTACATGTACAAGAATTTGAAATTCAAACCCTGACAGCAACCATTACCTCCTAATTCTTTTCTAACATTCTTCTGACCTCCCTCCCACTCCTTTGTTGACTTCACTGAGGAATAAATTAGTTGTGAAATACAGAATACTGGTTCTACCTTCACCTCCAGTGTCATCTCCCAACCAATGCTTACCAAGCTTACCATATGCAACAAGATAAAAGGCCTTTTGAAATTCTGTGGGATTGGATTTGATATACCTACTCATGAAGTTTGAGAGAGGCAACCAAGGTATTAACTAAAGCAAAAACTTATTTTAAAGAATATTTTTTGGTGGTCAGGAGCCCAATCTGTCAACGCTTCCTTTTCCCCTCAACAGGCCACTTTGTACTTTAAATTAGAAATTCTGTGGTTATGCATAAAAATGTGTATCATAGGTTCCAAATCATGGGAAAATCCCCATGTTCACACAGGTTTCTCAGAAGAAAAAACAGTAAGAATTTGTGTAATAGAAGTTAAACAGTTGTGATCTGATTCTTATGACTTCCTATACATATTTTATAGATTTCATCTAGGTATGTTAACATATTTAGTATATCAGTATACAATAATGATTTCTATTACTGGTAGTTTTAATCATTACTTGCTGTCTTTTAATTTCCTTTTCTACTTTTACATATGACAGAACACTGGCAGTTACTTTTGTGACTTCAAAAAGAAACATTAGAGTTTTTAATTCTCCGAGAGCATTATTCTTACTTTTAGATCAAATTAGGTATTAAAAACGTCTTTTAGATGTAGAATTATAAAAATAAACTTTTAAAGTAAAATGTATTTCTCATTACTGTCATTTATTTAATAGTATTCTAACCAGTGAAGATGGGCACCTTTCTACAAAACTTATAATTTCAGTAGGCTATTTTTAGCAATCTAAGGATATCTGGGTCAGAATTCTATTTATGAAACAACCATATTATCTGATGAAAATTTAATAGTTTTAAAAAACTGTACCATCTCACAATTTTTACTGTAATTCAAGCCTGGGAGAGAATGCCTTTTATATTTCTTATACAACTGCTTAGTGGGAAATTCCAGAAAGTTTCAAAATGAATATTTTGAATTTTATTTCATGGTTTTTGCACATACTTCCCCTCAAACATATTTCTCAGTAAGAATTTATAAACATTACTATTAAGACAAATAAGAACAGCACAGAGCTGCCAGGTTGCCAAAGGGTTAATTTTTATTTCACTAAGTTTAAGACTTAGCAATTATTTTTTTCTCTTTTTCCCTGAAGTCACCATTGACTAGAAACTCATCCCCCTCACTTTCTAGGACAACAGCACGGTCTATTTTATAAGTCATATTGGTAAAGACTTTGTGGTTCATTCTGGTATTCAGATAATTATGTTGATCTGCTAACAAGTCATAGACTATAACCAGAGAATCTGAAGATACAGTTGTCTGATAAACAAAAATGTCATCAAATATGTTTCCCTAGGTGGTTTTAGCTCCATATCAAAAACAATATAGTATTCATTATTTTCTGCAGCTTTGTCTACACAATCCCAAATATCCATGTGAAAGGTAAGACTTTTTGGTCCATCATCTAAATACTTATAAATATCTGGATTTTTGAGATCGATTGCTTGATTAGCTAAAAAATTTTTTCACATTTCACATGAATGTATGGGGACACTGGAGATGCACACTTTGTGTACTGAGAACTAAAGAAGTCCTGAGTAACATTCTTACTGTTATTTCATATATTGTTTATGGATGACTTCTACTGATTTAACTGAGTTGAATTCCTGAAAGATGGGGGGGAACCCTAAATGCTTTTATTTTGTGGCTTGATTATAAGACTCTGAAAAATTAATGAAGCTGCAACCACATCCATATTATAGGTGTAAAAACCTGGTAGTGATGGCAGTATCTGAGATGATTAAAACATCTCCGTTTCATATTATAAGCAAATATGTCATTTTAATGGCTATGCATAGTTACTCCATTAATCTATTGGAGTAGTTATGTTTCATAATTTTCTAATTTCATATTTTTAGCATAGGTGCCAATAATTAGTTATTCATAGTATTTTAAAAATGTATATAGATAAGTGGGATAAATTTTAAGCATCACTTAGGTTTAGAATATTAACTGCTTAAAAATAAAGATTCTGAAAATTTTTTAGATGATACTGCAAAGAGTAATCATTTCCATAATTTTTAAAACTTAATTGGGATTTGTATCTATGAGAATATGTATTGAAATAGATTTTGATAAATATGTGTGTTTTATGTGAAAGATTAATAACAGAGGTAAATGTAAACATATCTATTTAAGAAACATTCCAATATATACATATACACATACACACCAACACATCTGTATAAAAGAAACTATGAGGATTCCATACATATTCAGCCTCAGTGGTAAAAGTCCTTTGTAGTAACAGATATGTAAAGTTTGGCATATCTTTAGGCTCTGAGGTACATGGATATAGAAAAAGTTCAGTGTGTCTCAAGATGATATATGGAATAAAAAATATTCTGTATTTATTTGAAATAAGATTGCTCTTAAATTCTTGATAGAAATATGTATGTGATTGGATGAAGTAAATTTTTGATAATTAAAAATGATGACAAAACCTAAAAAGGACCAAGGAAGATAAAGTACCAAATACTAGGACTTTTATCTGATTTATCTCTCACTTATTTGTCTGTTTCCCAAATCTAGGTCTCATTAGCAAATCCTCCAAAGATTTCTTTTCACTTGTGCTTTATCTATACTTCAACTACACCGCTTCAACTACGTTTTCATCTAAGGTAAAAAACTGATTCAGCTTTAGTCTTAGATTCATTCATCTAGTTAAAGCTAGAAATCCAGTGTCAGATCTGTATTGGTGTTATTGTCTCCATAAATAACACTACTCACTATTAAAAAAAATGCTTTCCAGTTTACTATTCTTTGATTTTTTAAAACCTCTAGATTTTAACATTGTTATAATTTTTTTAAAATTTGTCATTTGGCATGTAATCTAAAATCTAGGTAAAGATTTGAGAGGAAAGTTTCAGTTTTCTTTTTAGGTTTATTTTGCTTAGATAAAGTTATTTAAAAATAAAAAAAAAACTTTAACTTTTAATTTCCAGGAGGCCCTTTTCAAAGTATGAAAACATTTCATATCTTTATGTCTTCAAAATATTTGAAGATATCTGGTTGGGTAAACTGATGCTCTTTTAAAAATACGTAATTAATAGATCAGCTGAAGTAGTGTACATTCAAAATAAATTTTTTAAAGTAAGATGTCTGAGGGGCATAAATTCATTTCATCAGAGCACCCTGTGCTTCAACCATATCAGTTACCTGGACTATTTACATATGTAGCAGTTAAGTTCCCTTGTGTTTGCTAATTTTGTGCACATACTAGTTTTCCAAAGAAACTGAAGAAACCAAAACTGGATTTGAGCAGATATTGGCAAACTCTGTCATCTTCCATGCTTTTCTGAACTTCAGGTACCTCCTCTGCAAAATGGGAATAATAATAGCACATACCTCACAATGCTATTGTATTAAGTAAAATTATATAAAGGGCTGTGTGTGTGTGTATACGTATATTCTAGCCATAATTATCATTACTTTTATTATTATCTTAATTTATACAGGGCAAACTGGAAAACACCTTTGTCGCCATGGGCAAATCACTTTATCTTCTCTGGGCCCTTTTTTTCTCATGTTTAAAACAAGGAGGTAACATAAAATGACCTCTGAGGTCCCTTCCAGCTCTGGGTTTATGATTCTATAATCTTATAAGCATGTAATATACTCTGTAAGATAAAAAGACTAACTACTATTCAGTCATTTAGTTTTGGAATTCTCTAAATCTGCACTATAATTCTCCTATGACTTAGGTGGAAAAATTTAGGTACTCGTTCAGAAACATATGAGACATGATTTTTCTGGGCATATCTAGTTGTGTAAGGTTTTAGCTTTTCTGCAACAATGTCTACCCATGTATTCTGTAATTAGTAATATTCTAGTATGAACTGCTAAGGTATAACATTAACCTGGGAGGATGACTATTTCAATGTCTTACATAAGTTCAAATATCAGAAAATGCCTGAAGCATTAAGGTATCCTACACTTTGTGACCATATTTTAAATGATTCATTTATTACTGATGCTGGTCACACTAGGTGAGAAGATTTTCTTGTGTTTTGACTTAAGATAAAATAACAACCATTAGTGAACCCAGTACATTAAGGTGGTACAGGGAAAGAAAGCTCAGTGTATAGCCAAGGAACCTGTGTTTGAATTCTGTCTCTATACTTAGTACCTGTGTGATCATAGGCTGATCTCTTAAATCCTTCGGGCCTTAGTCTTCTCTTCTGTAAAATTATATAGTTGGATCTAGGTGACATCTATAGTATTGACTGTCAGATATTAATTGAAACCTGCCTTTCATTTAAAAATGCTGCTTCTAATGGTGATAGTTACATACATGTGATTAAAAATACTTAAATCTGTTCAAAAATCCTTCCTATGCTGCCAGTATACAATTTCTATACCATTTTCATTTGTCCAGTGGAAAGCAGTAGAGGAGTTGCCTGGGTGCAAATGGCTAAAGAGGAAGGAACTAGAATCAGTCACAGGCAAAAGATTCTGGAACAGAAAATCTAATACTGATATTCTGGCCATCTAAATTTCTCATAAGGCAGAAATTAATAACGGACATGTATAACCACGAACCTACAAGTGAATACAGGTAAAGCATTGCACTTGACTGTGAGAGGGAAGTGACTGGGTAGAATTAGAATCCAAGATAGTCTTTTGGTTACATGTGTGATCACCATTTCTATTTATTTCTTAATATATTTTTATTTATTTCATTAAATATTTCCCAATTACATTTAAAAACTTTTTAAAACATTTAACTTTAAAAAATTTTGTGTTTCAAATTCTCTTCCTCCTCTGCCTCCCTAACCGTTTGATGGGGTTAGGCAAGCAGTATGATATCCATTATACACAGGGATCACCATTTTTAGACTCTGGCTCTACTTATAATTCTAACTCTTCACTAGACCATATTCCCAATGCCGTTGTTCCCTCACTATCCATATTTGGTTAGTTCCCAAGGTCTCCTTTTTTTTGCTTCCACATTATCTCTCATATCTACCCCATCTTCCCCATAACTGCTGCAACCACTCTAGTTTAGGGCTCTATGTTATAGGAGAAACTTGATGGCTTTTTAAAATTGAATTATTTTATTTCATCATCATTTCATAATATCATAGAGTTAGAGTTGAGAGTTACTCTATGTGAGTTAACAATATGAGTTGGGCGATTATATCCACTTTACAGATGAGTAAACTGAGTACAGCAGAACAGGGGCAGGGCAGAACATCATCGCAGTTCTTTTGATTTCAAGTTTGGTGTTCCTTTCACTATAAAACAATGCCCTTCTAGGACACAAATGGCAAATTATTTTTTTACTTAACAAGTTTAGGAAACTAGAGTTGAATGTATAATATAATCTAAAGGATTCATCCTTAAATTTCTTCCATCTCAAAAATATAAGATTATTTCACACAGTTCAAATAAAAGTCCAAATATATTGTGAAAATATCAGTAGTAATAGGAATCATTATTTACATTGTTTCTTATGTCAAAAAAATTGTGTTACTATCTCCATTTTTAAAGATAAGTAAATTGAGTCTCAAAAAAAAGTTAAAAAGCTTGTGTGGTAACCAGTAGGCCTGAGTTACAGGGTGGTGGATGTGAGAGGTATTATGAAGGCAAAATCAGTAGACCTAGGAAACCAAATTTTCTCTGTAAGCTTCTCTGACTACACCAGGCCCACTTAAGTTACCCTAAGAATTTGTGTTTAAGTATGCTGCAATAGGAATCAAAATAATATATTAAAGGCCTGAGATAGTAAAGACAGATGCTAGACATGCATATGTGTTATATTAGGATGGTAAATACCAAGAATTTTCAAAATGACAGATGTTGATCATATATCCTGTTGTGGTTATAACATTCAAATATTCAATTTGACCAATGGGAGAATGCCACTTAGACATTTTCTGATCTACCCACCCTCCATCTTTTCATGGACTCTCACCAGTTCCTTTAGCTGACTGACTTACTGTTACCCAAATAAGGAAATTTCACAAACATGGCATGAACTGTATTGTGCTTTAGCACAATTTTTTAAAGTAGCAATTGTTTGTTTCCAGAGCCACTAAGATAATTTTAAGGACTCAGCTTCTCGACAACCCAGAAAGATTGTTCAGCTGGAGGTCACAAGTCTACATTGAATGTACCATTTCCAGACACAGGTGAATTATAGATTTACTCCTGGGATTATAGATTTAGAGCTAAAAGGGACTTGAGAGATCATTTAGTCCAACCCCCTAATGTTAGAGATAAAGAAAGTGAGGCCCATAGTGTGTAAGTCTCTTGCCCAAGGTCACACAGATAATAATACGTGACATAACTAGGATTCAAACTCAGACTCTTTGGACTTTAAATCTAGATTATTTTCTATTGCCCCTTTTCATGCTGCCTCACTTAACTGGAGTCTGGCATGGCATACAAAAATCCTCAGCTGAGAATTTGCCAGGAAGAGAGAAAAATGAATAGTCCACACATGAGTATACTGCGTGGCAGGTATTGCTATATTTATATATCCATGACTGTAGTGGTACCAAGCTTTTAATACCATCCGGGGAAGATTCTAATTTAATATAAGCTCATTCTTTTAATATTGATAGCCATCAATTACAAGTAAGTCACAAACATACACATTTATTTTATACACATATACACACATATTATGCATATGGGCATACATCTATATCAATATCCGTATATTTCTCCTTTGAGCCCTTATAAATGTTTTGGGATTCAGTGGTCGGTCTATTCATTGCTTTCTACATCAGAAACAAATAGTTAACCTGAGAAAGCATGGCTATTTTACTATCAAGGCTTGGCTCAAAAGACAAAATTCAATAGGTTAGCTTAACTCTTTTCTTTGAGTCTAGGAGGATCTTAGCAGGGCAACTTCATTACGCAAAAAGGCAAAAAAAGAAATTTTGCCTCTTTTATTTTCTTCCTGGCTTATTTGAAAGATTAGGCTAAGGGGCTATTAAAAAGGGTTATAAAAACCACTCTCCTGTCCTATAGCAGCCAGTGCATTACAATAAACTTGACCAGTGTCTTAGGACCATGGGACCATATAGTTAGAGCTGATAGGAACCTGAGAGATCACTAGTGTACTCTCCTTTTACATATAAGGAAACTGATGCTCAGAGAGATAACAAAGGTAGTAAGTATTAAGTGACAGCCCTAGGATTTGAACCCAGGTGTTCTCCAGAACAAGAGAAAAACTAGTTTTGTGAATGACTAAGTCAATTTTGAGGCTTAATAAATATTTATTCAAGTTGTAATCTGGTGTTTAGCCCATGGAAGGTACTATGTTATGTTCTACTTTTCATGGGCTATGGGGAACCATGCAAGTAGAAAACTCATGGGAGAAGACACATACACAGGAAGAATTGCAGAATCATAAGAGCAGAGACAGAGACTGTCTGGCCCTGAATGAGGTTAACATTGATGGAATCCAGGAGTAGTGTAAGGAATGGGTGCTCTAGATCATGGTGCACAGTAACATGAGAGGTGAAGAAAGTCTTAATTTTCTATCTCCTCTACTTAAGGGGGTGTGGATGCACAAAAAGTTTCCCAATATACCTCTGTACTAGCTGGTTCCTTCCAGAAAATTGAAGTCAATGCTTTTTCCCCCCTTTATCTTTATAAAACACCTCCTGTGTCTATTATTTTTGCCTTCTTGGTGAAGTGATGTTTGCCCAACATTATAACAGATGGCTACATATCAAAGTGCCCATTAGTATTTAATCTATGCTGCACAGATTTCTTCATTTCACAGATATGCTTTCCAATACTTTTGAGAAACAGCTGTCCACCTTGTACCATCTTAACTCACCAATCTAAGCTGGTTATCAGAGATTAACAGCACATTTCTGTATTTTATTGGTCCTAAAGAAAAATTAAAGGACAGAGATACTCTAGGAAAACTTTTAAAGCTTTTTAAAAAAATCAAATGTTTGCATTTCCCCAACATTTCCAAAATTATTATTCTGACTGTATATACATATGTGAGGGTTAACAGATTTACTTCTGTTTGATTTCCTTTACCATGTAAATTCCATGAATTAAGAATAAAACCTGTGCTATATAATAGAAGCATATTTATCACAAAAGCATAGAATTAGACTTGAAAAGACCATTTGTGACCATAAAGTCTAACCTTACCCTCCCTTGTTTTACAATTAAGGATATTGAGACCCAGAAACATTCGGTGTCACAGAGTGTCACATGCATGATTTGAACTCAGGTTTTCCTGACCCCAAGTCTAGCATTTTAACCACTAGTTAGATATCATTTATTGATATCATATTGTGCTAATATTGACCATTTCAGCTAAAAATAGTAAACATGATTAAGGGTGCTCAACAAAATGGAAGAATAAAAATAAACACGGAGATAAGGTTTGGTTAAGTGAAATTTTGGTGAGAGAGGGATATAATAAATGAAACAAATGGTAAAATAAGATACAAAAGAGAACAATTTTCATCATACGGCATGGCAAAATAACATCCAAAACAAACTACCAACAATTATAACGTTTCATTTCCCTGAAACTATGCTTTTCCCGTATATTTAATTACTTACGAAACTCATAATTTTTGATTCAACTTCTAATTGAACATAGCCACAGTTTCTAATTTTTTTCTGAAACTTTCCCCCATGGCTAGAAGGAAGGAGAGGGGAATAGGAGAATGGAATATGTTGAGTTTAAGGATGGAACTTTATGAACTTAGGCTCACCTTCAAAGGTCCTGTTTCCCCATCCTGCTTTTTGATCTCCTTCCGAAAACCTGAGTTAAGGGAAACAATTTCTCAGGTAATCTTAAAAATTGATATGTTGCTACCTTTTTATTATATGTATAACATTCTTATTTGTTGTGGCAATGATATATTTTATGTGTATTCGAAGCATATTTTGAATTAATAGTATCATTTGGGATATCTCTGTTGTTGGTTAGTCATTTTTCAGTCTGTCCAAGTCTTTGTGATGCCTTTTGGAGTTTTCTTAGCAAAAATGCTAGAATGATGTGCCCTTTCCTTCTCCATCTCATTTTACAGATGAATTAAACTGAGCAGGTTTAAGTGATTTGCTTAGGTTCACATTTGGTAAGTATATAAGACCAGATTTGAACCCAGGAAGGTAAGTCTTGTTGACTCCAGGCCAGGGACACACTATCCACTTCACCACCTAGCTGCCCATGTGTAAGGAACTACCAGTAAGGAAACTTCAAACAGTACATGCATGTATATGTATAAAACTACGCCATTCATTCATTTAACCACTAACTCAACATTTATTGAGCAACTGTTATGTTAAATTCAATTAAACAAACATTAAGCAAATATGTTGGCTTTGTATCTTATAACACACTGCCTAGTATATAGTAGGTACTTCTTGGTTGACTGAATACCTACTATGTGCAGAACAGTATCCTGGATGTTAGAAGAGATAAAAAATACATAGGCTGTGTTCCAATAAACTATATTAAAGGAAGATAAATATTAAACATGATTATTATAAAATAATACATGAAAAAGGTACTAAGAAAGTATAAACCACATACTATATGAGTTCTAAGGGCAAGGGAGAAATCATCTCTATCTATGGGGATTAGTGAAGGCTTCATTTAAAAGGTGGCTAAAACGTGAATGGGTTTTCAACAGATAAAGAGGGAGAAGAATAGTAATTAGTTTGTAGGAAACATGAGCAAAGATATGGAAGCAGCAAAGCACAGGACATTTTTGAGGGACAGTTTATATTGGAGCATAGACCCTCTAGAAAGGACTTAATGTAGCATGAGACTGGAAAGGTAAGGTGGCCCTAGAGAATGGAGGGTCTTGAATGCAGGAGTTGCGATTTTGCTTAGGAAGCAGTAATAGGGAGCCAAATTGGTGATTTGTAAGCAGTGGAGGGCCATGGCCAGATTGGAAGGATGAAATAGTGGAAATAAATAAGACCTGTTACAATAAGCTATTATACATGCCAGTAAGGCCCTATTTTTGTGTCATAGTAATGAGACTGGAAAGGAACAAAGGAATACAAGAGACACAGAGGTTGAATCAACAAGATTTAGTGTAACTGGGTAGCAAAGGAGAGAGTCAAAATTGACAAAGTTTGGATTTGGTACTCTGGGTAAATAGTGATTCCTCTGGGAAGGTTGGGGGATAGAGGATAGAGTGTTGAAGCAAGAAGAGCAATTTTAAGAGGAAAGAGGAAAAGCAATATTTTGGAAGTGTTGAGTTTGAAGAACCAGTGGGACATCCAAGGTAAAGATATAGGTCTAAAAGTCTATTATACAATTGCAGGGGGGGAGAAGAAGGAGTGTGTGGAGAGAAACTGTATCCTATCTTTCCACAAATGGAGTCATATTAGATGTGATAAAAACACTTGTGCATTGCCTAGGGAATGCAGTCATATCTAAGAATATCTCAGAGTAGGGTAAGAGGGTAGGGCTATGGGCAGGTGTGCTAGTCATAGAGTAACAGCCACAATGCCACTAATGCTAAACACTGAAACAGGGTGTAAGACTGATTTAATTGTACAGTCTAGGAGGGTTTCCTTTGGGGGTAGGTAAGAGTATCAGATAATTCCACAGCTGCCCTTCAAAGCCTAATATTTAATATTAGGAATATAGAATATTCAAGCAACGTAAGTGAAAACTGAAGGAGAGCTGTTGCCCAAAAAACCTAAGGACCTTTATTCTGAAGCTACCTGTTTGAAACCCTATTGCAAAAGAAAAAACAAAATCCCTTTAAAATAGGTTATACATATACAAATTAAAGCACGTGTGTAAGGTAAGGATCCCATTTTTTAAAAATGCATTCCAACCCTGCAAGTGTAGTAATAGCAACAGCAAGTATAATAGCAGTGACAATAATAATAGCTGACATTTATATAGTATTTCAAGACCTGTCATATAACCCCTACACAGCTGCCAAAATAGTGTTATTCCTGAAGTCCAACCATGACACGTCCCTTCTCAAGAAGCTTCATTGGGTTCTAGAATAACGTACAAACTCATCTTGGCATTTGAAACCCTTCACAATCTGAGTCCAGTTTACTTTTACAGTATTACACATCATTTCCTTTATGTGCTAAACTTTCTAGCCAAATTGGCCTACTTAATATTCCCCAAACTAAGTATTAAATCTTCTTGCTCTGTTCCTTAGTACTGACCTCTGTGCCTTGAATGCTCTCCCTCCTCATTTCCACCTCTTGGAATTCCTAGCTTTCCCCAAGATACACCTCAGAAGCTGCCTTCTATAGGAAGTCTTTCCTATTGCTACCCTTCCCAAGCTGTTAAACCCTCCTAAGACTACTTTACAGTACTTTATATTTACTTATACATGACAGTACTCCCTCCCTCTATAATTCCTCCTTTCTAGTAAATTTTTATTAAGCTTCTTGGTGGAAAAAGCTATTTCATTTTCCTATTTGTATCTCCAGAGTCTGACACAATTCCTGGGACGTAATCAAATTGACTGTGATCATATCTATTTGTATGGTTCCCTCCAACAGTGTACATCATAGTCCAGCTGTGTTGTGCAAATCTTGTCCCACTACTTCCACGAATTCATTATGAGTTCACTCATTGGAGACCTTCCTCAATTTCCTAGCATGCAGTAGACAATTAATAAGTTCTTGTTGAATTGAATATACTCTTGCCTTTCATATTGTGTTCATAATATTTTAACTTATTATAATTTTACTAGATACTCTTCTAATTCTTAAAATACTGGACTTGGAATTAAGAAGACCTGAGTTCAAATCCTGTCTTAGCTTCTGACTAGCTGTGCAACCCTGAGTAAGTTACTTAACATCCCTCAGTCTCAGTTTTCTCATCCGTAAAATGGTGGTAACTGCTTCAAACAGTTGTGGTAAGGATTAATTCAGACCATGTAGGTAAATAGCTTCGCAAACCTTAAAGCAGTGTATAAATCCTAGCTAGTATTATTTTCACTTCCAAAGCTACTGTTCTAAGAGGTAGAACTTATTTTGTAAATGTGAACTAATCTTGATTTGGTTCATTCTTATAGTAAATATTATAGTAAAAAATATCTTTACTTGCTTTTATATGTATTATAATGGTTCATTAAAAGACTATGGCTTACCTAATGACATGTAGTGAAACCAAAGGTGAATATTTTAAAATTCTTTTCATAAAATCCATTTTTCCCACACTGATTAACAATTAACTTCTAATTTGTAGTTTAAATAGTGTAATAGTTTGTTTTTTTTTAAAGAATTGTACATATAATCAATATGCAAAAGCAAATGTGAGGGCAAACAGAGCTATTTATTGGGGAAAAGGAAAGATTTAGAGCCAATACAATCATTGCCTTCTAATATTGGAGCTATTAAAGATACAGCAGATTTATATTCTGTGTTACTCTAGTGAGCAAAACTTTAATACTAATGAGTGGATCTTAGAGAGGGTCTAGTTTGGGGTCAATTTAAGAAATAACTTTGAAATAATTACAGCTCTCCTCAAAATGGAGTAGTTTCCTCAAGAAGGAGTAAGCTTCCAATATTTATGGAAATATTTGTGCAAATAAAATGTTCATCTGTCAGAGATTGGGTAAAAGAGCTTCCTTCTTATATTAGGCAGAATGTTGGATAAAATAGGCTATAAAATCTCTTCCCAATGTCAGATACTGTTATTTCTTGAGTCTTTTTAATTCCTTCCTACCACTTCTCCCCATTCAAATTCCTACAACCAATCTCCTTCCCCTAACTCCTTCAAAAGGTGAAACAAAACAATGGATAACCTTCTCTCCAGCCCTGCCCCCCTAAAAACTCCTTCTGTTTTCCCTTTAAAAACAGTAACAACAGCATAGCTGAACATAGTTGATGTAGTAAGAAGCAGGTACCTGTATCTTTGAAATTCTTTATCGAGTATATAAAATCACTTAGACTGCTCTTTTATTTAATGTAATTTTAGATCACATAATTTCTGTGGCTTTCCTAAAAGAAATTGTACATATAATCAACTATCCAAGGATAAATGGAGTTTATTCCTAACAAATCTTACTTTCAAGTTTCAATTAATTAGACCATCAATCAGTGTCAATACACTTTTAAAGATGACTTGTAAATAAAGTCAAACTCCTGTTATATCAATTTAGCTAAACAGAATTAATGTAGAAAAAGTAAGATGTTTACCCAAAGTTTCATATAGTTAGAAAACAAAAACTTTAAAAATTCTATATTAAAGATAAGTTCTAAAAAGTAAAAAGTGGTCCTGAATGGAGAAACTGAACAGCCTGTGTTAAATAATCAGGTTTAAAGAGACAGTACTGATAATGTAAATGTGACTACCTCAGAATGTCTATACAGAATTTATTTGGAGTTGGGGACAAATCAATTATTTCTGTCAAACCAAATATAATATAGACTAAAAGCTAAAGGTAGCTCCAGAAATCCCTTAGAAATTTTCAATAAGAAGTGTGTATAATTCTCATCTTTAACCAGTATTCTTGATATTATAAATAATGAGTTCTAAACTGAGATTCAGGGGAGATCTAGGTTCAAATCCCATCTCTCATACATATTAGTTGAGTGACTAGGGACAAGTCATTTAACCTCTCTGTTACAATTTCTTCACGTGTTAACTTTGTGTCAGGGTTGTTGTACATATAACCTGAGATGGTGTAGAAATATGTCTTGGCAAACATTACCTGCACTTAAAAATAGGAGCTATTATTTTTGATGTTAGAATATCTGCAATGTCTATAGTCAGGGACTAGCTTAATTAGCATATACATATTCTCTTTAAGTATTTTTTTAATGGTTTTGTTGGTTGGTAAGATTCTAAAATAGGAATCTTCTGAGTGAAGAACTTTAGGATTTCTGGGCATAGGATCCCCCCAATTTATACCTATGCCAGTTGCTTTAGTGTTATGGTTGCATTACTTTACTTCTAACATTAATAATAACCTCATGTAGAAGCTAAAATGAGATCAGTGCTTCATTACAAATTATGTAAAAGACGTTTCGTTCCCTTTAGAAATTTATTTAATGAGGATGCCCAAGACACATACAGTTATATACCATTTCTGGGTCAAGCTACAATGAAAAAAAATTTCTAGTTAGAATCTAGGACAATTTCTAGTCAGAATTGAGTTAATACACTTCTTATGAATTCATCCCCATTGAAAGAGTGGTTTTCTAGTACATATTAGGTAAAGGACATAAGAAATAAACCTTTGCCTAACTAGTAAGAGACAGTACCAAAATAGTTTCATTTCAGATTTACTTACTCAGAAATAAAATCCACTATGCATAAAATCCCTCTAATTTGTTACTTCTCTTTGTCTAGGTACTATCTTCACAAAATTCTTAAAAATTAAAAACCAAAATAAATTAAGACCAACTGTGTACACAAAACTGAGACAGTCTCATGAATGTAATTCTGCCAACACAATCAGTCAATAAATGTTTATTAAGTGCCAACTGTATGCCAAGTACTGTGTTAAGTGCTAGGGTTACAAAAAAAGGATAAAGACCATTCTTTTCCTGGAGGAGCTCATAATCTAATGAGGGAGACAACATGCAAATAACTATAGATGTAAAAGCTATATTCAGGATAAATTGGATATAGGTAATGGGTACAACTTTTAATTTTCTCCCATGAGGCCCCTGTGCCTAATGCACTGTTTTCCAAGGCTTGATCAACATCCCAGCCTTCACATTTCCCTAAACAATCCAGACTGACCTCATACCCTCAGTCTCTCACAAATCAGTTATATTTTGGCAGTATGTATTTCTAGTTAGCATCATTCTGCTCTATAAATAACAAACCCAATTGAACTACTACGGCTTAGCAGCACAATACAGTGAAAACCTCTCAATCAACCAAATCTCTCACCCCAGAAAGCAACAAGTAAAATAGGGTGGGGACACTCTTATTATACTGATGTTACTAGGATTACCCTTCAGATCATATTTGTACATCAGACTGATAAAAGGCCAGTGCTCTAGTTCATGGATAAATTGGAGTAGATTAAATCAAGCCCCAAGTGAATGGATGATGTGAGATAGAACACTAGATTTGAAATTTGAGGGCCTGGCAATTTTCTGAGGCAGAAATTAAAGATATCTTTAAGCATATGGAAAAATGCTCTAAATCACTATTGATTTGAGAAATGCAAATCAAAACAACTTTGAGGTACCACATCTCACCAGTCAGATTGGCTAAGATGACAAAACAGGAAAATGACAAATGCTGGAGAGGATGTGGAAAAATTGGAACACTAACGCATTGTTGGTGGAGTT
>CM053591.1:94820500-94831414 GCA_028646515.1 Pseudochirops corinnae
CTGAAGCATTATACTCAGTTTTGCCGGGTAGGTGATTCTTGGTTTTAGTCCTAGCTCCTTTGACCTCTGGAATATCATATTCCAAGCCCTTTGATCCCTTAATGTAGAAGCTGCTGGGTCTTGTGTTATCCTGATTGTGTTTCCACAATGCTCAAATTGTTTATTCCTGACTGCTTGCAGTATTTTCTCCTTGACCTGGGAACTCTGGAATTTGGCTATAATATTCCTTGGAGTTTTCTTTTTGGGATCTTTTTCAAGAGGTGATCAGTGAATTCTTTCAATTTCTATTTTGCCCTCTGGTTCTAGAATATCATGGCATTATTTTCTGATAATTTATTGAAACATAGTGTCTAGGCTCTTTTTTTGATCATGGCTTTCAGGTAGTCCAGTACTTTTTAAATGATCTCTCTTGGATCTATTGTCCAGGTCAGTGCTTTTTCCAATGAGATATTTCATATTGCCTTCTATTTTTTCATTTGTTTGGATCTGTTTTATAGTACCTTGATTTTTCATAAAGTCGTTAGCTTCTAATTGCTCCAATCTAGTTTTAAAGGAATTATTTTCTTCAGTGAGCTTTTGAAATTCCTTTTCCATATGGCCAATTCTACTTTTTAAGGCATTCTTCTCCTCATTGGCTTTTTGGACTTCTTTTGCCATTTGAGTTAATCTATTTTTTTAAGGTGTTATTTTCTTCAGCCAGGCTGTTGACTGATTTTTCATGATTTTCTTGCATCACTCTCATTTCTCTTCCCAATTTTTCCTCTACTTTCTTACTTGATTTTCAAAATCCTTCTTGAGCTCCTGCATGGCCTGTGATCAATTCATATTTTTCTTGGAGGCTTTTGATGCAGGAGTTTTGTCTTTATTTTCTTCTTTTGGTTCTATGTTTTGATCCCATTTGTCCCCTCCGCCACCAAAGGTTCTATAGTCTAATTGGCTTCCTCTGTTTGCTCATCTTGCCAGCCAATTAGTTGACTTTTGAGCTCTTTGCCACTGTGGAACTCTGCTTCCAGAGTGGAGAATGCTGTGTCCCAAATTTCAGCAGTTTTGTGAAGCTGTTGTCAGGGCTTTTTCCAGACACCTGCCTCAGAACTGTGAGAAGGACACCCTATCTACAGCCGCCACAAACTCTGCCACACTAGCACTCCTTACCCTAGGACGGCTACCTAAGACTGGGACCCAGATTGAGGTAGGTCAAAGCAAGAGCAATTACCCTCTGAATAGTCACTTGGGCCCCCTGCAATCTGTAGGCCTGGAGCTCAGGAGGCAGCCACTCAGCAGCAGTTGCAGCTGCTGCCACCTCTACCGCCCCAGGGGCAGGAGTTGGACTGAGCTCTTCTCTCACCAGTTCCAACACAGTTTCCCACTGACCTTTTATTTATTTATTTTTTTGGGTGTTTATGGGTTGAGAAGTCTGGAAACGGCCACAACTTCCAGTGATTCACTCTCCTGAAGTCTGCTACAGCCAGTCTTTGCCCTGGGTCTGTGTCAGCATGGCTCACGTGGGACTATGCTCTGCTCCCAGCTCTGTGTGATAGACCCTTCCTGGTGGCATGCTAGGCTGCCTCCAAAGGGAGCTTTGTTTCTCTCTGTCACTTTGTGAGTTCTCTAGCTCTAAAATTTGTTTAGAGTAATTTTTTATAGTTATTGGGGGTGGTTGGAGTGGGAGCTCAAGCAAATTACTGCTTTTACTCTGTCATCTTTCATATCTCCCTCCCCCCATCTCTTATTTCCTATCACTCCTAACTCCTCTACTTTACTTCTACCTGTTACCTTACCCTCCTGTTATTTAACCTACCCTCCCCTTCAAGCATCTTTCCCTAATTCTCTCATTCCCACAAATCTAAAAACTGTCCTATTATGCCCCCTTTAACCAATTCCCTCATTCTCCCCTCTAGAGACCCCTCCCTTATCTCACCCTCCTCCCTATTCCCTTGACATTTTATTTCTTTCTAAATTTAGAAGTCTTTTATGCTTTTCTACATATATACATGCACACATATATCTATATCTATATATCTATATGTATGTATTGTTTCTTCTTGAACCCATTCCCAGTGAAAATAGGTTTCCAGAACTACCAGCCTTCCTTACCTATCTAATTTCTTTGTGTTAGTACTTCCTCTCACACCTCATTTGTGTAAGATAATTACTTTTTTTTAACTGATCCTAAAAGGTTTTACTTTTTAAAGCCATGTCATCCTTAGGTCTTTCTTATGAACTACCCAATTACTAATAACAATCTTAGATATACAGTTTACATTTCCTTGTAAAAAAGGTAAACAGTCTTTTCATATTGGGTCCCTTGTAATCAGTCTGTGGTATGTACCTTATATTTCTCTTGGTTCTTATATGTCAAATTTTCTATTAAATTCAGGAGTTTTTTTTAAACAAAATCTTGAAAGTCTGACAGTTCATTAAATGTCTGTTTGTTTATTTTTTTTTCCTTCAGGATTATGCTTACCTTTGTTGGATGTGGTATTTTCAGGCAGAACCTCAGTTCTTTTGCTCTTTGATATATAGAGTTTCAAGACCTGAAGTAGGGCTTGTGTGATTCTGATTGTGGCACCACCATATTTACGTTGTTTTTTCTTGTTGCTTATAATATTTTATCCTTGAGCTGTTTCAGAATTTGACTATAGTATTCCTGTGGGTTTTCCTCATAGAATCTCTATCAGATGGTAAATAGTGGATTTATTTCCTATTTCTACTTTCTCCTCTTGTTCTCATGTTTCAGAACAATTTTATTTAATTATTTCTTGTATTATTGCATCAGATTCTTTTTTTGATCATAGCTTTCAGGTAGTCTGTTTATTCTTGCTTTCTCTTCTCAATCTGTTCTCCACATCAGTTGTTTTTCTTATGAGATGTTTCACATTCTTTTCTGTTGTTTTTCAGTCTTTATATTTTGTTTTATTATTTCTTGATTTATTATAACATTGCTGGCTTCTCCTTGCCCAATTCTGATTTTCAAAGCATTGTTTTCTTCCTTAAGATTCTGAATCTCCTTTTCCAATTGGTTGACTTTTTTTTCATAATCTTGTTTTTCTTGGATTATTCTTTTTTTTTTTTTTTTTTTTAGTTTTTCCTCAATTTCTATCATTTGATTTATAAAGTCTTTTTAAAGTTCTTCTATGAATTCTTTTTGGGCAGGTGACCATTTGATATTACTCTATAGGGAAGAAGAGGGTTTTTTTTCCTTCGGTATTCTCCTCTGAAGATGAACCTCAGTCTTCTCTATTCCCATAGTGACTCTCTATGGTTGTATTCTCTCTCCTTTGCCTTTGCATTTTAAAAAATTTGTAGTAGCTTAGTTTTTATAATCACCTCTGGTCCTGGGGTATAGTGGTGGTGGTGGTATCTCTGGCCTCAGAACCTCCTTCAGTCCTCCCCTCTGTCCTGGAACCTAAACCAAGACCTCCAACCTCCAGTAAGTGCCCACAGCCAGTGGCATCCCTGGTGCATTGCTACTGCATTCACCAGGAGTCTGCTGGTTCCTTCTCACACATATACCCTCCCCTCCCATCTCCACAGCACAGCTGGGTCTGACATTCCTTGTCATCAGAAGTTTCCTCCATCTTTCCCAGCTTAGATGCCCATATCTCCTCATTGTCTCAGAGGCAAAAGATCCTGTAACTGGGGCTAAAGCACCCTCCTAACTTAGCTAACCCAAGGGCTTGCTGCGTTAAGTATAGAGGTTTCCAAACTTCTTTGGCCTTCCACTCCCTTTAAAAAAATTATTAAGTATCCCCCACCCCTGGAAATCTACTTTCTCTAGCCCTTTAACAGTTTTCTTGAAATTTGCATCATTTAAAAATATATATTTAAAAAAAAAGATGGATCTTAAATTTAATAATTTATTGTAAATTTGTGGCATTTTCCCCAGCATTGAAATTTTGATGATCCAATATTGCATCATGTAATAGTATGATATCATATTGTAAACAAGTCATTATACATGTTTATTCCTGGCTATGCATCCTGGATTTCCTCACAATGTGTAACACACTTGCCTGCCGACAATTGCATGTTAAGACCTGTCAGCAGATTTGACCATTGATTGATTATAACTTGCATTTTTTGGAAAATAATATAATTTTGTGTTTATTTGGAAAATAATATAATCACTATGACTTTAACTCTGTTATAGAGCAGATAAAACATGTTTGAAACATTTTTCAAAATTTTCTTCTCTCCTATCCTTATGCTTCCACTGCCATCTTATTTTTATTCAACATCCCTCAATTGTACCTGAGGCTACTACAGCGCTCCCCCACCCCCATCCTGGCCATCATTCTAGCACCCCCCAGGAGGTAGTATCATCCACTTTGGGAACCTATGTTTAAGTGTAATTGGGACGTAACCTGGAGGTGTTTACTCTTCAACGGGACCAAATCACATCCTGGGATTTTTCTTCAGATCTTCTCCAATTGTCCCAGGAGGACCCCTGTTCTACCCCATTCTTATTTATTTTTAGCAATCTATATTTGCCCTGAGGCACTATTTCATCTCTTTTGGAGGGGAAAATCTTGAGAACTTGGAATTTTCTGACCTAGTCTGCCATCTTGCCATAATCCTTTCATGAACAAATGTTTGGAGAGAGTTCTCATATCCTCCTTGATAGCTGTCATATCTTACCTAAATCTTCTCTTCTCCAGACTAAATATTTCCTGCTTCTTTGACTGACATTTGTCTGGCATGGTCTCTGGCCATGCCCAAATGTATTAGGATCTTTTCCTCCAGTCCTTTTGAGTAATTATGTCTGGAAATGAAGCTTTGAGTCAGATCAGTTCTTATCATTGTTCTATCTTTTTTCAGTTGTGTCCAACTCTTTGTGACCCCATTTGGGGTTTCTTGGCAAAGATTATAAATGGTTTGCTATTTCCTTCTCTAGTTCATTTTACAGAGGAAACAGGCAAACAGGTTTAAGTGACTTGCCCAAGGTCATATAGCTACTAAGTGTCTGAAGGCTAGATTTGAACTCAGGAAGATGAAGACTTCCTGACACTAGGCCCAGAACTCTATCCACTGTGCCATCCAGCTGCCCCAGGTCAAGTCTACACAGCTTCAAAATTTAAAAGTTCGAATTTGTACATTTGGCTACTCCTAACATGTAGAAATAAATATTTATACAGGAATCAGACTGATTTAAGTTTACATTCAACTCAAACTATTCCTTTTAACTCCTTTTTAGTATATTAATTAGAAGCAAAAAAAGAAATAAGCCTGACCAATACATACCTTTCAAAAGTCACTGAGTAATTGACATTTTTTTTTACATTCAGTGAATCATAGTACTTTTGATTCAGTTTGAACAATACTGTAATAGAGATAAATAATGCTATGAGGATGATAAACTTGTTCACTTTTTTCCATAGTTTTATTAAACCAACATTATAAAAAAAAACTATCAGATAATGAAGAAACAAAGATAGTAATGTTTTAGTTTGGGGGATCATTATTTATTGTCTGAGGTTCACTGCTTTCAATTAACTGGCATGATTTAACAAACACATCTCTCAAAGTTAGGATTATTAGTTGGAGATATGATGTCAATAATTTCTGTTACTCTTAACATAAATTTGATGTATCACAGTCAAGTCTTTACTATGGAGGTAGGTGATTGAGAAACAGAATCTAAATAACTTTCAGAATGGGACATCCCAATAAGAAAGAAGAGTGTCCCCTTGGAAAGTGTGAAGTGATTTGTTGATCTCAACAAAATGTATTGTTCGATGGAAATAAGTTTGCAGCTATCTAACATTTAGTAGGCACATCAACAACATTTGTTTCCACACAGAAATCTGACCATGCAATTCTATTATTTATAGCCAAATACTCTTTAAGTTTCCAAAAGATCTGTGATTTCATTGCGGTAAGCATTCCTTTCACCAATGCAGATCACTACTCTTCCATATCTCAGTGTTTTAGTATGTGAATAGTTGTCGCCAAAACTTTCACCAAGTGGCCAAGTTCTGGCAAATGAGCACTTACATAGAATGGTCCTATTGGGCCTGTACTTAAGGCCATTACCATGAGTTTAATACCATGTGCTTGAGCTTGGCACAGCTTTTGACAACCTGGCATCATGACCATGTTGGTCAACCATGTCTAGATATACATAAGCAAATCAAAGATGGCAGAGCATTAAAAATCAGGGGAAGCTAGCCTTACCCAGGTAAAGGATGAGGATGCCTCAATGAGTTGGGAATGTGACCTGACCTCTCCCCTTTCTACCAAAAGAAAAGAGAAAAAGAAAAAAAGGAAAAATAGGGGGGAAAAGGGGAAAGCCATGAAATTTATTTGGAAAAGGGAAAACTGTTGCTGCATAAAAAGACTCACCATCTCAGAATGGAGCATTTTTCTCACAACTAGCAGACTGGCAGTTGACAGTAATGGAAAATGACAAATGATGGAGGGGATATGAGAAAATAGGCATATTAATGTAGTGTTTGTAAAGCTGTGAATTGGTCTAGCCATTCTGGAAAATGGTTTGGTACTAACCCCCAGAAAGTTATTAAACTGTGCATGCCCTTTGACCCCACAGTACCACTTCTTGACCTATGTCCCAGAGAGTTCAATGAAAGAGGGAAAAGATCGATATGTACAAAAATGTTTATAGCAGCTCTTATTATGGCATCAAACAGCTGGAAACAAAGGGGTTCATCAATTGGGAGATGTCTGAATGAATTATGGTACATAAATGTAATAGAATACTATTGCATTCCATAAAAATGACATAAGGGAACCTTGAGAAGACATATGAACTGATGGAAAGTGAAGTACACAGAATCAAGAGAACAACTTATATATTAACAATATGGTGAAAAACCAGCAACTTTGAAAGACTTAAAAACTCCAGGTGGGGCAGGGGATACAGTGCTTGGCCTGGACATAGAAAAACCTGAGTTCAAATCTAACCTAAGGCACTTACTTCCTTGCCTTTATTTATTCAACTGTAAAACGGGAAGAATAACTGCTACTTCCCAGGGTTGTTGTGAAGATCAAATTAGATAGCTATAAAGTGCTTAGCACAGTTCCTGGTACATCACAGGTGTTATATAAATCTTATCTACTATTATTATTATCATTGCAATGACCTAGCTTAGCAGGATTACAGAGAACTGATGATAAAGATTGTTATCTACTGCCTGACAGCGAATGACACATGCAGTTTTGGACATGACCAACATGGAAAAGTTGTTTTGCTTGACTATGAATATGTTATATATTTTTTCTTTTTTAAGATGAAAGGTGGGAGGCAGATAAGATAAACACTTATTAATTTAAAAAAATAATTAACAACAACAAAAAAGACTCCCTACTCCTATGATTGCCCTGATGGCCTACAGTGCTGAAACATCCAGAGATTATGGCATCAATAACCTAAATGTGTGGTGTATAAGCACCTACTTCTAGTCTCACTTGCTGGTCTAGGCTGACCTTTCTGTAGCTTCTATTTCTAGGTCAGTCCTAATTCTCCAAATCTGAGGAATTCCAGAAAATCTCCAAACTTCCTTATCTTATCATGTTTGCTTAACATGAAAGATAAACAAACAAAAAAAATTAATCTCAAAAAATAGAATTTATCCACCAAAATCACATTCCATGAAGTCATGTCCACGTTATTTGAAAACATAATTTGCTTCAAAGAGATACTACTATAGAAATTTATTTTAAAAACTAGAACTAAATAAATACAAGCAACAAAAGAAAAAAATTCAAAGTATCTGAATGATGAGAGTGCAAAAAAATGATATATTTGACCTTTTTTAAGATTTTATGCATGCTCATATATGTGAATATTGATGTATATGCATATATGAAGAATTAAGTATATGATCTGGTCTATAATAGAAACTATCAAATTTGAGTTTCTGTTAACACTTATAAATGACACAAATGAAAACACATTCTAATTTTCTTATGGAAAAGCAGTTAATACAGATAAACAATAAGCTCACAAAAATTAATCATGTAGTAAGAAATCTCAGAAATTCAGAGACAAAAATAATATATATTATATTTTCAAATCATAATGCAATAAAATTAGGAATAATTCACAATAACATTAGCAAAAGTTACAAAATCACATGGAAACTGAAAAACAATCTGTTGAACAATGATTGGGTCAATCAATCAGAAAAATACAAGATAATACTTAAAGGACAATTATAATAAGTCACATGTCAAAAACTACAGGTACAGCACAAGTGGTTCATATAGGCAAATTTATATCATTTAATGTCTCCTCTAATAATTAAAGGAGAAAATAAATGAATTAAGTTTGCATTTAAAGGTGCTAGAAAACAAACAAAAACCAATCTGATGGAAATTAGATCATAATGGTTAAAGAAAAGGAATAAATAGAATAGAAAATTAAATAACAATTGAATTGATAAATATAACTAAGCAATGGTTCTTTTGAAAAAGCCCATAAAACTGGCAAAGCAACTTTGATCAAAAAAGGAAACATGAAACACAAATCAGTAAAATTATAAACTGAGTAAGAGAGGTCACAACAAACACAAAAGGAATCATGAATATTATTAGGAAACACTTTACACAGCTATAGCCTAATGATTTCTTTTTAAAGAAAACAGATGATAATAAACCCCCTGAAATAAATACCCAAATTGACACAATTGTAAATGAATTAATGAGAAAGAGGTAAGACAACACATCAAATAATTAATTACTTCACTCAAAAAAAAACCCCCAAAAAACAAACAGGTTTATCCAAAATTTCATAGTAGAATTCTTTCAACTATTCCAAGAAAAATTATCCATATATTATACAAATTACTCATAAACATAAACGTGGAACAATATCTGATGCCTTTCATAAGACAAATATGTTGATTGTAAAACCAGGTAAACACACTATGGAAAAAAAAAGATACTGAGAGGCCAGTTTTCCTAGTGAATATAGTTGCAAAAATGCCAAATAAAGTAATAATCAATAGGATGGTGTACATTAAGAAAATTATTCATGATGATCAAATTGAGTTTTTAAGAGACTTGTGAAGGTAGGTCAGCAGAAAAACCATGAATATAATAAAACATATAAACCAAAATTCTAAAACAAAACAGTCAATATGTGATTATATCAATAGATTGAGAAGTCTTTCATAGAATACAATATTCATTCATCATCAAAAATACTAAGAAGAAGAATAAGCAAAGAATTTTTCCTCAGTATAATAAAAAACTATCTAGCTTAAGCTGTGAGCCAACATAATATGCACTGGAGAAATGTTAGAATCATTTTCACTAAAAACAGTTGCAAAAGTGGTGCCTACTTCCATCACTTTTATTTGAAATAGTATGAGAAATTATTAGAATTGCAATAAAATAGGAAAATGAAATTCAAGGGATTGATACTGGAAATAAAGAGGTCAAAACATAATTTTTTGCAGATGACATTTAGCACATTGAGAAAATCCTACCACCACTACCAATAAATGACTTCATCAAAGTTGCAGGATGTAAGATTAACCCAAAATGCAATCTGCATTTTTATTTGCCTATAATAATGATGATGAAGAAAATATACTTAAAAAATATACTTTAAAAAATCATTAAATATTTTAGAATTAGTTTACTTAGGAATACACAGACCCTATATAAGGAGAACTATAAAATAATAATGACCAAAATAAAAAACAAATGAAGTAATTGCAAGAATATTCATTGTTCAGAGATGGGCTGGACTAATATGGTAGAAATAGCAATATTTCCCAAATTAATTTATATATTTAATGCAAGGATATGTTTCTATGATGGCAATTACATATGAATTTATGTGTATATATGTGTATTTATACATGCATGTATATGTATATATATGTTTGTATGTGTGTATACATATGGACAAACAGGCAAAATATTAAAAGTCACTGTAAATTGAAAAAGCTGATAGGACTACACAACCAGACTTTTTTTCAAACAATCATCAAAACTATCTGTTACTGGGTTAAAAAAATTGAGAAATAGATCAATTAGATTCATTAGATACACCAGAATCTAACTAAATATATGCAAAGGATTAGTATTTGACAAAATGATTAGATAATAAAAACTGGATAAGAGTTAAGTTATTTAATATATTTATTTAGGAAAATTAGTTGCCAATTTAGCAAGAAAGCTGTTTGTTTTTTTCTTATCTTATACATTATAACCAAATAAATTCTGGATGTTTAAATGAGAGAGTTTAAAACATGAACATAGAAACAGTGAAGGGAATGAAATGACTTATTTATCTCAATTGTGGAGAATTTTTTTTTTTGATTCAACAAGTAGAAGGAATTATTGGGGACAAGTAGATTGCTTTGGTAAATTAAAATTTGGAATTCAGGTACAGCAAAAACAATATAATCAAAAGAAAAATGTAATATTGGGAAACTGGCAAATCTGACAGAAAAAAATTTAAATTTATAAGGATCAGTTAAAAAGTTACTGTTGCTATTTCCACTTTACAATGGATAAATGGTCATGTGTAATGAATGGACAAAAAGGGAAAAATAGAAACTGTCAATATTCACATTAAAAATTCTCAACCTTACTAATTATTAGAGATGCAATCAAAATAACTCTGAGGTACCACTGTATGCCATTAACATGGCAAAAAGAAATAAAAGCAAAAAAAATCTCACTCTTCGTAAGGTTTTGGAGAAATAGGTGGCTTCCTTCATTGGACTTGCAAACTTAGAGAATCTCTTTGGAGCACAACATATCATTATGTATTAATAATTTTAAAATCATGTCCTTGAACCCATTTCTAGAAATATACTATGACAAGTATATATATATATTTTTTGCATAAACTTTTATTATACCAATTCTTTTTTTTTTAATTTTTTTTTATTTACTCATTTCCTTTTAATTTACAAGATTCAGTTCCACAATCACTTG
>CM053591.1:94831514-94853829 GCA_028646515.1 Pseudochirops corinnae
AAAAAAACCCCACCCCACCTGGAAGTAACCTAATGTCCAACAATAGGGAAATGCTTAAACAAACCATGGGACGTGAATGTAATATAATAACATAATGTAATTAATGTGGAGAAGTATTACAAAAAAATCTGGAAAGACTTCTGTGATATAATATCAATCAAAAATAGCAGACAAAAAAAAATAGAGTTGTAGGAAGCCTAAGCACAGTCAGATGAGGAAAAGTCAATAAGAATGAATGGGCAAAGAATTTTGATAAGGATTCTGAAGGACTGGCTGAAATTGTTAGAAGAAGTTATGCACTGAGATAAATTAATTTAAATGTAAATAGTTACTATGCAAATATAGCTGTCTGTTTTCATGTATAATGTTTCTAATAAAGCATTTAATTAAAAAATGAATGTACTTCCTGACCCCAACCTACACCCCATATACAGTGTGTGTATGTATATTTGTACAGACACACATACACACACACACACATATCCCTTGCAAAAAGTGAACACAAATGGTAATTTAGGAAGACAGTATGGTACAGAGTAAAAGGTACTTGCTCTGAAGTCAGAGAATCTGAGTTCAAATCTCACCTCCGAAACTAACTACCTGAGTATCCTTTGGACAATTCATTTAACATCCTGGGGTTATGGTGTTTTTGTCTTTAGTATTAGGGCTTTGGACTAGATGGCCTCTGACATCCCTGCCTGTTCTAGAACTGTTAATATATAATTCTATGAATTTTTGGGTAGGAAATGAAATGTGTCCTTATTAAATTAACAAAATATAAGAAGTACTAAAGCTATTTTAATGATAATGATAAGGGTGATAGCTAGCACATTTATATAATTTTAAAAAGATGTACAAAATACTTTACAAATATGATCTCATCTTATCCCCACCATGGTGCTGTTATTATCCCCATTATACAGATAAAGAAACTAAAAGAGATAGAGGTTGATGGCTTTCCCAGGGTTGTACAGCCAAGAAGTGTCTGAGGCTACTTTTGAATTCAGGTCTTCCTGACTCTATCCTATACTCCATCCACTGTGCCACCTAGCTTCCTAGAATAAAAATTATCTATTTTGTAGATAACAAATGATGATAATTATAGGATAGTCTATTCTATAGATAATTAATGAAGTGTAGAATATAAAATTGTCCTACATGGCCCATCATATAAAGGCTGTTGTTGCAAATGAAACAGTTCACATTTGGCCAAACTCACAATTTACAAACATGATAAAAAGAAAATCGTGACGGGAAACCAAAATGCACATTATTCACCTATGCAGATTACACTGCCCCCTCCCCTACACTAAAGCTATAAGATTTTTTCCCATGTTTTTCTATAAATCCTCTACTCAACATTCTCCCAATCTATTACTACTACAAGGGACCAATGTGACACTTGGACTAACCATTTTCTGGCTCCTTCTTGGTGCATGATAGGCCCACACACCTTTCTGGTAATACGCATCCTTGATGATGTTTTTTTCTGCCACTTATCCTTCCTAAGTCACTGTTGGTAAAGTGCAATAGCTTACTAGTACCTACTATGAGTTTCTGCTTTGGGTTCCTGGCAATTTTACTTTTTCAAAGATTGTAATGTTCCATTGTTCACAGTTATAGGGTACCACTGGGAAAACATTTAAGTTAAGAAGATGAACTTTCATAATAGTGAGAAGTTAGAAAAAAAAGTATTGGGCAATTTCCCAAATGTGATCCAACCTAATCTTTTCCAATGACCTAATTCTGAATCCAGTTTATCTGTACAGCATATATTCATGGACTAACTTGATGGGATACCTATCCAACTGCATTTCATAGCCTGGGGCATGTTTTTTTCCCCATCCACTTATTATTACAGGTAGATGGTTAGAACGATAACTTTTGCATTGCTGTGGATTTCACTGAGAAGACAGTGTTCTGGGTCTCAATAAGATCAGTTTGTAGTCTCATAGTTAGAGCTGAAAGGGATTTTAGTTGTCATCTTTTCCAACCCCTTTATTTTACAGGAAACTGAGGAAACTGATGCACAGAGATAATTTACCCCAGGTAATTTAGGATTCCAAACCCAACAGTCATTTTTTTTATAGGAGTACTTAGAGAACCTCACCATCACTAAGCAATTATTCTTTTGTTTGGATTTGATCCAGGCCATTCTTCTGACAGTGAGAAAGATCTAATATGAACATATCTCTCTGTCTGTCTCTGTCACTCTCTCTCCCTCTTCATTTTATACCTCATTTGATGTCAATATTCATAGGATTATATTCAGAATTTGATGAGAACTTGGAAGGAGACAACTGAGACCCAGACTGGCTTAGTGATTTTGTTGTTCGGTCGTTTCAGTCATGTCCAGCTCTTTGTGAACCCATTTGGGGTTTTCTTGGAAAAGATAATGCAATAGTTTGCCATTTCCTTCTCCACGTCAATTTATGGATGAAGAAACTGAGGCAAACAGGGTTAAATGATTTACCCAGGGTCATATTAGCTTTAAAGTGTCTGATGTGAGATTTGAACTCACAAAGATGACTCTTCCTGATGCCAGGCCCAGCACTCAATCCACTATTTTACATAGTGGCTTAGTGATTTACTTGAAGTCAAATAGCCAGTAATTTTTTAAAGAAGGATTTGAACCCAAGTCCATGTGGCCCTTAAGTCCTGCACTAATTCATTCACTACCTCTCCAGTCTGATATACTGCTGAACAAGAATCCTCTCTAGAGCTATAGCTATATCAGTCTTGTTTATTTATAATATATACATGGAAAACACTTTATTGGCTTCCCACTTAAAGGCTTTAAAAAATCAATGAATAATAGGACCTCACATTCTCAGCCCTCCTTAGTCAATTATATATTCATAAGGATGTAGTTTGCTATAATCATCTGTAGAAAGCTTACTTATTCTCTTCACATGGTTTCATCAAAGTTAACTTCTAAGTGCTCACAGCCCATTCTCATAAAGATTTTGTAGAAATGTAATAGCAGAATTATGAGTCAGCAGTTGCTGGTATTTGCTCGATTGCCCATTTTAGATAAAAACACCATCTTTTCCATTTTCCTGGAATCTTCTCCCCTTCTTGATATATCTTGAAAAGCAATCTTTGAGTTCCATTCTTCTCTGGTTACAACCTCTTTGCTGTCCTTTGGTTTGATTTATAGCTCAGAAAGTCAATATTGACATAGCTCATCAATAATGTAATGTGTCAACTCATAGAATCAAAGTATCATAGATTTAAAGCTGGTCAGGAGTTTAGAGGTTATCTAAGCAACCTTCCCAGTTTATAGAAAAGGAAACTGAGGATCAAAATATTTAAGTGACTTACCTGGGGTCACAAAGCTAATCAGTGTCACAGGTGGCATTTGAACCCAGGTTTTCCTAATTCTAAGGGTAACACTCTCTTTACCATGCCATGATCTCAACTCGTTAGGCATTATCAAACATTACATATTAAGAATATCAAGAATTAAACTTTTTGTAGATGTTCTCAAAGCTATGATATTTTTTCATCCTCTGTCCCCTCTCTCTATCACTACTGAGACAAAAGAGGGCTATTTAGATTGAGGACTTTGCTATATTTTTATTTCTTTCAAGGATAGCTATGACCAAAAATAAAAGTGTCCAACCTTTTCATAGTAAGCCTCTTTTTATTTAATACAGAAGATTAAGTCAATTACAGGGCCCAAACTCAAGATCTTGGAGCATGTCAAAGCCTTCAAGAACCCAGGGCCACCCATACACCACAGTGAAGAACTAAAGTAAGAATTTGATGAAGAAAACTAAAACATGAAAACATTATCATCATATTGCCTATGTAGAAATCATAATCATTTATTTGAAATGTATTTTAGGAACAGCTAAACACTCATATGAATAAGCCTAGTTACCCACGGAGTATTATTTTGGACAATCTGGAATACAAAGCTCCTCCCTTTTCCCCTCTCTCCCCCATCCAGGAGCATTTTTGGAAATCAATTCAGAATGCAGAGAATGTGATTATGGTGGGAGTGGGGCTGGGAGGGGAGTGGGGCTGAAGGAAGAGAGGAGGGAGAGAAAATAAATGTTTGTAAGTTTAAGAAAAATAATTTACAAATAATTTTTTAAAAGAAACTGAACATATTCACAAATATATTCCCAGATTGTATATAAGTAACAAAAGCTATAGATATCATTTGGCATTTCTTGCTAAACTTGAGCTACAGTTGTTGATTCTGGAAACTTCCATATATTTACAGTGAGTGAGAAATGTAAGTGTGCTATAGGGACTTCCCCCTCCCATTTGACTTTTCTTCATGTTCTTACTATGACTGAGCTGTACAAGATTAAATAATTGTGTCTGCTACAGGAAATGATGCTAGAACAGTGAGATATAATACAGAGAGTATTAAACTAGCAGTTAAGAAACCTGGGCTATAATTAGTATGGTGTAGCATAAAAAACAGTGGACTTGGGACTCAGTGATCCTGAGTTCTAATCTCAGTTTTGCTATCACCTGCTACTTATATGATCTTAGGGTAAGACACTTAACCTCACTGGCCTCAGTTTCCTCATCTATTAAATGGGGAGGGTTTAACTAAATGACTTCTGAGGTCACATTAGGCCCTAAATTTATGATTCTTTGATTTAGCTCTGCCATTAATTTAGCTATGTGTCCCTTAGACATGTCAGTGCCTCCAGCTTTCAGTTTTCTCATGTATAAAAGGAAGGGGTTGAATTAGATGATATCTTCCTAGTCTAATATTCTGTGATACTAGCTACACCAAATGAATTACAGCTATAATTATTTTTGTCACATATATGACAAAAATATAATTATATTTTTAATACATATGTTATATAATTATATAATATAATGGAAATATATTAAATAGTAATATAACATTACTAATAATAATTTGTCACTAGATCTTATATAATTATAGCTACACTATTATTTTGTCAGACCCCATAAGCTTGTTGTATGAATCAGAACAAAAGGTACCCCCAAGTTCCCTTCATCCCACTGCCCTTTTATAGACAATTGAACTCAATGCCAAACTGCAGGATGCTTCACCAAAAGGAAGGGCTTTAATAGAAGCATTTGCTGATATACTCAGTGTTGAATATTTTTTAATATCAACTAAGCTAAGATGCTGGATAAGTTTTGTGTCAAAGTTTAGAAAATAAGGAATACTTACGGGATGTAACAGTGCTATATTATATAACTATGGAGATTTTTGTTGTTAAGTCATTTTCCAGTCATGTCTGACTTCCAATGACCTCATTGGCAAAGACACTTGGCACAGTTTGCCATTTCCTTCTCCAGTTCATTTTATAGATGAGGAACTGTTGCAAACAGTGTTAAGTGACTTGCCCAGGGTCACACAACTAGAATGTGTCTGAGGCCAGATTTAAACTCAGGAAAATGAAGACTTCCTGAACTCCAGGCCCACTGTGCCACCTAGCCGTTCAAACTATGAAGACACTCTCAGCAAAATGTACTTTTGCATATTCATTTTTTTTCCCTCTCTGGGAACTTTTTAAAATGAATAACATAGACTACAAATGAAGAAATGATGCTTTTGCTAGGGACTCCAGATATAATAGGAACATATCTGACTGAGTTCAACACATTTTTTTTTTTACAAATGAAAAAACTGAGACCCAGAGATTTAAATGACCTGAAGAGTAGCAGAGCTGAGATTCAAACCTAGGCCCTCTTACTCCAAGCTATCTTCTGATAAAGCCAAGAATGAATTAAAATTTAGTGTCATATAAATCATTTTTAAAATTCCTAACAAAATCAATGGACATTGAATCTGTCTTAGAACTAGTTTTGTCAGTTAGGATTACTAAAGAATCTAATTTAGTAACTCTACTTAGCTATATCTATTTGTAAGTGATTTGTTTTATTTTAAATATTTACTTCACCAGATCTTTAATCTTAACATCAAATAACTTAGTGAGGCCATGTAGTATGATGGAAAGGATTCAGGACTTGGAGTTGAAGGACCTAGGTTTAAATCCTAGTTTAGCCATCCACTACCAGTGTGATTATAGGCAAGTCACTTAACCTCTTAGATCTCAGTTTCCTCAAATGCAAAATGATAAAAGTGGATTAGAGGAACTCTGTTTCCCTCTCCAAATCTATGATCCTTCCTATGAATGGTAGACTTAAAGAGGAAGAGAATTTAAGGCTAAAGGGACCAAAATAAGACAGGATTCTAAGAAAGACCAAAGGGGGTACCTGAGATATGTTTGTGTCCCGATTTATTCACATTATGTTATTGTTTGTTTTCAACTACTGTCTGTTTCACAAGCTTCGTTTTGAATCTCTATTTATCTCTCTGGAGGCACAGAACTGACCTGAGAAAGCATTCAGCACGAGGTGCACCTTCAGCTCCAACTGTTTTGGGATGATGTTTGAGCAAAGTGGAGTGGCTGCTGAAAATTACCTTGCCACATTTCAGCTTTCTCTAGGGATTGGGTAGTGTCATGACAGTCATTACTTGGCAATCACATTTCTGTGTCTCAGTCTTGGATAGTTTTTAAAAAGTTCTAGGAAAGCTGTAGGTACTGCTTTGGAAAGGAAACAAGAATGCACAGAGGATCTTTCTTTTTCCTCTGCCTTCTCTTTACACCTGCCTCCCTGTTCAAAGCAACCAAATGCATGCAACAGCCTAATATAATGAAAAATGATGAAATTTACATGCATGAATCAGGGAACACAGTAATTATGTCCCTTTATAATGTTAATCTAATACACAAAATATATTACGACATAATTTTTACTGTCTGATTATTAAGAGCAAAATATATATGTTGAAAATTTTTGGCTGGCAATTGCTGTTATCAGTACATCAGTTTTGGCAGTTCCAGACACATATTTTAAAATATAGACATGAAAACTAGTATGATATTGTAGATTTACAACAAATAAAAGGCAGATCACTTATTTGTTTGTAATGCAAACGATAAGGGATTGAGGTCATGGATGATTCTCATTAGCAAAGATGGTTTCTCTCTGCTCTTAATAAGTGTTCATTCCCAACCCAGGGTTTTTAATGGAGTTCTTCTCTTACAGACATGAGTAGACTTTCAAGGCCTTTTAAAATGATTACTGGACTTGTCTATTCTAGTATTAATGTTAATATTGCTTAATTTTAATTAATTAATTAATATGTGCCACCATCTACATTTCTGACTTAGTAACTAATAATTGCAGTTGTCCCTTGACATTTGCAGGGATTATTGATGCATGAATGGGAAAATTCTCAAATAACTCTAGGCCCCATCCCAGGCCTTCATTTTTTAAAATAATTCTGATTATATTTATTTAACTTAGCACACAAAACAAGTAAAGTAACACACTGCACCCATAAAACAGTTGCAGTTTATATGAGAAAGAGATTAGTATCTTGCACACTATGTAGAGTCTTCATAGCCAGCTGTGTAGCTGAAGCAACTGCTTCATGGATTTCCTTCTCTTATTCTCAAGATACAATGATCACTGCAGAAGAAAATCATGTGACTGTTTGATTCTAGTTAGTAGAGAGACAAAGAGAGGGCATTCTCAAAGACAGTGCTTAAGCCCATAGCTCTTCAGAACACTAAAACTTAACTGTAATAAATTTATGTATAAATTTACTGTAGTAAATTTAACTGTAATAAATTTATGTATATGTATATAATAAATTTATGTAAATTTATGTAATAAATATATATATTTATGGTAGTAAATGATAAAATAGATTAATGATATATAGTACTTATTCATTTATGACTTACTAATTTTTTTTGTTTTCATTTCATATGTGTGTCATCGGCAATTTTCTGAAGTACCCCTCAAATTTCCAAAAATTCCCATTTAATTAGCAATGGTCAACTCATAAACAACCAAGACCTCGAATGTGAAACCCATGCATTTTGAGAGATGAGTGTACTTAAATACTTAATAAACTCAAATATTATCTCACTGATAACTCATCAAAAATAGAGCAGTCCTATTAATTTAGGTGAGTTTCCTTCTTTTCTCTTCTGCCCATCTCTAGTGGTAAGAAAGGGCTGATAATACAGATTTTCCATTGGAGCCTTTGGCGGAAGTGGTTTCTGACTTTCCACAGTGGTTAGAGAACCACTGTTGGACACAGAATGTCCACAGTCCTGAAATGGTAAAGTGAAGAGTGACCTTGGAACACATTGAATTGAGCTAATGCCTCTGTTTTTATAAAAGAGTAATCTGAGGCTCAGTCCGTTGCCTTTGGTCACTCAAATAGTATTATTATAGGAAGTTCTTAACTTAATTATTTTGTGTGTCAAAACTTTTAAATTGGTTACCTGAAATTCAAAAAAACTTTTCCTAGAGGTACAAGGTTATAAATGGGTGTTTAGTTCCCCAGACTGAACTTACTATAAAACCTTATCGTGTAGCTGAAATACTATGTATTTAAATGAAAAAAAATAGTAGAAAACAACACTTTTTACCATATTGTTTTTAAAAATACAGTTGAGTAAGTCTTGAATATGAATGCTTCAGAAAAAAAAATATTTTAATTGAAGAAAGATTTTATTCCTTCTACTACTAAGCTTTCATTAAGTCTTCTTTTGATATAGTGGCATAGAAATAGCCTTGGGTTCTTGAAGATTTTTTTCAATGGACCAATTCTCAAACATGATGTACCGAGACAACTACATATAGGAAGCACAATGGATAGAGTCCTGAATCTGGAGTCAGGGAGACTTGAGTTCAAATCTACCTTTACATACTTATTAACTGGGGCCTGACACAGGTCACTCAACCTATTTGCCTCAGTTTCCTTAACTGTAAAATGGGGATAATAATAGCACCTACCTCTCAGAGTTTCTATGAGGATCAAATAAGATGATTGTTAAGCCCTTAGCACAGTACCTGGCACATAGGTTTTAATAAATGTTTATTACCTCCCCCCTTTCCCTTCTCTTTCCAGGTCAATTTGTCAGTGAAGACTTTTATCTCCAATAAAAATTGCAGATCCTTGAATTTTTCATTCTATAGATGAGGAAACTGAGGTTCAGGAAAGTTAGGTAAATTACCCATAGCCATACAAGTCAATAAGTATTAGTATTGGGACTCAAATTCAGGTATTCAGACTATGAATCCAGCCCTTGCCATCACTGAGGTGGCATGGGCAAGTGGATAGAGCACTGAACTCAAGAGTCAGGAAGATGGGTTAAAATCCCACCTCATATGGTGGTGTGACCCTAGGCAAGTCCCTTAAATTCTCTCTACTTAAGTTTCTTTATCTGTAAAATGAGGTAATGGGACTCAAAAACCTTTAAGAGCCCTTTCAGTTCAAATTTTATGATCTTATGATCACCCAAACTTAACTTGTCTAAAATTAAAACTTCTCCTAATGACTTGCCCACCACCATTCTTCCAAATACCTTTGCTTAAAAGCTTGGTTCTTTCTTGAATCTGATATCCAGCACTAACCACTATCCAAATGCCACTGACCAGTTGATAAGTCCAATAGCACCAGGAATGTCAGTGTTCCATAAATCCCTTGTCCTGCTTCCAGTCCAACCCCTGCGACCATCATCCTGGGAAGCAGCTGGAAAAAGGGGCCAACCACCCTCACCATTTGCCAGCCCACAACCACCTCCAGGGAAGCAGGCAAGCCAGTCTAGATGAAGAGGCACTGCATCTTGAGAGATAGCTGGAAGCAAGTGCCTGGTGACCTAAACCACTGCCTCCTCCTTAACCACCTCAGTGCCCAATGAAAACAGCCTAGGACCATAGGTCCTAGATCACTGGGAATAAATAAACAGTATTCCCTAGGCCACCTGCAACACTTTTAGTCTGTTCCCCACAGCCATCACTGAAGTGAGCAATCCCTATGAAGAGGCCTGTCTATTTTGCCACCACCAAAATCAACTACTGACCAATTGCCACCAAAATGCTTCTAAGCCCCCAAACCTGAAGGATGCCAATGTACTCTAGACCAGTGGTTCTCAACCTTCCTAATGCCACAACCCTTTAATATTCATATGTGGGCGTATCTGCATGTGGGCAGACCTGTCTGGAGATGGATAAAGGAGTGGTGTCTTGGTTCCTAAGACCATCGGAAATATGTGTTTTCTGATGGTCTTAGGCGACCCTTGTTAAAGGGTCATTTGATCACCAAAGGGGTCGCGACCCACAGGTTGAGAACCACTTCTCTAGACCATGTATTCTTGTTTTCAGCCCAGCTCCTGCAGTTATTTTCCCAAGAAATAAGCCCTATGAATATGCAACCTAGAAATTGGCCTCTGCATCCTCAGCATTCACTGAAGACACCAAAATATAAGTACTCAACAGTAAAATCCATGTCACTGTCAAATGGTTTAAAGTCAGAAACAGATATGATTTTGTTAGTGAAAAGAGACATTAAAAATGCATAACTATCTGCTTTGTCATTGTACCATCCTCCTTAGCTGCCACCTTGTCTACTCCTCTTATATGCAGTCTTCTTCCCTTAAAATGTATGTTCTTCTAAGTAGGTACTATATTTCTCGTATTCACATCCCCAGAATTTATCATAATAACTGGCCCAAAATAAGGGAAGGGAAAAGAATAAGTATTTATATATATATGAACACCTACGATGGGGCAGAGACATCACCTTGCCAACAAATACCTGTATAGTCGAAACTATGGTTTTTTTTCAGTAGAGAGAGTTGGACTATAAGAAAAGCTGAGTGTCACGGAATTAATGCTTTTGAATTGTGATGTTGGAGAAGACTTTTGAGAATCCCTTGGACTGCAAGGAGATCAATTCAATCAATACTTAAAGAAATTAATTCAGCTAGTTGCTGGAAGGTCAAATGCTTGAAGCTTAAATACTTTGGCCATGCGATGAGAAGTAGACTCATTGGAAAAGACCCTGTTGTTGTGAAAGAATGAAGGCACCTGGAAAAAGGGATGGCAGAAGATGATATGGATAGATAGCATCATGGAAGAAATGAACATGAGCTTGGATAGACTTTGGAAGATAGTGAAGGATAGAAAGACCTGGCATGTTGTGGTCCATGGGGTCACAGAGAGTCAGAACAACTGAACAACAGCAACAACTAGGGTTACATTGACAAAGTGTCTGAGGATGGATTTAAACATGGATCATCCTGCTATCAACTGCAAACTTTTAAAGTATTTTTACTTCTTTATGAATTTATTTCTTATAGCATCATAGATTTAGAAATGGAAGAGACTAAGAGGTAACTAACTCCAACCTCCTCATTTTCATAGTTCTTGTTTCCTCAACAATACTGAAAGTTCCTTAAAGGTAGGAACCATTCTCTGTGTAGCAAGAAAGATTTATAAATATAGAGATCATGCTTAGTTTTCCCCATTCATTCTCCCATACCAAGTACCTCAAGGAGCCTTGGGACTGGCTCTCCCCAGTCTCCTAATTCAGATATCATAGAAAGACTGGGTGGTATTTGGGAGGAGGCAAAGAGCCCATGTAGTTGACTGGGGCGGATCTTGTGGACACTCAGGTTCAAGCTACTCTTGACATCGAGTGTCTGCAGAATTGTGGCACAAAGAGAAACCTATCAGAGATTCTTTGATCAGTCCTATGTTGGAGCTGAAAGCAGGGAGTTCATATGTCCCATGATGGGACAAAAGTAGCCTTGAAGATATCCTCTCTGTCTTTCCAGGAAAATTTTGATGGATGAGACTTGACTGAGTCACCTTTGGTTGAGTCATCTCTGCCTGATGATAGCTGCTAATATAGGGATGCTGGGGAGTTCCACATAGCATGATAAAGAAAGGACTGAAAATGGGAAAAGAGGCTGGCTGCCATCTGCTGTGAGCTCAAGAAAACTGCAGGGAGAGAAACATGGAGGAGAGATACTGCCCCAAGACCATAGGATCATTAGAGGATCTGAGATGTTCACCATAGTTTAGAAGGGATCTCAAAAAAGCCATCTAGTCTAACCACCCTCCTCTCTTTTTAACAGATAAAGGGGTCTTCTGGAAGAGAAGCATTATAAAGGCACTGACAAGTACAAGTGATTGTCTTGCTTTTTGTTATTTTAATCCCTGGCAGTATTCAGGGGAAAAAAAAAAGACATGCATCATTCTCCAGATGGAGAGAGTCCTTAGATCTATGAACAACAAAGACCTTTGTTCTTTGCCTCTTTGCAGTTGACATTTCCTGTTTTCGGTGAAGGAGATCAGAGATAACAATAACCTGAGCTCTGAAGGGGTGGGAGAGTAAGCTCCCAAAAGTCTGGCAAATGGAAGCTACCACACTGGGATTTGACAGAAGCCAGGTAATAAGGAGTGATGACCTGAGAGACCTGCTTGACCCAACCCAGCAGTAGCAGAGATACGGACTTCGAACAAACATTGGCCATGTCATATTTGGAAATGAGATTGATGGGTGAATGTTAAATAGAAACTATTTTAAGTCCAATCCCACTTTCCCCAAGACTGGGATGGTATAAGGGATAGTTTGACCTTGGATGTTTGGGGAAAATTCTGTATTTCTGTCCTTCCTATACCTTCACAGCAAATATTCCTTTGTAAAAGCTAATTGATATTAACTGGCCAGATGGAACCAAGGTTCTAATCATTGCTGGTGAACAGTGGGGGAAACATGCCAGAATTGGGACTCAAGTATACAGTATTAGAAAGCTCTGAGAAGGGTCGTAGCCAGCCTTGCTCTGGGAAGGTAAGTACACAGTCTCAATGCATTAGCTTCAGAGGTGACATTTTAAGCCAGGTCCTCTGATTCCACAGTCAGTGTCTGTTCCTCTCTACCATACTGCCGCCTAGATTTAGAGCTGTTAGAGACCATCTAAATCCAAGCCCCTCATTTTTTTGCAGATGAAGAAACTAGGACCCAGCAATGTTAAGTCATTTGCCCTTTATAGTGAAAGCCAGGATTAGAAGGCAGATCCCCTGATTTCTGAATCCAGCACTTTGAGTGATCAAAATGCTCAAGAAGAAAATATACTAAGGATCCAAAGTGGAACTCAAGTTACTGCTGGGAATGCTATCCATTGGTTGTACGTTAATGAACAAAGCTAGGTTGCTATAGGTAACTTCATCAGATTGTGTGATATTATGATGGAGGACTAATATGGTGTCCAAGATTCCATGACTTTTTGGTTCTCTTAGTGGTCTGAGCCACAATTTTCTGATTGTTCAGATTAAGAACTAGTATTCTTCTTTAGCTCTAAGGATATAAACTGATGTCTTTACTCTGATCACATAAAACATCTAAGTAAAGACTAGACACTTTTTAATTCAGAGAGGGTGGGAAACTTAGAAGCCCTGTGTCTTAAGCAAATGTGCTCCGAAAGATTTCTTTCTTGCTTTTTTTTTTTTGAGAGGGGAAGGCAGGGCAATCGGGGTTAAGTGACTTGCACAAGGTTACATGGTTAATAAGTGTTAAGTGTCTGTGGCTGGATTTGAACTCAGGTCCTCCTGATTCCAGGGCCAGTACTATATTCACTGTACCACCTAGCCATCCCCAAAAGATTTTTAACTCTCAAAGGGAGAAGAGTTAGAATCATTTCCACTTAGGCCTTAAAGACTACTAGATTTTTAAAAAATTCATAACAATCAAATTTAATGGAAGGACTTAACAGACCTAGCTTTAAATCCTATATCATATATCTTGAGCTAATTTTGTAACACAATTGATAAAATTTATGCTATTTCTTTTTTTTTTCTTTTTTGGAGGGGGAAGGTAGGGCAATTGGGGTTGACTTGCCCAAGGTCACACATGTTTTTTGTGGTAAGTGTATAAGGCCGGATTTGAACTCAGGTCCTCCAGACTCCAGGGCTGGTGCTCTATTTATGATGCCAGCTAGCCACCCCAACATTTATGCTATTTCTAATAATAAAAATACATTTTCTGAAAATGGAGAAAGCATGATCAGTGGTCACATATATTATTCCTGCATCTCTCAAGTCTTAATGTCCAAGAAATTTCCATTGATAAGGGCCTATGAGCCTATTAGTGAGCACCACAAATCACCATGTGGCATTTACAAATCCTCTTAATAAAAAGATTTGTTCTGTAAAACTTGGATTCAGTCAAAAGGCCACACCCAAGGACCTAGAAGGCCACATGCGACCTTGAGGTTGCAGGTTTCCCACCCCTGTTATTGTCTCTATGCTAACCACTGGGGATGAAAAGAAAGGCAAAAACATGATCCCTGCTCTCCCGGAGGTCATACTCTAATGAAAGAGAAATGAAAACAACTGCATGCATGCAAAACACATATAGTATAAGTGAAACTTCTGATTATGGGACTCCTGAGAGTTCATTTACATCCTTCAGTCCTTCCCAAATTGGATTTGGTATGAGCTGTGCCTTTTCTTTCTTCTGTAAGTGGATCTGAAAGACATCAAAATGTAGGATTATCCCAGCCTTCTTTTCTCCTTTGATAATATCCTTTAATCAAGATCTGACTATCTAGATGAAAAGCTAACAGTGTAGGTTACTCTTATATTCTCTCCGTGTATGTTTTAGCACATATAGAAGCAGGCTAAAGGACTTGGGACTCAGGTAGACCTGGATTTAAATTCTGTCTTGCCATTGACGCAGAGTAGGTGTGTGACCATGGAAATGTCTCTTAATCTCTCAGGGTCCACAGGTAACTCAAAATTTATAAATTAGAGATGAGTTTTTGCCATTTTGCAATGGTGGAGGGAATTGCTACACAATGAAATCACAGATCTATCAAAAAACTTGAGAGACAGGAAAATTGTGAGAAAAGAGAGAGAAAGAGACAGAGACAGAGACAGAGAGAGACAGAGACAGAGAGAGATGTGCTTCTTAAACTTTTAGGTTCTCCTATTCTTTCTAACTGGTTTTGAATGTCATACAGAAGATTTGATCCTGAAGGTGATAGGGAATCGTTAGAGTTTATTGGAGGTAGAATGTGTGTGTATTACATAGTCAGACTTGGACTTTAAGATGATTACTCTGATAATTGAATGAAGGATGGATTAGAGTGAGGAGAGACTAGTGTCACTGAGATCAATCAGCTTATACAAAAGTTCTAGACTCAAGATCAGGAATAGGCCTAATCCAATACTCCACTCTCTCCTCATTTTGCAGTAGAAGAATCTGGCCAGTCTGAACTTGGGCATTTAAATCACTTCATCTTTTTGGATTTCATTCAGTAAGTAGCAGAGCAACTCAGATTTAAATCCAGGTCCTCTGACTTTAGAGTCTATATTTTTCCATTCTTCTATGGCTGCTTAATAACTAACATAGGTAAACTCTGATTAATTTAATGTCCCAGTTCTGGAGAAAAGATGATGAAAGGCATTTCCCTCTCCTCAGCAGAGATAGGTGGTTGAATAAATGTGGAATGTTGCCCATACTGGCAGACAAGATCACTTCTGTTGATTTTGCTTAACCTTCCTTCTCCTCCATGATCTACCTGGAAGATTGCTCTACTCCTGTGGCCCTCTCTTCTGATGGTTTAGTTCCCCCCAGTACCTCCATTTTAAGGAAGGGCCTAGGCCAGTCATGTTCACACCTTCATTCCTGTGTCCTCACTTTTTTTGTTCCTCTTGAGGGAAGAGATGAGCTTTTTTTTTGGACTGTATTTGTATTCTTAACATCAAGCACAACACCTGGAACATGGTGTTGCTGCTCTTGTTCTTGTTCAGCTATGTCCAACTCTTCATGACCCCACTTGGGGTTTTTGTGGCAAAGATGCTGGAGTGGTTTGCCATCTCCTTCTCTAGTTCATTTTACAAATGAAGAACTGATGCAAAATGGGTTAAGTGACTTGTCCAGGATCACAAAATAAGTGTCTGAGATCAGATTTTAACTCCTGAAAATGAACCTTCCTGATTCCAGGTCCAGCCCTCTATCCACTGAGGCACCTACTAGCCCTTTGTTAGTGCTTAATAAATATCAATCAGTCACCAAACATTTATTAAGAATCTACTTTGTGACATGCACTGGGTTAAGTGCTGGGGATATAAAGAAAAACAAAAGACAATCTCTGCTCTCAAGAGACTCACAGTTTAATAAAGAAGACAACATGGAAGCAACTGTATACAAACAAGGCAGATGCAGGATAAATTGATAATAATCAGAAGGAAGACACTAGAATTGAGGGAATAGGAAGATGGAATTTTAGCTGGGACTTGAAAAAAGCCTAAGAAGTAGAGATGCAAAGGGAGAACATTCCAAGCAAGAGGAAAGCCTAGAAATTCCTAGAGTCTCAAAGCAGAATGTCTTATTTGAGGAAAAGCAAGGAGACCAGTGGTACTGGCTCAGAGAGTAGACAGATGGCAATAAAGTACAAGAAGATTGGAAATATGGGGGGGGGGGAATGACAGGATATGAAGGGCTTTGAATGACAAACTCAGGATTTTAGATTTCATCCTGAAGGTGATAGGGAGTCATTGGAATTTATAAGAGTGGGTTAGGGAGGGTGAGGGAGAGATGACATAGTCAGACTGATATTTTAGGAATATCACTATTTTGATGGCTGAATAAAGGATAGATTGGAGGTGGTGGAGACTTGGGTCAGGGAGACCAACCAGAAGGCTGTGATGATAGGCCAGGCATGAGGTGATTAGAGCTTTCACCACAGAAGTGCCAGTATTAGTGGAGAAAAGGGAATGTATGTCAGAGATGTTATGAAGGTCAAATTGACAAGTGTTGGCAACAAATTGGAAATGGAAAATGAAAGAGATGGAAGAATTGAGGTTGACACCTAGGTTTTGAGCCTGGGTGACCCTAAAAAATAATAAAAAAAGTTAGGAAGAGGGGAAAGTTTGAAGGAAACGATAATGAGTTCAATTTTGGACATGGTGAGTTTAAGATGTCTATGGGACATGCCTGTTGACTTATTTCCTCTATCAACAAACCACACTTATGGAAAGTCTAGTTGCTTCTATCAGGAGGACATAACCAAAACCACTTCTGACACAACAGTCAATAACCCTAAACTTAAGCCAAATTCCTATAAAGAACAAAGAAGGTTTATGATCTCTAGCCTGGTAAACTCAAGCCTATAATATGACAGAAAATGTCAGAAAAGTTTTGTTTTTAATCTTTACTACTCTCTGCCTTAGATGACAAGAAAATGGATTTAGAGTTAGAAGGAATCTTAGACTTGATAATCTTACAACCCCCTCATTTACATATGATAAAATGGAGTTACTTTTTGGAAGTTTCCTTATTAGACACTTCTATGTAGGAGATAGAAAGTCTTAATCATATAGAACAAAAATTGAGTCATCTAAAGGTTGTGGCTTGGATCCAATTAGTCAGTGATAGAACTTGAAAAACAACAAATATAATCTCTTAAGTCTGCTGACACTGAACTCTAGCAACCATCTAGTAATAAACACTATAAAATTAATTCTACATTAAGATTTTTTTTCCCCTTGGGAGGTGGTTGGTTTCTAGATTTTTCCATTGTTGGATTTCAAAATGTGGATTGTCAAGGAAAAAAACAAAGGACAATTTTTAATTTTGGTCTTTTCCTAGTTAGCTTTAAAAGAGCTTCTGGAAAGTAGTCTTTGTGTTCAAGTTTCCTTCCTCCTGATTAAATTATAGATGGCTTATTTGAGAAAATTTATATTTAAATGATACATATTTTAATGTTTTAATTGAACATTTTAGACTGCCCCTATACTTAAAACCATTTGTTCATCCAGTCAGTGCTTAATAAATGCTTGTTGACTTATTGGTTAAAGGTCTGTTTGTTAAATAATGATGTAGCATGCACCGTGGGAGGTTCTGTGAAGGATACAAAGATGGATAGGACACAGTTTTTGCCTTCAACGTATTTATAATTCATTTCTGGAGATAAGACACAAATAGTAGCCTACTTCTGGGATATGCTCCCAACTCCACTAGCGGCTGGGTCGGTCGCTGGAGAATGGCTAACTACCACTCCCTTAAGTATCTAGGGTATGACCCTGGAGGGCTGATGTTTATAGTGGTATAGCTCATCACCCTCTACAATTGTGCTTTCCACTGAAGCAGCCTCAATAAACTTTTAGCAAAGGTCATTTATTAAGCAAGTATATTAAAATTAGTTGTTCCAAAGCATTCTCCCCAAATTGGAGGCACACTCCCCTTTTCACACATAAGGTCTCTAGGGAGAGTGGGCTCAAAGTACAAAGGCTTTAAATAAAGCACCTATGTCCTCCAGAAGGTACCTTCCAACTTTTGTATCTGAAAGACCTTTTCCCCCTTTAGGGAGTATTCATGTAGTTTCCCTAAAATGTACTTCTTTTCTGGGATCCAAAGAATAACACCTTTTTAGAGTCCATGGCTGGCACTTCTCTCTGCCGTAAAGGATCTTACTCTCTAAAGCTATATCCTTAGGTAACTTATCTTTCCTTATCCTCTGAAGGCAATTCCTCTGTGGTCAGCCTTTATAACTCCAGCAGCCACTGCTACTGCTTCTGTGGGACTATCTTTACACATTGGTCTTCAGAAACTTCCTATGTTGTCTATTACTCCTGCTCAGTTAGCTACTGAGATAATTAAATTGCCTGGAACTGGCCTCTGGTCAGCAGTGGGACTAATGGAATTCCAGAACTCACAGGTTTGCTTGGGCACCTCCATCTTAGAATATTCACTCACCTAAAATCAGGAAAGAATAAACACAAAAGAAACAGAGACACCACATGGAGGATATAGCCAGATGCCTCAAATACAGCAGGCAGATCAAAGTAGTACTTGCCTTACAACCACAAAAGAAAAGAAATTGAGAGATGAACAAGCCATCCCTTTTGAACACATTCTCAGTTCTGCCTTAGCCACTCCTGAGTCACCATTCCTACTCCTTTACTAATCAGAAGTCGTTCTGCCATGTTATCAATCGCTTAGCTACACATGGCTGTAAATAGGCTTTCAAAAGTCTACCACATTGGATCAGAATGAGGCAGAGAATATATGAATGCTCTGCAGGAAAGGCAAATCCAAACATGTTTCCTCCATTACACATAAATAACAACAACAAAAAATTAGCATAAAGTTGACACATAAAGTGGCGTCATAGACACAGCTTTAAGGCTAGCACCTTCTTATTTCCAGTTCAATCCTGGGATAAAATGAGCACTCACAAGCACTCAATATTTAACAGATGAGGAGGTTTACTTTACAGAGTCTCTTAGCTTCTCTGATGTGGCCACCCTCATATCCCTATGGAAACACCTCTGGTCAGTCAGCCATCATAGTTTCTCAACTTGTATGGTCTTAAGACACCCACCAAATCTGAGAGGCAGCAATTACATGATATTGGGACCTTTGATGACCCCAGACCAGGAAGCTGCATCAGGGAACCCAATCAGGGGGCCAGCTGGGTTTCATGAAGAAGGAAAACTGGGTCAGGGTCATGAAGGCCCTGGTCATACCACATGTGGTATTAGTAAAGTGATAATTCAGAAGAAAAAATTGATCACTTCTAGTGAAGAGGATCCCAGAAGCATATTCATTCCTAGAAGAAGGAATGGCATAAACACTCATATATAGAAAACAGAACATGATACTCTGCAAATCATTTTCATATTCATTATCTCATTTAATTCTCACAACAACTTTATAAAGAAAGGAAGTGACTATAACCCCCACTTTACAAATGAGGAAATCGAAACTCAGAGAGTGATGCAATTTGCCCAAATAGACACAGAACCAGAACTTGGACTCAGATCATCTGACTGCTAGTCCAATGTCCCCTCCATTACACATTCTATCTCTCAATTAATAGAATTATGGAAACCATAAGCAAAGGAGTTAACCTAGTTATGTGGCATATAAAGTTAATACTTGGTTTCTTACAAGCATATAAATTTAGAAATAAGTGATTATATTTCTTTTCAATTAAATTCAACAGTCAATATCTGTTTTGTGCAAAGCACTTTGCCAGTTGGTAGGGGAGATATAAAGATAAATAAGACATGATTATTGTATGTCAGTGGAAAAAATGAGGCCATCAGTCAAGAGCTCCCTTTTCTCTCCTTTTCCTTATCTCACATCTATGTATCATCCCCTACTATCTTCTCATTCACAGAAGTCTCTGAAGAGGTAGCCCTTCTTCCTGCCAAAGTCTCTCTACATGCACTCATGATTGTGTCTTCTCCTGTCTCTTCCAAAAGGCTGCCCACATCATCATCCCAATTCTCTCCCATCTTTTATTTCTCCCTATCTACTGGCTCCTCTGTTGCTTACAAATAAACGTGTTACATACACATCTCTTTATCCTTAAAAAACCCTCACTTGATCCTACAGTCCTCTCAAGCTATCACTCTATAGCTCTCAGATCCCCTACCATCTTCCATTTGAGTAATGCCATCTAGGCATGGGCCAAGTCCCCCATTTTATCTGCTAAATTCTTGAAAAAGTTATTTATACTTGATTTCTTTACAATGCTCCCTCTTGCTTCTTGCCCTACATCTAACTGCTTCTTTTCAGTGGCCTTTGCTAGATTTTCACTTTTCTCTCTCTCTCTGTGTGTCTCTCTCTGTCTCTCTGTCACACACACACACACACACACACACACACACACACACACATACACACACACACACACACACACACACACACACACATGCCCCAACTGTGAATTTCTAGTAAGGCCTTTTCCTGGGCTTTCTTCTCTTTTCCCACTATACTATCTTGCTTTGTGGTTTCATCAGATCTTGTGGGTTTAATTTCCAGTCATCCTGATTTATATCTTGCCACTGGACCCAGATAACTCTAGAGGAGAGAGTGAGGCTAGTGACTTTGCACAGACCTCCCTCACTTAAATATAATTCACTTGCAAGTCATGACACCCCCTTCTTGATGTCATGGTTCTTTTCAAGAATGACGGACAAACAACAACCTGTGAATAGTAGTAGCTATCCCATTGTGGACCCAGCTGATCAGTTCCAGTTTAGCAATGCAGTTCTTTCCTTCCTTCCTTCCTTCCTTCCTTCCTTCCTTCCTTCCTTCCTTCCTTCCTTTCTTCCTTCCTTCCCTCCTTCCTTCCTTCCTTCTTTCCTTCCTTCATTTCTTCCTTTCTCTCCCTCTGTTCAACACAGGGAATCATACTCATTTCTGTGGGTGCTCTGCCCAAAGGCATATAAATTTTGATTGCTGAAATCTAGCAATATATCTTGGGGTTTATGGGCTAGATTTTGTTTTTTTGGAATATGACTTAAAGCCAAATCACTCTGCCTCCCATTGACTGGCCAGCAAAAGGTCTTAGCCCAAGCCTTACTTGATCTTTGGATTCTGATGACTCAGAGTGAGTATAAATAGCAATTGTTTCTGTTTGTCCAGAAACCCTGAATGTTCCCCGTCCCAGACTGATTTTGTTTTGACTTTTGTTTTTGACTAGGTAAAAGAGGCCATTCTTTGCTTTATTTCTCACCTAGGGTTAATCAGTGAATGGGAGTTGCCTCAGTCAAACTGAGACCTGGGAAAGACCTGAATTTAAAAAGGCCAAGGTCTCCCACTGCATCTGGGGCCATATCCAGTCGTCCTAGTCTGTATCAATGGACCCAGATGGCTCTGGAGGAGAGAGTAAGGTTGGTGACTTTGCACAGCCCTATCTCACTTAAATCTAATTCACTTGCAAGTTATGACATCACCTTTCTGATGTCATGATCCTCTTCGAGAATGAAGGACAAACAACAACCAGGAGTTTAATTACAACTTCTATGCTAATTATTCCCGTATTTACAAATCCAGTCCCAACCTCTCTTTTGAACTCCAATCCCACATCTCCAAGTACTTATTGGACATTTCAGATTGGCTGTCCTGTAGATATCACAAACACATGTGCAAAAGAGAACTCATATCTCTTCCCAAAGCATCTTCACTTTTTTAAAAAATTGATTTGTTTATTTACTTTTAGTTTACAAGATCCAGTTCCACAGTCCCTTGAGTTTCAAATTTTCTTCCTTCATTCTCCCCCTTCCCCCCATGGCAGCATGCAATCAAGTATAGGATCTGCAAATACTTTCACACTGGACATTAGTCTGGTTATATAGAAGCGTTGTAACCAATGGAGTGAACAATGGGAAAAAGGAAACAAAACCAAACATGGAAAAGAGCGATAGCATGCAGATTGCTTCAGTCTCCATTTAAACTCTGGTTTTTCCAGATCTTTCTCTGAGTGTAGATATCTCCTTCCATCCTGAGACTTGTAGAGTTGTCTTATAACTATGCGTTGCTGAGAAGAGTCCAGTTTATCAAAGTTGGTTGTCACACATATGATGTGTCTGTGATTGTGTACAAATTTTTCCTGGTTCTGCTCTTCTCACTTAGCATCAGTTTGTATAAGCCTCTCCAGGTGAATATGAAGACTGTCTCCTCTCCATTTCTTAT
>CM053591.1:94854329-94874369 GCA_028646515.1 Pseudochirops corinnae
TTAGATGATGGTCTATGCCTAGTTTCTGCCATATTATATTCCAATTTTCCCAGTAGTTTTTGTCAAATAGTGAGTTCTTATCCCAAAAACTGGAGTCTTTGGGCTTATCAAATAGTATATTACTATAATCATTGACTATTGAGTCTTTTGTACCCAATCTATTCCATTGATCCACTACTCTATTCCTTAGCCAGTACCAAGCAGTTTTGATGACTGTTGCTTTATAATACAGGTTAAAATCTGGTATAGCTAGGCCACCTTCCATAGCATTTCTTTTCATTAATTGCCTTGATATTCTGGACCTTTTGTTCTTCCAAATGAATTTTGTCACTATTTTTTCTAGTTCTATGAAGTAATTTTTTAGTAGATTGATTGGTATAGCACTAAATATGTAACTTAATTTAAGTAAAATTGTCATTTGTATTATATTAGCTCGACCCAGCCACGAACAATTGATGTTTTTCCAATTAGTTAGATCTGATTTTATTTGTGAGAAAAGTATTTTGTAGTTGTGTTCATAAAGGTACTGGGTTTGTTTTGGCAGGTAGATTCCCAAATATTTTATAATGTCTACAGTAACTTTAAATGGGGTTTCTCTTACTATCTCTTGCTGTTGGACTTTGTTGGAAATATATAGGAATGCTGAGGATTTATATGGGTTTATTTTATATACTGCAACTTTGCTAAATTTATTTATTGTCTCAAGAAGTTTTTTACTTGATTCTCTAGCATTCTCCAAGTGTATCATCATATCATCTGCAAATAGTGATGGCTTAGTCTCTTTTTGGCCTAATTTGATTCATTTGATTTCTTTTTCTTCTGTAATTGCTACTGCTAACATTTCTAGTACCAGATTGAATAAGAGGGTTGATAGTGGACATCCTTGTTTCACCCCTGATCTTATTGGAAATGCTTCTAGTTTATCCCCATTACGTATACTACTTGCTGATGGCTTTAAGTAGATACTACCTATTATTCTAAGGAAAGCTCCATTTATTCCTATACTTTCTAGTGTTTTTAATAGGAATGGATGTTGTATTTTGTCAAAAGCTTTTCCTGCATCTGTTGAGATAATCATATGGTTTCTGCTAGTTTTATGTTGATATGATCAATGATACTGACCATTTTCACTTTTGAAATTTTGCTTTTGAGGCTTCCATCATCCTTCCATTCATCCATATTTATAAACTTAGTATCATCCTCAGCTACTCACTGTCATCTGTCCCATATATCCAATCAGTGGTCAAATCTTTTTATTTCTACCTGCACATCATCTCTTACTCACACAACTGTCACTCTCATTCAGGCCATCATGACCTCTCATCTGGTCTACTGCAAAAACCTTCTAATTGGTTTCCCTACCTCAAGTCTCTCTCCACTGCAATCTATCCTCCACACAGTTGCCAAAATGATTTTCCTAAAGTATACATCTAAGCATGTCACCCCTGTTCAATAAACTCCAGGACCTCTTTATTACTTCTAGGACCAAATGTAAAGTTCTTTGCTCAAGACTGAAGACTCTTCACAACCTAGCCCATTTCTAATCTTATACTTTATTTCTTCTATGCACTATATAATTCTGATGCTCTTGCATATGATACTCTTTCTCCCTTCTCTACACCTTTGCACTGGTTGTCTCCTTGACCAGAGTACTCTCCTTTCCCACTTCTTCTTAACATTCCTAGCTTCCTTCAAGACTCAATCCAAACACCACCTTCCACAAGAGGCCTTTCCTGCTACCGCCCCAGCCCCACATTCACTTGAGCCTTTCTTTCCCTGTAAGGTTACGTTCCTTCAGTTCTGAATGTATCTTGTATATACCTATTTGTATGTGTGTTGTCTCCCCTACTACTATGTAAGCTTCTTGATGCCAGGGACTGTTTTTGTTTTTGTTTTTTCCTTTCTTTGTATCGCTTGATCTTAGCAAATTCTACATGGCACATAGTAAGTGTTTAACAAATACCTGATTGATTGATCCTACTTGATCTTCCCCAGGACTAGGAATTTCTGGACAAGAGCTCCAATATCCTCAATTACACAAGAGTCTTCTATGGCTGTAAAGAGAAGGAATAGGTAATATGAACAGTACCACAGAGGTAGAGCCAGAAACATGTCAATATAAGGAGCCATAGATCAAAATATACAGAGATCACCAAATTTCCAAGATAGTGGGGCATCAGGCATTAGTCAAGAACTCAATCATAAACAAACCATATCTGAGAAGGACTTAGGCTCAATCAGAATCCAATTTAACATGTCAAAAATATGACAAGGGATTGTTTCTGTGTAACTTGAAAGTGAGAACCATATAGTCTCAGATGTTGTCAATGATAGTTCAATTCAAAGCCCCAAACTCCAGTCAATGAGTGGGATAGTAGTTTCACTGACAAATATCGTCTCTGTTGGCAAATGAAAAAGGCTTTCTGTGTCTATTAGTTTCCTGTTGCAGGCCATGCAAGTTAATTAAGGTAGTTAATGTATCACATCTCATTCATCCATGTACTTTCTATTTTCTTGCCATTTACCTTATTGCTGAATCTTCTGAACCATTAGAATCCCCAAAACCATGCCCTAAGGAAGCTAATCCATTTAGCTTTGGAACTCCCACTGTGAGTATAAGCCAGACTAATTGATAAATGAATGAGCCAGAACAAACTCACACAACCAAGTATATATAGTCATACCTACACCAGGCCATACTTCATATTCCTTTCAATCATCCTCCCTAGCCATCTTAATGCCATTCAATTTGACACTGTACATGTTTGTATCTCTTTCTTATAGTTTTTTATCTCCCCAGACCCCTTTCTGTCCCATTATACTTTTTGGTCTGGGAGTAGAAATTAGATCAATATCATACCATTTCTTCTGGAAAGGACATGTCAGTCAACTACCTTATGCCTCCATTTCTTTGCTTTCTCAGATCAAAGCACTTTCCCTGGCCAGGATATCTCATATATGTTGTAAATTTCTAAGGGCAGAGACTATTTAGCTTTTATATTCATGCCCCTACATCTTTAAGACAGAGACTCGCACACAGTCAGTGTTTTATAAATTTCATTCATTCAAACTGTTACTGCCTTTTTTGTTTGTTTGTTTGTTCATTGCTGAAATGGCATTGTATATTGCATTAAAGTAACTTTGGTAAAAAAGTTATGCAATTTTGTTAAAGCTGAATAGCTGATTATATGGATCATAGATTCATAGATTTACATCTGGACCTTAGAGAACATCTAATTCATCACCTCATTTCATAGATGAAAAAACTGAGCCTAAGAGAGTATAAGTAACATGTCTAAGGTCTCACTCCCAGTAAGTGTCAGAGTCAAGATTCAAGGAATTTTGTGTTTGAAGTGATACTGTTGAGCTTTCATTATATATTATATAATTTGCAATATGTCCCGGGATTAAAGAGTCACCATGGGTATTCAATTATTGGAGAACTGGTGCTTAGGAGAAGGATTTCAGAGAAATAATGAAAAAATGACAGTTGCTGTTGTGTGTGTGTGTGTGTGTGTGTGTGTGTGTGTGTGTGTGAAGAAGGCAATTCTTTCCCTTGCAAACATCCTGGTAGTCAGTGTTACCTCTAAGAGTACCAGGCTGCAAACTCTGGAAGGCCTTAACCTCAGAGGACCAAAGTCAGAACATTGGGAAAGGGAGGAAATGCAGGCAGTCAGTGAGTCAATAGATTTTTATTAAGTGCCAGGCACTGTGCTAAGCACAGGAGACACACAACCAGCACCAGTGTTTTGCATTCATTGTTTTTAAGCATTTGAACTCCTGCGTTCACGAATTCCTAGTGACCATGATCATGATGAATACTGACAAGATTTTAACACGAGGTGGACAATTTGGGAGAACATGAGGTAGAGAATCGGGTATATAGTGTGGAAGATAAAGTGGTAGCAGCACCACATAAAAAGCTTTGTGATACTGTGCATGCTAAGATCCCTGAAGAGATAAGTAATAAAAAGGTTACTTGGTAGTTAGTTATTAAATTTCCTACTGCTAATCAGAGGTTGTTTTAAAGTCTTCATGATGAAAAAAAGATATACTGGGAACATTGTAAAGAGTCTGATGACACCTTTTTAGTATCCAGAGACCCAATGGCAATAGTTAGTCAAAGGGTGGAAACCATTGCCCGATAAGATTTAGAAGGTAGCATATACCAGGCTAGTCAAACCACCACCATCTCCTCTCAGACTATGATGGAGACATCCTAGGACCCTGAATCCAAGAAATTCAGGAGTAACATTCCTCCTCCTTCCCCAGAACCATCAAACCTGCCTACAGCCTAGTCCCCATAGCTCTTATTGAGGAGAGAGATCATTGCAGAGAGGGAGTAACCCCCAGACCACTAGTCTTATGTCTAGAGGGTGTCCCTGAAGTCTGGACACATAGATAATTCATTATGCATATTTTCAAGAAATGAAATTTTCAATATTTTATTTAATTAGCATAAATGAGATTTCATAGGAAGACATAGGCAACACATAGGAAATTTCTTTAGTTAATTAAATTAAATTAATCTCATTAATATGGAAAATAGTCCCCAATAGGTAATGAAAGCTTTTATTCCATATGAAATTGTCATGGCTAAAATTTATGCTAATTAAATGTTGAAAATTTCATTTCATTTCTTGAAAATATGCATAATTAATGATATTTCCTATGTGTTCAGGCTTTAGGGACACCCTTGTGTGTCTCTCACAGCCATTATCTAGAGAACCAACTCCTGTGGAGAAAGAGTTAGCCAATTCTACTAATGGACAACCAATTGCTATACACAGGGCAGGCAAGCAAACTAGCTAAAATAGCAAGGTACCAGGAGGGAAAGAGAAGAGGTACCATGTACCAGGCAAATCAAACCACAACCACCACCACCACTACCACCACCACCAGCACCACCACCTCCTTGAGTTTCATTTCCCCTCAGATCCTAATGGAAATAGTCCAGGACCCTCAATTCAAGAGTCTGAGGAATAGCCAGGCTTGCGGCCCAGTGTCCCTAGTCATAATCATAGGAAGCAACTCCTGTGGAGATACGCCTGCTTCTGCAGGCATTACAGTCACAGCTACTGAAGACCTAGCCAGGAAAATTCTTGCCACCAAAGTCCTTGGTTCTATCAAATGGTTCAGCATTGGAAACTAATAGGATGGTGTTTTTTTTCACTGAAAAATAACATCTTTTAAAAAAGCATTAACATCTACTATAATCCTGCACCCTAAAGATCATGGGATTTTCCCATGGGATTTGCAGCTGAAACCTTCCATATGTGTTGTCTCCCCCATTGAAAAGTGAATTGCTTGAGAGCAGGGACTGTCTTGTTTTTATGTTTGTAGCCTCAGGGCTTAGTACAGTGCTTTGCACATAGTAAACACATAACAAATGCCTCTTTCATTCCTTCATTCATTCCTTCATAAAGAAAATGATTGGTCTAGGAAAAGGGCTATAAAAAAAGAGAGGAAAGAGATCATTTGAAGTTGCTTACTCTTTTCCAGTTTAGACAAGTATTTAGTTACTTTTCTCTTATAACAAGGGTATCAATTATATTTCCCAAGAATCGCAATGTAAATGGTAGATTCATCAAAATATGGTACTATAAATCAAGTTTTTAGGAGAAAGGTCAGCAGTAAATTCTTCATTAATAATTTAAAAAAAATTATTTTATTCTGAACTTAAGAAATAAAACAAACATATCCATAACATAGTAGAATAGAAAAAAAGATTAAATCAAACAGGTTTTGTATAAATAAAATAAAAGTAGCCAACATTAGAAGAAAAGCAGAAAATTCAGGAAAATTATAGACAGATTCTCAGATAAAGTTCTCATATCTCAAATATATAAAGAACTCTGTCAAATCTATAAGAATAAGTCATTACCCCAATTGATAAATAGTCAAAGGATATGAACAGGCAGTTTTCTGATGAAGAAATCAAAACAATTTGTAGTGATATGAAAAATGCTCTAAATCATTATTGATTAGAGAAATGCAAATTAAAACAACCTTGAGATACCATTTTATACCTATCACATTAGCTAAAATGAATGAAAGTGAAACTGACAATTGTTGGATGGAAAATTGTGACACTAATTCATTATTGGTAGAACTATGAGCTGATGCAACTGTTTTACAGAACAATTGGGAATTATGCCCAAAGAATTATTAAACTGCCTCAGAGGTGGGGAACCTGTGTCCTCAAAGTCATATGTGGTCCCCTGGGTCCTCAAACGTGGACCTTTGATCCAATCCAAACTCCATAGAGATTCAAAGACATGCACTTGAGGACCTAAAGGGTCCCATGTGGCCTCAAGGTTGCAGGTTCTCCACCCCGGCCTCTATACTTTGACCCAGCAATACCACTACTAGATCTTCAGTAATAATGATGGATACTAAGTCTTAGAATTTAGGACCTAAGTAATCATGATGTCATTAGCATCAGGAATGCTTCTGGTCAAAGAGATGAAGCAAGATGAGTAATACTTCCCAGCGAATTTCTAACTCTTAACATTACTAAATGTCTGAACACTTACAAATGGAAATTAGTTGACCCAATATAATAGAGATAGTCTTAGGAATGACTAAACTAGGAGTTATACAAGGTCATTATCCCACCACAGGTATTGTTCCAGATGACAGCAGATAGAACAATAAGAGGATCTTATACTGCAAAATAGGCGGGATGATCAGGTAATCCAGAATGTTAGTGATTTGTCCAGTGGATAGAGTGTCAGATCTGAACTTGAGATCTTCATACATGATAGGGTATCTAGCAGAATGAGGAGTCTAAGCTGGAACATGTCCTGGGAGGAGAACTTCAAGTAGCAGTGCATTTAGACTGGAGAGAATGATTTCTGTGAATCAAAGGAAAGGATTTCTGTAATCTTCACTCACTATATGCCTTGAGGTCAGACCAAAAACATCATCAGGTCATAGTCTCATGTCGAGGGTGGGCAGGAAGTGCAATCCTTACCTTTGACCTCTAAGAGAACTTTGGGAGTGATCACAAATGTAAAAAAAAAAAAAAAAGATTTTCAATGCAAATTGTGACCTTTGATATGGAACATGATATTTGATTCACCAGAGTAAAAGGACATGCATGTGCTTATTTTTTCTCTTTGTGTAAGAATGACAAGCATGTTGCAGCCAGGGAAGATGGAGCACGAAGGTTCCAGATGGGTGTTTCTAATACTAATATCAATCTATTGGGACTTAATAAAATTATACTTTCCATTTCTCTTTATATTATTCAATATTAATTAATTTGATATCATGAAAAATCTCTGTGTATAGAATTCATTTTGGAGAGGCTGTCACACTTATGAACTAAAACATCCTGAACTAGTCAATGTTCTCTATTGTGTTTTCATGACAACTACAGTGGTCTATAGAAGGTCAGAGTGGCAGATGTATGTTAGTGCAATTTATAGAACAAAAGGAATCTGTGTAGGTAATAGAGCATGGATTTTGGAAAAGCATGGACCTTCCAATGTAGATCTTAGATTCAAAGAAACTATAAATATCTGTTTAGGCCAAACTCTTGATTAGATGAATTAATGGTTTAACTGCTTGGACATAGATGGAAGCTATGAGTTTAAGAATGATTGATCTAGTGTTCAGTGGATGTGAACTTCTCATCACAGTGAGTAACAATAGATACAAATGAATGAGTGAAAATCAATGTCTATTTTAGTCCTGTGTTTTCAACAAATACTATGTTTTCAAGCAGGAATCTACGTACAGGTTGTTTTAGCAAGGTGGAATCTACCAAAGCACATTAGAAAACTAGAGCACTCTTACTAAAATGTAGTTTGGTAAGAAAGTTATATAACATTTTGAGATAAATTAAAAAGGGCAAGTCAGCAACAAAATTAACAGACAAGGGGAAGCAGATCTATTAAAAATCAAGCACAGAGTACGATAAAAGTCCTATTTATCTTTAATGATCACCTCCTCTCTATTTTTGGTTCTCCATTATCTTTCTTCTTATTGGTGAACTTATGTGTTTCAGGTAGGTATTGGGGTTTTTTTCCAAGCTCTACTTGTGACTTCTAAAAATGTGACTTCTTCTCTAGGTGACACCTTCCCTAGGTGTCAGTTTTCTCTTATGTAAAATGAGGACGTTTTATTTTATTTTTAATTTATGGAATAAAACAAACTTCTTTCTTCATATGTCCTTTATGGTATTCTTTCCCTCATAACGTAATACAATAAAAAAGATGATTGCACATGAAACTGCTGTATATACATGAAACTATGTATAACTTGCTATTCCTTTCAAATATACAACAAAATTATCATGTAAATTTCTTTTTTTTCTTCCCTCCTCCTCTCACCCCAGAGATGACTACCATTAGACACAAATAGGTATATCTATATAAAATTATTCTATAAATAATTCTATTTATCAGTTCTTTCTCTGGACATAGATAGTGTCTTTCTTCGTACATCCTTTATATTTAATTTGGGTTTTTATAATAGGCAAAATAACTTGTTTGTGGTCTTAAAACAATATTGCTATTACTGTATACAATGTTCTCTTAGTTCTGAACATTTTGCTCTTCACTATTTCATGCAACTCTTTCCATGGTTTTCTAAAACCACTGAGCTCTTCATTTCTTATAGCACAGTATATTCCATCACAATCATATACCACAACTTGTTCAGCCATTTCCCAATTGATGGGCATTCCTGAAATTTTTTTTCTATTTGCCATAATTGATCTAGACACATCATTCATCATGCCCACAAGTAGAATATGGAAGACTTTGACAACTCTATATCTACCCAACTCTCTCAATCTATCAGTTTAGTTACCCTGTTAAAAAAGAAAATTATGTTAATGTAACATGGCCTGTTCATGATTCAGCCATGTAGACTGTTAAGTGATATGGACTTACCCTTCTAAATAATCTCAGACTCTTTCTTTGAATGATTGTGGAGAATGAAAGAGGTACCACAGGATAAGAAAAAGTCAAATGTCCTGAAGAGCTTGACTTTATTCATGATCAAATTCTAAGATACATTTTAAACATCACCAGCAACATCTTAGCAATCAGACCTGGCAATTCCTTCATTTTGTTAAACTATAGTTCATCGATTCCTAATAACTTGAGTTTACTGAGGGGAGATTTTAGACTTTTTTTTGCCGTCTTTTCTCTTCTCTTTGGTTTTAGTTACTTGGTAACCATTTTTGCTCTATCCTTTCCAGTTTAAATATCATGTTCCTTTAAAAAGAGAAAGCAAGCGAAGCAATAGCTGACTCGTTCTACTTCTCAGCATCATTCTATTATCATCCTATCTTCCCTTTCTTATAATCTTGCCACTCTTCTTTTTCTTCTTATCCTGAATTTGCTATTACTTTTTTCATAACCCTATCCCTTCCTCTTCTGGTCTCAACAGCAAAGAAAACCTATTATTGTCCTTAGAATTCATCATCAGCCTTAGTATATTTTGACTGTATTCTCACAGGATTTTGTTATTCTTCTGTAATCATCCTCGCTTCTTTGGACCTTATTTCCATATTACTTACATGTCTTCATAAAATCTGGGTTAATCAAAGAGTTCCTCCCTTGTTATCTAGTTTTGTTTAAACAGCATCCCCAAATACCCTTTCTCCCACAAAGGAAATAATTTCTCCTCATGCCTTCGAAATTTAACTCTTGAGAGCTTCCTATACCTCTTGTACTTCCCCTAAGAACATTAGGCTAGTGGATCCTATGCATCCTTTCTCTGAACTCTTTGAAACCCACTCTCCCAAAGTCTAGGTTGTACTTGAGACCATGTCCAGATGAAGTGGTCAGTTGCTCCCAAAATTCCTGTCATTTCTACTTCAACAATCACTTTCTCCTTGTAGGTTAGAATCATTTTCAGAATAGCATCTTCTTATTTTGTTTCCTCTACCTTTGGAAAAATGAAATTGTTAAAAACAAACCAAAGGTTTCACAGCTGTTCAGCTTGTGACAAAGAGAACTGTCTAGCAGACCTTTAGATGGTCAAATTCTACCATCTCTACAATAACACGCCTCCCTGCCAGTTTTTTATTCATCTCTTGAACATATCCAATTTCTTCTCTTATCCAGGTGATCTATAAAACATTACTATACAAATATAACCTTTGTTTCTCTCTCTTGATCCTCACCTAAATGTCCTCCATCCCGGTGCCTCCGTCAGCTTCCTGGAATTTGTTCCATGAGCCAATTTCATTCCCATGCAATGATATCCCTCTATTTCTTTCACATTAAAGTATATCTTAGAGCAGCAGTTCTCAACCTGTGGGTTGTGACCCCTTTGGGGGTCTAATGACCATTTCACAGGAGTCACAGGGGTTGCCTAAGACCATCGGAAAACACATATTTCCGATGGTCTTAGGAACCGAGACACTGCTTCTCTATCCATCTCCAGGCATGTCCGCCCACATGCAGATACGCCCACATATGAGTATTAAAGGGTCACGGCATTAGGAAGGATGAGGACCACTGTCTTAGAGTGATACTCTAGTCATGAATCTTTGGCCTGGTTATCACTACCCCTGAGTAAATCAAAAGTACTTTTTTTTCACCAAGATCTCTATTTCATCCTATTTTATTATCCATACTTATATATTTGAATAGACATTTGAGTGCAGGGATTTTATAGCTGCCCCACTTCTTGGAGATTGTATTCTTCTTTTCTGCTGTTCTCCCAAAGTTGTTACTTTCTCTAACAGGATTAGCAGATCCTTTTGGGTCATTTCCAGTTAAATCCTTCTTAATTGGATTCACAAGACTGAAAGTAAATATTTTTTGCTGGCTTTTGTTGTGTGTGTTCTATCCCTGTCCAATAGCCCATCATTCCTGCATGTGGCCCAGAAATCCAAAATCCCATTTTCAGAGCCCATCTTTTTTAGCAGACTCTTCATTTCCTAAATCTGCCTGTTTCTTTGGAACCCCCTAACTTCAGTTGCCAACAACAATTCAAACACCATTGGTGCCCTAACATTTCCAGGCTTTTTTTTGTTGTTGCTGTCCCTGCTGAGGATTTCAAAATCCTGGGCAATGTTTTCTAAAATCCTGTTGGTGGTGCTGCATGTTTTCACATGAACTGCTAGGAAGGGGAAGTGTTGCTTTGATTTGAAATATATTGAAAGTTCTTCTGTCATATCAAAAAATACATTTCAGACTTCTCTATTGTTTATATCAAGTCACCTAATAGCTCCCTTGGCACCTCTCCCTCTTGAGATGCTCACTGACACAATCCAGAATATATTACCTAGGAAGAAAACAGACTTTGCTATTATTTATATCAAACAAACTATTGGCTCCTTTGGTACCTTTTAACAGGGTACCTTTTAACACCCATTCTCCAACTTCTGCCAAGACCAGGGTCTGCACCTCATACCATCCCCGATTCCCTCCTGTTTTCACCTCTAGCTCAGGGAATAATAAATTAATATTCCCATTGCTCCTGAGAAGATTGAAACATTTTACTTTAATGAATTCTTCAGTTCATGAGTTGCCTAGATTGAAGACACAGCCTTTCTGTTCCTGACCTTCACTCCTTACTTTCTCATTCCCATTTGTGTTTGCCATATTCCTTCTGTGATCCTATTCCACTTTACTCTTCCCTTTCATTTTAGCCCAAGTAAACTCATTTCACCCTTAAGAAACTGCCCTTCCTCTTATAACTCTTCTTCACATTAGCTGGAGCTATGGTTAGAAAACTTAATCCTGAACCCACACCATCTATGAACACCAGAGCCCTTTTTGCCACTTTTCTGCCTCGCTAAGTTACAGGGGCTGGTTTCAATAATCATTAGCACCAACTGGCCCTAAGTGCTAGCTTAAATATTCTCACCCTTAGAAGAACAATCAACAGCAGATGATGATAGAGGCATAATGAGTATCTATAGTGTCTGTTTAGGGTCCTTACAGAGACAGCCTTTTACCATTACAATGAGGAGTGATTCCCTAAGCTCCAGCTAAGGTGTTTTCTATTACTCAAGCATCTCAGAGGAAAAGAAAGCTATGTAAACTTCCACTAAAGTGTCTGCTGACAAAATGACTGATTATAGAGAAGACAAAGGGGGAAGAATAAAAGATAATATCCAGGCTTTAGGCATAGGAAAATGAGTGCATAGTGTTGTCATTGATAAAATGGGTACCTATTGTACAAAGAGTTCTGTGCTAGGCCCTAGGGGAGGTACAGAGCCATGAAAATATAGTTATGGCCTATCATGGAGCTTATGGTCTACTAGGGGGAAATGATCCATGCAAATAAATACACAAAATAGGTACACAGATTTTGTTTTCTCTCTCTTTTTTCTTCTGTTGGAAAGAAGATAGGAAGGAGAGAACAAATATTTATTAACTGAAAAATAGAAATTTTAATTAAAAGTAAGTATATTAGAGAGATTTAAGAAGAGACTTGTGTGATTTAGAATGGGGGCACAACATTTAAGTGTGGGGGAACTAGGGAAGTTTTTTCAGATGTGATATTTAAAGGATGTTTGGAATTTAATAGGTAGAGAGATGGTAGTGAGGGATTGTTGTTATTTTCAGTAATTATCAGTAATTTCTGACTCTTTGTGACCCCATTTGGGTTTTTTTGTGGCAAAGATACTGGAGTGGTTTGCCATTTCCATCTCCAGCTCTTTTTACAGATGAGGAAACTGAGGCAAACAGCATTAAGTGATTTACTCAGGGTCACACAGCTAATAAGTATCTAAAGTCAAATTTGAACTCAGGTCTTCCTGACTCCAGGCCCAATGCTCTATCCACTGCACTACCTAGGGGCTCAAGGAGGCATACACAGAAAAAAGTAAAGTGTGGGCATATACAGCAAATAGGACAGTATGTAGTCCTATTTGGTTAGAGTATAGAGAATATGGAAAATAATAATATTAATTAAAGCTGAAACCCCAGGTGACTCCAGATTGTACAGGCTCTGAAATACCAGAATAAGGATTATAGTAACACAGATTTAGAACTGGACCTTAGAAATTAAAATCTTAAAGAATATCAAATACAAATTCTTCATTTTACAGATGAGGGAAATGAAGCACTGAGAGGGTAAGTGTCAAGTGCCAAGAGTCACACAGCTAGTAAGAAGCTAAGGCAGGATTAGATTTTAGGTCCTTTACCACCAAGTAATTCCAAATCTGATGTTTTCTTAGGAGCCACTGAAAATAATTTAATCAGAGAAGTGAGGTGATAATTCAAATCAATTAACAAGCATTTATTAAATTCCTACTATGTGCAAGTCATTGGTTGGGTACTGGAGATATAAAGGCAAAATGAAAAATAACCCCTATCTTCAAGCACTTTATAGTCTATTGAAGAGGATGTATTTACACAGATTAAGGAAATACAATATAATTTAAGGAGAGAGAATATTAGCAATTATGGGGATCAGGAAAGGCTTTCTATAGGAGGTGATACCTGAGAGCCTTGAAGGAAGCGTAAGGATTTTAAAAAGCAGAGATAAGCACCTACTTTCCAGGGTTGCTTTGAGGATGAAATGAGATAATAACTGTAAAATGCTTATTACAGTGCCTAGCACATAATAAGTGCTTTATAAATGCCAGGTATTACTATTATTATTATTATGAGAGGGAAATGCATTCCTGGCATCCACACCAGCCTTTGAAAAGTCATGGAGAATGGAAATAAATGCTAAATTCAGGGAGCAACAGTTAAACATGTTTGGCATTAAGAGAGGCTAATAATCCTAGAGACATAGGCAGGGGACAGGCTCAAAGACCTTTAAATGTCAAGCTTAAGGGTATCTTATTCTAGAAACAACAAAGGAGTGACATGGTCAGACTTCTGCTTTAGGAAAATTATTTTAGTGCACTTGTGGAAAATGGATTAAAGAAAGGAGAGATCAATTAGGAGGCTGTTACGAGAGTTTGCATGAGGGCTGATGGTAACCTGCACTAGGCTAGTTGTGGGATAAGTAGAGAAAAGGTGGAAAATGGGAGAGATGTAGAGTAGGGAAAATTAACAAGATATGGGGGAATAAGGGAAAAGTAAACAACTACGGATAATTCTGAGGTTGTGAACTTAAGGGTCTAGAAGGGTAGTAACAGAAATATAGAAATTTGGAGGAGGAATGCATTTAGGGAATAAGATAGAATAGTTCTCTTTTGAATATACTGAGTTTGGAAATGTTGCCTGTAGGACATCCAATTGGAAATGTCCAGCTGGTAATTGGTGATATAGGCCTGGAGCTTCAAAGAAAGATTAAGACCAGATGAATAGGTTCATGAGTCATCTACATAGTAATAATTATAGCCATAGGAGCGGCCTATCCACATTTATGCATAAGAAAGACTTACACAGTAGTAGAGTGTACAATATATGAGAGAAAGGAGAGGTTAGAGAAAGGGAGACCTGTAGGGAGGCTAATACATGAGTTCAATTGTGTGATAATGAAAGTTTTAGTATGGTTATACTGAGAAAAGAGAGGAGACAGAAGGATGTTAAAGGTATAGAAATGAAGGTTGAATTGACAGGAGACATGAAAGAATCTAAGATAATACAAAGGTTTTCCATGTGTGAATCCCAGCGCTGTGGACAGAAATAATGAATCTGGAAGAAGGAGCAGGTTTTGAATGAAAGATACTAAGCTCAGTTTTTTCCCCCAATTTAAAAAGCATTTATGTTCTCTACATCCATCTCCCAGGGGAAAAAAAAGAAAAACAAAACTATCATAATAAATATGCTTAGTCAAGTAAAACAAATCTTTATATTATCCATATACAAAAATGTATATCTCATTCCATATCATCACCTCTATGTCAGAAGCCAGGTAGTATATCATTCATCACTGGTCGTCTGGAAACCTGGTTGGTTATTACACTAGAATTTTTAAGTCTTTTGAAATAGTTAGTTTTTGCAATATTATTGTTACTGTATAAATTGCTCTTCCAATTCCACTCACTTAAGTGAGTCAAGTCTTCCCCAGTTTCTCTGAAATTGTCCCTTCTTCTATTTCTTACATTACAATAGTATTCTATTACAGTCACATTCCATAATTTGTTTAATCATTTCCCGATTGATACTTCTTTAGTTTCTAGTTCTTTGTCACCACAAAAAGAGTTCCTATAAGTATTTTTGTAGATATAAGTACTTTTCCTCTTCTATGATCTTTTTAGGATAGAGGCCAAGTAGTGGTCTAAGTTAAGTTTTGGAATGGAAAAGTTTAGGGTGCCAGTGAAACATGAGGTAGAGATGTCCTGTATTCAACTATTGATATGAATTTGGAGATGAGAAGAGAGATCAGGACCATGAAGAAAAGAGGGCAAAAGGCACAAGCTTGTGTGACAGCCATTTCAGGAAGAAAACAAAGAACAAGAAAAGGAGATGAAGTAGGTAAAGTCGGTAAAAATACAACCAGAAAAGTAGAGTACCTGGGAATCCAAAAAAAAGAAGAAAGTATGCAGAAGGAGGTGGTCACCATTAACAATGGAGAGAAGTCAAGGAAGACACCTGAAAAATACACCGTTAGATTTTGAGATTGACCTTTGAAGAACTGTTTCCATAGCACACTAAGGAAGGAAACCAGATTGCCATGGAGTGAGTATACCAATAGAATGGGAAAATCAAGTATATACTACTCTTTCAAGAAATTTAGGGAGAAGAGAAATGAAATCAAAGCTAGATAAAGTAAAAAGTCAAGGGAAGGCTTTCTCTAAAAATAGAGGATGAGAATCCACTGTTGTCTGATTTTTAAATAGATCACGCCTGTTTTCATAGAATATATATATATATATACATATATATGCATAATTTTTAAAAATAGTCACAGATTACAAAGGAGGTTTCTAGCCACAAATATAAAATAGCTTCTTCAACTACCCCCTCCTCCTTCAAATCATCAATTGTATCAAATAACACCAGTTCAATGTAGAACCTTGCAGAGCATCATACTGCACTGAGAATAGAGAACTGATCACGGGTTTAGGAAGATCTGGGTTTAATTCTAACTTGAGACATTTAGTAGCTATGTTTTCCTGATCTAGTCACTTAACTTTTCTTAGCTTCAGTCTCCTCTTCTATACAATGGGGAAATAATACCTACCTCATAGGGTTATTATAAGATTAAATGAAATAACAATATGTAAAGAGTACCATACTCCTGAAAAGGCTTATATCTATGTCGGCTATAAAATATGAACTCTCAGGTTTTGATGATGAGTTGTTCAAACAGTTTTTAGAGCCTGTCATTTAGCTGCACAGAGGTTAGGAAGCAAGTTATATCTGTAGGGAGGTAGGTGTTAATTAGCCCCCTAAGAGAGTGGGATGGCTGCATATCCCTATTTCTTGGTTTCCCCAATAGTAAACATTCCTACTCTACTCTCAGTTATCCTTCTTTTGACTCACTGAATGAATGGAAAAACCACATAATAAGCACTTATACTACATACAAGCTAGGTGGCTCAGTGGGAATGCTGGGCCACACTTACTACCTGTGTGACCCTGGACAACTCACTTAACCCTTTTTGCTTCAGTTACGTCATCTACAAAATGAACTGGAGAAGGAAATGGCAAACCACTCCAGTATCTTTGCCAAGAAAACCCCAAATGGGGTCATGAAGAGTTGGGCACAACTGAACAACAACAACCATGTGCTAAGCCTCAGAACTTCAAATATAAAATGAAAGAATTGTTGCCTCCAGGGAGTTTGTGTTCCAATGGAGGGAGACAACATACAAAAGATAGTAGTGATCAGGAAGCGGCATTTTGGGGAAAGTAGAAGGAATAGAGAGTGGGACCAGTGGGTAGAAGACAGAGTTGAGTTATTTATGGTTACAAAACTGGAGAGTGGTAATGGAAGTGGTGGCAAGAGCCCTGTTGCACTTTTTGTCTTGACTCCTGGAAGTAGCAATTCCTCATATCAAATTTAGCTAAGTTGTATCCCTGCAGGGAGTATAGAAGAACTCTTTTCTGCAATAGGAGCTTTAGGAGGCTAATGATAGCCATGAGGAAGTAACAGTAAGCAGAAAATATACTGACTAAAAAAAAAAAGTAAGCCAAAACTATCCCAGAACATGACTGGGCCATCTTGTGTTAGGTTTTACTATTAAAAAGTAGTGAGATGTTCTTGACCCTTGAATATTACAAACGAGTGCCATCTCCATTGTCAAACTATCATCTCAACCACTGGATGAAACCAGCTACCCTGTCTATACTGTTGGGACAGCTAGGTGTAGCAGTGGATAGAGAGTCAGGCCTGGATTCAGAAAGACTGAAGTTCAAATCCAGCCATAGACACTTACTGGCTGTGTGATCCTGGGCAAGTTAGTTAACCTCTGTTAGTATTAGTTTCTTCATCTGTAAACAGAGATAATAATTGCACCTATCTCCCAGTGCTGTTCTGAGGAGCAAATGAGATAATAATTATAAAGCGCTTAGCACTACCTGGAACATAGTACCGTATAAATGTTAGCTATTATTATTATTATTATTATTGAATATTCAAATCCAACCTCAGGCATTTACTAGTTCTCTGACCCCAGATGAGTTACTTAAGTTCTGTTTCCCTTAGTTTCCTCACTTGTAAAATGAAGATAATAGATTCTGCCTCGAATGTTTGTTGTGAGGCCCAAATGAGATGACATTTATAAAGTACTTAACAGAGGGCTTAGCACATAGACCCTATAAAAGTGTTTGTTCCCTTCTGCTTTTAATATATATATAATATATATAATATATATAATGTATATAACATATATTATATACATATATATTGAAGAGGATACTTTTCAAAGTAGCAATTTATTTTTTTCAGAAACCTTTTCTATTTCTTGAGCACAACAACCATGTCTATTTAATTTGCTTTAGTATGATGCTTAGTGAAATACAGTGCATAGATAGGTGCATAAGAAATGCTTTCTTTATGACTGCTGGAAGAGAAAGAATGCCATAATTTGTTCAACTATGTACCTAATGTTAGCAAATATGATATTTTCATTTCTGAGTTTTTATTTGTGGATATAAGATAAATTATTTTCGTTGTAGTTTCTAAAATTCAATTTTAATACACTTGGGCAAAATACCATGAACAGAACAAAGAAATAGACAAGGAATATAAAATGTTAAAACAAGTTTTTAAAAAATGAAAAAAAAAGTAACTTCTAGTTTTCACTAAATCTTAAAGTACTAATACAACCTTAGCCAAGGGTGAGGGGTATATAATGTTTGAGATTTTATTTACCATTCATTATTAGTTGGGTACTTCCTGTGAACTTAACTATCTTATGTCTAACTAACCAAATATGTATCCCTCACCCCCAGGCTCTCCTGATCTCTAGGCCCAGTCTCCAGCAACAGCTGTGTATTTTCAGTTGCATATTCTGTGGTCATATTAATGTTCAACGACTCTCCCATCCTCAAACAGTCCCTGACACACAAAAATCTCAGAGCTGGGAGAGGATTCTTGAAAGATGGCAGAGTAGGTCAGAAAATTTCAAGCTCTCAAGATTTTCCCCCACAACGTAGTTAAAATAGCACCTTAGGGAGAACAAAGTGTGGGTGGAGATAAAGAGGAATAAGGGTACAACCAGGGTCGTCCTGGAATAATTTGAGAAGATCAGAAGAAAAATCCCAGGACTAGGTTTGATACCAGTGAAGAGTAACACCTCCAGGTTAAGTTTCTGATTAACAACAAGCTGTAAATCCTGGGGTTACTTGGTTTGAGAGGCTGTTTTGGCCCCAGTCACAGGAACTCCACATAGTGGAGGGGAAGTGGGCCCAGCAAGATTGAGGGAACCTCTGCTGATAAGGAATGCCAGACCCAGCTGTGCTGCAAAGAGTGGCAGGGACAAGAAGGAACCAGCACATGCCCAGTGAGTACAGAAGCAGTGGAGTGGAAAGCCCCTGGCTGTGGACACTTACAGGAGGTTGGAGGTTTGGCTTTCGTTAGAGGGGAGAACTGAAGAGCTGGGGAAAAAGGCACAATTTTCCATCCTCCAGGTAACTGCAAAAATTAAGCTATTACCACAAAAAATGCCCAGGCAAAGGAGAAAGAATCCAGCCATAGAAAGTTATTATGGGAATAGAGATGACTGGGGTTCATCTTCAGAGAAGGATATTGAAATAAAAAAAAAAACCCTAAAGAGTCCCATTCAAGTGGTCACCTGCCCAAAAAGAATTTATAGAAGATCTTTAAAAAGACTTTAAAAATCAAATGACAGTGATAGAGGAAAAACAAACAAACAAAAAACTAAACAAAAATATAAAAGAACAAGAAAAACAAGAAGGTTATGAAAGGAAAGTCAACCAGTTAGGAAAGGAGATCCAGAATCTTAAGGAAGAAAATTACACCTTGAAAATCAGAATTGGGCAAAGTGAAGCCAGCAAAATTATAATTAAACAAAATATGAATAATGAAAAAATAGGAGATAAAATGAAACATAAGAAGAATAACAATCTGGAGAATAGATCAAGAAGAGAAAATATAAAAATAATCATGCTAACTGAAAGTTTTGATCAAAAAAGAATCTTTACAATAATAAAAGAAATAATTAGACAAAATAGATGTATATTTAGAAGAGCATAAAAGTCTTCTAAGTTCAGAAGAAATAAAATGGTAGGACCATAGGGAGGGGGGAGAGGACAAGGGAGGGATCTTTAGAGGGGATAAGAAGGGAATAGGTAAAAGGGGGTATAATAGTAATCAGTTTAGCAGATACTTAGCACTTAGTACCTTGGGGCTAAGTGTAGAAGGTGCAAACTCTGTCCCACAGTTGAGAAGGCATGAACTCCCGTGTTGATGTGGAAGAAAGGGATTGGCTGAGACAGGAGGATAAGCAAGAATTCCAGAGACAGAGAGACAGAATTGGAACACTGCCCCTGGTGAAGGAAGAATCCTGGAGACTAAGGCCAGCTGAGAGAGAGGGAGAGAGAGTTTCTCTCCCAGCATCTGGAAGCTGAGAACTGATTGAGAACTGAGATGGAGTTTTTCTGAGACCAGAATCTGGTGAAGGCCTCCTGGAAGGCTGAGAGAGCTTGCCTGGAAGGCTGAGAGGGCTTGCCTGGAAGGCTGAGAGGGCTT
>CM053591.1:94874869-94894549 GCA_028646515.1 Pseudochirops corinnae
TACATACATACCTACACACATATCACTATATGATAAATTAGAAATTATTTTTATGGGTAACAGTGCTATAGATTTCTTCCTTCTTCCTGAGGTGCTATACTAATTAGGTATCAAGAGAGGATGTATTAACTACAATCTTTGACAAAAGGCTAGCCATCATGTGTGGGATCAATTAGAACCAACAGCACTTTCACTTCCTAATCTCACTAACTGATCCATGTGGCCCACTATCTGTATTTGCACCCTCAGCATGGTCTGGAGGAAGCCACCACTTGTTCACATTTTCTTTTCATGTCTTCTCTGGCTTTAACCACACTGATTAATCATTTATTATAGATTGCATTTTGTCACCTTTCTTGAGATACCACTTTTTTTTAAACTGAGTATGGCTGAGTATGCTGGAAGCTTGTCTGCCTAATCAACATATCAGCAGGTGATACTGCACTGTGAGGCCCACACAAAGACTTCTGGGATGTGTATTGCCAAGAAGATTTACTCTAATGAGCAAGGTTTACTTGGAAAATAAACAAGGAAACAGGCATTTAAGTCTCTACTGTGTGCCAGGCACTGTGCTAATCACTTTGCAAATATTTTCTATTTTCATTCTCACAACAACCCTGAGAGGTAGGTGCTAATATTATTCTTATTTTACAGTAGAGGAAACTGAGCAGATAAAGTCAAAGTGACTTGCCTAGAATCACACAGCTAGTAAGTGTCCAAGGCCGGATTTTAACTTAGGTCACCCTGACTCCAGGTCTTTTCCTCTTTCCAATGTGCTACTTTACCCTAAGAACTTTAGGAACGTGGGACCTATACATGGGCACATCCACCCTATAACTATAAGTTCTGCTATCTCACTGATAAGCTTCTAAGGGCTTCCTAATCGAGAATCTACAGATTCCCAAAGGGTCAATGGACAGATTTAAGAGGGTCTGTGAATTTGTTTTTCAAATATTTATGTAACTAAATTGCAATATAATTGGGTTTCACTGTAATCCCATATATTTTATTTTATGCATTTAAGACATTCTGAGAAGAGGTTCATAGGTTTCACCAGACTACCAAAGGAGTTCATAGAACAAACAATTTAGGAATTTCTTTTCTGAAAGAATAATTTATACTTGCTGTTTCCAATTCCACTCCTTAGCATCTTGGACTCTATCGTTTATACCCACATCATTCTACTGAAACTTCTTTCTCCAAAGACTTGAATGATTTCTTAATCAGGAAATCCAATGCTTTTTTCTCATTTCATCTTCCTTGATATTTTTGCAGCACTTGCCACTGTTGACCATTTTCTTCCTGTATTCTATCACCTTCCTAGGCTTTTGTGATATTGCTGTCTCCTGGCTCTCCTCCTACCTTTCTGACTTCTCCTTCTTGATCTCCTTCATCATTACACTTTCACTCTTTAAATGTAGCTACCCCCCAAGGCTCTGTCCTTGGCTCTTTTTTTTTTTTTCTCTGTTACTTGGTTGTCTCCTCCACTCTCATGTATTCAATTATCAGCCATACACACACACATACACACACACATTTATATATGATTCCAGATATCAATTTTCAATCCTAGTTTGGCCTCTCAGTTCCATTCTCAAATTTTCAGATGCTTGTAGTCATCACCATCAAACTCATCATGTCTGTGTCGAAAGTGATACTCATAATTTTCTCACTAAACCTTTCACCATCCTCCCATTGAATTGGGCTCAAAACCTAAGAATTGTCTTTAAATCTTTCTTCTTCTTCACCCTGGACATTCAATAATTTGCCCAATCTTGTCAATTCTGTCTCCATATTTCATTCACATCAATCTCATTCTCTCAATTCACACTTTCCCCTTCCCTACTTTAGGCCCCAATCACCCCGTAACTGTATTATTGTAACAGTCTTTTTTTCCTGGAACTCCTGTTTCTATTATTTCCCCTTTCCCAACGACCCTTCACAGGACTTCCAAAATAATATCTTTATATAAGGCTAACCATATTACTTACCTGCTCAAAACTTCCAGTGGCTTACCTTTTATCTAAAACAGGAGATAGCAAACTATAGCCCATAAGCCAAATCTTAACTCAAGAGCTATGAAAAATAGACAGTGGGCTGGTCTTGGTCCATGGGCCATAGTTTGTTGATCTCATATTAATAAGATAAATACCCTTCTAAGCCTAATTTAGGGCTCTCTATAACTTTGCTCCAACTCATCTTTATGTCCTTATTTCAGTTCCTCCTCATCTCTGACTTTTAAAATCCTTCTTTTCCTTGAAGGTCCTGCTCAGGTGTCACTTTCTCCATTAAACCTTTCCTAATGTTCCCATGCTGGAGCTTATCTCTCCTTTTGAGTTTTTAGAGCACTTTGCCTCCATCTTTCCCCTTTGCTGTTATCATATCCTACCTTGTGTATATGTCATATTTCTGTTGTTAGGTTATAAGTCCCTTGAAGAGAATCTGTACTTATTTTTCTTTTCTACATTTTCAATTTTTAGCACATTCAGAATGCTTCGCAAATAGTAAATGCTAATAAATGTTTGGCAGTTTCAATTGAATCAACTTGTTTCTGTCTTTTATTATTTTGAATCTTGTTTAACTTGTATTTCATATTTGGAAAACATTATACTTCCTAAATTAGAATTAGATATCAATCAAAATATGTACTGGTAATTTATTAGTTAGCTTTTTGTAGAAATGTCTTTGTCTAAGCACTTGTTGCCATGATGGCATTTTAAGAAGTGTGTGTGTGTGTGTGTGTGTGTGTGTGTGTGTATGTGTGACTTGTTGCCATGATGGCATTTTAAGAAGTGTATGTGTGTGTGTGTGTGTGTGTGTGTGTGTGTGTGTGTGTGTGTGTGTGGTGTGTATGGAGCACAAAAAAGGGGGGAAGTTGAGGAAGCAACACTTTACTGGCCATTGCAAACACTGTAAGCTTTTTAACCTCATTTCTGATATAGCCATGTTTTAGACCTAATTTGATTCTTTGGTTTATCATCTGGCAATATCTGCTCTTATCTTTTCTAAACTTCTCTATTCTGATCTCCTTAGTAGCAGTTCCCACTTTTAACTAGACCACCTTTGAGGTTAAGCCTAGAGGCAGACTACGTTCATAGTACTTTGCCAGAGGCAGTTGATGCTGTTGCTGAAGTACTTGTCTTCACCAGTGTATGACAGTTTTTATGAGAAGATTACATACTTAATATTCCTATGAATAAGTAATCTCACTCATCAATGGGAGTATCCTTTTCAGTGATACAAATTGCAAACCATTCTTGTCTGTCCATTCTGTGTGACTCTCCCCCAGGTCCTCCTTTAAATTCACTTTGAAGCTTGTCTTAAGAGAATACTGGATGAGTAGGGAAGAAGAAGGGGGTGGGAAGGAGAGAATTTGAAACTCAAAAATTTTGTAAATGAATGTTAAAAACAAACAAATGCATAAATGAACAAATAGATAAAATAAATGCATGAAAAGAGAGAGTACTGGAGGCTATCCTAAAGCCAGGTATCAGAATGGTATATATTGAATGACTGAATGGATACAAAGAAAAGGGTATAAAAAAGTTTGTACGGTTGTCAAAAACATTGCTAAGATTCACATTGATAATCCTGGCTTGGCTTCTGGTTCTGGTTCTGGCTTAGTTGAGTGCGGACTTCCATTTGTTTTCTTTTCCCTGTTGGAAACCTACTAAGAATTGTGACTAGTGTACCCTGTAGGAGGTGGAACACTTGTTAGGACTGAATGAAAAGGCAAAGGGCCCCATTCCCTGGAATTATTTTTATCTGCCTGTGGCGATGCCAAGGACCGTGTCATCAGTGCAAAGCTATCTATTAAGCATGAATTAAAGAAACCTTTGTGCTCTGGCTGCCTGCATGGCAGCACTACTGGTTAGTGGCATCTCTCATTCCCATATAACTTGTAATTCTATCTGCTCCCCAGCCTAGAAACTCTCCCTTGAAATTCTATCCATTCTGCAGGGCCTCCTCCCTCGCCTGTAATGTATATAGGGCTGGCCCAGACTCCCTTGGGGTCCACCCAAGGGGATTCAGAAAACTGGAACTGAACTGTATAGGAGATCAAGAAGGCTTCTTATAACAAGAAAATTCCTGGGTTTAGTTGCATGTCATTCACAACTTAACTCTGGTAAAGAAAATCAGGATTAAATTAATGGTGATAAGAGAATGATTGAATGTCCCTTTCACCTCTAAAACATATGATATGATGATTCTAAGTTTAGTCAGGAAGGTATTTAATTTGAACATGGATATGTATATTTATTTAAGGCTTCATCTAAATGGTGCATCATAGGCTTATACCCAGCAATCAGTGAGGGAATTTATATTGATTGTAGTATGCACTAATGAATGCTCTGTTATTCCTAACAGGGGTAAACTCTGGTGGATGGGAGAATTATGAGTCTAGATGAAGAAAGAGTTCCAGGGTAGTGCAAAAAATGGTAGTTCATACTTTTATAGTGTTTCAGGTCTTGCAAAGTGCTTTTTCTTTGTAATCCTGTGAAGTAGTAAAAACAATATCCCCATTTTACAGATTTTCTGTAAGCTAATCACATTTATGGGCAGACTATTGAAGGTGAGCATATTAGTAGGGGCTCATGAGCTATATAGTGCTAAGAGCAAAAACCCACAGTGTACTCTGAACCTTGAAGTAATCACATCCTGGGGATTTTGAATATGAGTTGGAAGGAAATGATAGCCCAGAGGGAACAATATACGTGTATATATACATATGCCATGGAAACACACATAAAAGTGTGTCTATGTGAGTATGTTTATACAAACATACATTATATGTACGTATGCCATATATGTATGTGTACATATTTTACATATACATACATGCATATATACCACACACTTGTATATATGTATATAATCCCAAACCAGTTAATCAGAAAAAAAAGTTGCCTCTCAGTCTTTGGGGTTTCAAGTAAATGATTTTGTGTACCATATTCTGGTTGACTTAAAATGTTTCGATTATAGCATTCCTTTTTAAAACCATACCATAATTTAATTTCAATTAATTGCATCACTATGATACTAAATAAAATGCAAAACTTAAGTATAAAATTTTTTTAGAAGGTAAAATGAAAGGGTACATCATAAAACTATAGGAAAGTGTGACCTATTATCTGCAAATTGGCCTACATCAGAATAGTTTATTTAGCCAATCTTTCAAAGACAATGAATGTAAAGGAATTTTACTTTAAAAGACAGGACTGAGAAGCCTCCCTAGTAGCAATAACAGTGTAGTAATATTGGTTAGAACAGATCCTAAAAGTTACTGAAGACTGTATAGCGTCTGCCAATTCAGAAATTTATCACCTGGCCTAGGATGTGTGGATAGTGTGGTTATTCATACTCTCATCTTTACATTTCATTCACCATCATTATCTGCCCTTGTCCAATACTTAGCTAATTACATTTTAGGATAATTAGTTTAATGAAAGTATGGGAAGTACACAGTATGAACTTAAGTGATATTGTCATGATTGGTGCATGTGGGATTAATAAGAATTAAGGAACCATTAAATGAGATTACTTTATATTCAAAGAACTAAAAGCAGTTCACAATATAGTTCTCAAGAAATGCCATTCTCCTTTGTGCCCTGGAACCTTCCTTGGTACCCTGTTGAGAACACAGGGAGGACTATTAGTTTTTGAAGACAAGTAGGACAGGAGGTCATAACAATGCAGTTATTAGGCTTGATGGTACTTGTTCTGCTTTTTGGAATCATCCAACATAAATGAAGCAGTATAGAAAAGGGGGTGTGGTGGGAAATGAGGCGACATTGCTTTAGCTGAGTAAGCAAGCTTCAAAGTGGAGAATACAGACACTTCTCTGGCAAATTCCTGTTTAATGAAAGGGAAATATTAAAATAGAACCTGGACCTGAATGCAGTTGTGCTATACGCAAGAATGTAAATAAATCATTCTGAAGTGTTTGCTGAACAACCACCATACAGAGAACTGTTATGCTGAGGGAGAGAGAATGAAACATGAAACATGGTCACTGCTGCTGGAAGTATCTTTGCCATCTGTCCCTCTCTTTCATACTGCCATAACTTTAGATCAGGCCCTCACCACCACCAGCCTGGACTAGTGTTTGTTATGGACACTTTAATGGTCTCCTGCTTTCAGTCTTTTCTCTCTCCATCCCATCCTTTCACACAGATGTCAAAATTATATTTCTAATTTGCAGGTCTATGTATGTTTTTCTTTGATATAACAAAACAAAACAAAAGTAGAACAGCTCACCATTTTCCCTAGGGTAAAGTATAGGCTCCTTCATCTGGCACTTAAAATCTCCCATAATCTGGAAAGTCTTAAACCTTCCATAACCTTTCATAAGCTTACCTTTCCTGCCTAATTTCACATTACTTCCTGTCACACACTTTACATTCTGACCAAATGGGAATAGTGGCTGTTAAATGAGCTTCTTCTACATTCTCTAAGCTCCATGAAATCAGAGCAGCTGGTCTGAACAACTGGAACAAATTCCCTCTCCGTCTTTGTTTGTTGAAGTCTTTTTCTTTCTTCAAGACCCCTCAAGACAGTGCTGCCTCCTCCATAGTGCCTCCCATGATTTCCTCAATTCGAAGTCTTCTTTCTCTTCTCAGATTTTCCCAACACACTTTCCTAGAGTCTCTTATTTGCCTCATCACATTTTACCTTATATTGTACTTATTTGTGGAACTGTCATCTCCTTTCATTCTTCATTTCCTCCCTCCCTCATTAAACTCTTAAGTTTTCTAATCTGAAAATGGAGATGATAAAAAAGCCTACCTGAGGATTGTCATGAGGATCAAATGAGATAATGGATGTAAAGTGCTTGCAAATCTTAAATTGTTATGTAAGTGTCAGTTTATTATTATGATTTTTAGATAGAAAGTTTTTGCACTAGTCCATGTATGAAGGGATAAAATCCTGAGCAAATGCAGTGGGAATCCTGACTGTTTTAACACTTTTAAATCAGATATAGACTATTAAATTAGTCAATAATGGTAGGACTAGAAGCTTAGACAGCAGACCTTGCAGACCTTCCACCACTGCACGGGAAGAGGAAAAAGTAGGACACTGATTGATGGACAGAAAGATTAATGGTCTCTTAGGGAATTTAGCAATCAAAAGTAAAGAAAATTTAAAGTAGGTCAAATGATGGCTTCAATGTAAAACAAGATCAACATTCCTCGTTAAAAAAAGAGCATGCCGAAAATTATAATTTAAAATTTAGAAATGACCTTTAAGAAATCAATGTGTATTAGTACCCCATTTGAAATAAGTATTTCATAAAATTAATTTTTACTTTGACTAATTTACCTTCTTTAATGAGCCCAGAAAAATTTGTTTCTCTCATTTGCTCCCCTTAAAACTCTTTTCCTAAGTTACATTTGATCATATTTATATCTAAACAAGATTGTGATTTAATGTCTTTATACTTATGTAATGAGGTTTGGAGAATGCCTAGATTACCTAACTTGGAGGCACCTGCTCCTGAAAAAGGGCTCCTACTTCCATCCTGCCTTTTCTTACCACTAAGTGAGAGGAATTTCTTTTGAATGGCTGCATAAACCAGAACAAGCTGTTGTCTCCATAACTGGCCACACTGGGATAGTTACTCTCTTTCCTGCCTGCTCTGTCTTACTTTGTTCAGAGGATGAAGATCACAGTTCATTTGCAGCGCATATGCCATGAACTGAATGGGTGAGAAGGGAAGGACTTTCTACCTTTGATCTTCCTCTTAACTCTTAGTTCCAAGGTTCCTATTGGCCTGGGGGTTTGTTTCTGTTCTGTGTTGTTGGATCTTCTCAGCTTTAGATGCCAGCACCAGAATCAGATTTGAGCCATAGCTACCTTGTAGCCAGGATTCTAGGTAAGAGGTTGAAGCTAGCCAGCACAGCAAGAAAACCTGTGAAACCAGGAGGCCTTGGACTTGAGCCCAAGGAAACTTTGGACTTGGAACTGGGACTGTGCTCCATAGAAACTGAGCTAAGCTATAAATTTAATCATTTTCCCTTCCACAAAGTATTAGGAGGTGCAAATCTTGAAGGAGGGTTATATTCTATGTGTAAATTTTATGCATTTGTCATTAACTTTTATAAAGAAAAATTTTCTTTAAAGGTATAATCTGACTGTTGGTGGCTAAATGGAATTGAGGTAAAAGGTACTACTCCCTACACTTAAGGAATCACCTTAATTAGGGGTTAGAGACATTGGCAGAGAGCCTAGACACCTCCCAAAATCTCCTAAGTGTACCATAGACACTGGGGGAGAAGTAACAAACCTGGCCTTCAGGCAATGGGCAGTGGGGTAGTCAGCATTACACTTACACTAAAACTTTGCTGTTTAAAAATATATTTTAAAGTGTTCTGGTGTGAGCTTTTGTTTATTCTATGAGAAATACACCTGGGTTTTAGAAATCATAGAATATTAAGAAAGAGAATAGACCTTAGTTAGATATCATCTTAGTCTAAGACTTTGGAAACCGGCAGTGAATATTGTGGTTTTGTTAAGCTTTGTCTCCCCAGGAACAGAGATTGCTGAGAACTTGCTTCAGGTCAAGATGAAGAAAAGATCTCTCCGTGGTTATTGAATGCTGTAATGATAACATGGTTTACTAGTGACCTAGGGGTGGAGGGTTTGTGTATTTTCTAATAGTTGTATGTAGTGATTAATGATACTTAGTAATTGATTGCTGAATAAGTGCTGATTCAGTTAACTTAGTTGCCCCATGAATAGAAGACTGACTATTGTACTCTCAGACAACAGAATGACTGAGTAAGGAGGCAAACCTCCTTAGGGATACCAGATGATTGTTCTTTGTTTTAAATACTGGGACCACTTTGGTGAAAACTATGTGGCCATTTTAATGATAAGCTGTTGTGAATACTATATTGTGATTTTCTGTGATAAGTTGTAATATTGTGAATGCTGTATCTTGATTTTCTGTGAATGTTTTGCTTTGACTTGTCATGGAATAAATAGAGTGTTCACTATACTGTGTAATCAGAACATTAAAAGCTGTTCACAGTAGCATTCTTTTGGAAAACTGCTCGTGCATAGCATTACAAGTACACAAACAAAAGATAAATTATCTATAATAAGTAATCATGCACAGAAAAGATGGCAATTTGTAGATCTGTTTGGGTGACCAAAATTCAGAGTATAAAAGCTTAAATTAGATCTAAGTTCTGATTTTGTGTAATATTTATAATAGTAATATCGACTTCTCCAATCTAATGATATCTGTCTTCCTAGCCTCTGTGACTCAAGTGTGTCTCATTCATTGGATAGGATTGAATTTGGGTAGATGCTGCAACTGGACTTTAGTGTACCAGTAGTCACAGCCTTTGTGGCAGCTCTGGTGACATGAGAGGAGTTGGTTCCCACTGTGACAATCCCTAATGCCTCCTTAGGTAAGGGAGATAAAGCAGAAAGGGGCATAGCTCTGCCTATGATATTTGAATATTTCTCTGAACCTGCTCAGTAGCCATTTTTAAAAATTGACTTGAATAGAATTAGGTTATTCTCTTCTTTTCACAAATTATAGGACTACAGATTTAGAGCTAGAAAGAACTATAGAGCTCAATATGTAAATTACTTCTTTTTATAGATAATAATAATAGCAAACCACTTACATAGCCCTTTAATGTCCACGAAGCATTGAACATATGTTATCTCTCATGAAGAAACCAAGGTATTGCAACTAAAAAGTGTCTGAGGCAGGATTTGACCCCAGATTTCCATGACTCCAAGTATAGTGACTTATCTAAAATACAGTGCTGCCTTTCATTGAGTGGTAGATTTTTTTAATCCATAGTTCAAGCCCTAAGAGTTATAGTAGAGTTTTGCTATGCCATGATGGGGCTTAATAGTGATATATTAATGATGCTATTGTGAAATATCATTGGTTTGGGCATCTTTGTGTTATGCCCCTACTTGTTTTGATTCCAATATAATAATAACTTTAGCTACCCTAAAACCAGGAAATTCTAGGACAGATATCAAAAGTCAAAATGACTGAGTCAGATTTTAAAATGAACATAAAAAGGGATCTAAGTTTTACCTATCTTGATTGTATCCAGAGTCTTGGAAGAGAAAACAGGTTCAGGTTTTCCTCATACCCAAGGTTAGAAAATAGGCAGTGATGGATACTAACTGCAGTTGTTTATACTCCAAACAAATATATTTACTTCTAGTTCTTAATGATGGGACTGTAACCCAAGAATTCTATAATGACACCACATTAACAGTGTCACCTAGTGAACACATTGGTCTGTCAGCTTCCACTTTTTTTTTCCTCAGAGATTTCTCCTCACTCAAAATTCCTGTGAAGAATCTCTATCCTTTTTCTGCATGGTGCACAGTTCTGAAATATTCAGCTCATAATGCACAACAATAAAACCCCTACAATATCCTTTCCTTCAGGTAGAAGAAAAATAAGCCTGCATTTCTCTCAAGCTACTGTTAGGTGACCTTAGTTGTCTGAAGGGGGAAAAAGAAGCCCTCTTTCCATTTAGCTTAATAAGGTACTTGAATGAACGGCACTCTACAGCCAAACCTGACTGGTGATTTCCTTTCTAGATGACCCATTAAAATTGGCTGAAGATAATGAATTCATCTATCATCTATGACTAACTGTATGGTCCCCTTTATGCACTCAGGATAATAGCATTTTAGAATGAAGGGCATTAAAATCATCAGATAAATCTAACAAGACTAGGGAAAGTCATCATATAATGATTGCTCAGAGGTTGTCATTGTACATGTTCATACTAGTTGCAAACTATAGTGAGTCCTGAAATTGGAGGAGAGAACAGAAAAATTTCACTTGTTTCATATAACTTAAGCATTTTTCAGCTACTAGGTTGTCCAACCTTTTTCTTTAAAAAATAGATTGAAGAGGATTTTGGTATTTTGTATTTTCTAATTTCTACAGTTTAACCGTGGCATATTTCAGGAAGGGTATTTCCCCAATTCTACATGCATTAGATTACTCCTTTATCATTAGATTTAACAAGTCTGTGGATCTATTATTACCCCTTGAAGTACCTAGCATACTGTTGGATACACAGAAAATTCTTCATAGATATAATAGTTGGTGCATAGTTGTTGGTGACTAGTTATACACGAGAATTTTTGCTCAGTTGTAGTCCAAACTTACCTAATACCATAGTGAGACAACTGATAAACTAAGCCAAAAAAGCAGTGATTACATTAGTGCTAGGCCATGTTAAACTCTAAAAAAATAGTTCTTAATCAATTTTCATAGCAATAGTAAAAATTCACAGACTCAAAATGGAGGCCACATAATCTTGATAAAGAATTCACTTAACATTCCACTGAGATGGACTTCATTGGATAACCCATACTACTTCAGGAATTCATGATTTTGTTGATGTAGGTATTCCTACTATACATTAGTAAGTAATTTTTGTGAGTTGTGTTGGGACTGAAAAACTCATCATCGGGTAATCCACCTTCTCTGGAGATTTCTTTCTCAACTTATTAAGACAGGTCCTCAGACAATTTTTAATAGTCTGGACATTTACTCAAAACCTTTCCATGTTGGTCAAATTTGCCAGACCTTTCATTCCACTGGCATAACTTTTGAGACTCCTCTCCATGCTGTGCTGAGGTAGTATAATAAGAGAACTGAATATAAACTGTTTTCAGTAATATATATATATATATATATATATATATATATATATATATATATATATATATATATATATATATAGAGAGAGAGAGAGAGAGAGAGAGAGAGAGAGAGAGAGAGTGCTTCAAAGTTTGTAAAACACTTTACTTATGCTATCTAATTTGATCCTCACAATCTTATAAGGTAAGTGCTATTATTATCCCAATTTTATTGATAAGGAAACTGAGTCTCACAGAAGTTAAATGACTTACTTGCCCACAGTCAAAGAGTTAGTATTTAAGACAGGCTTTGAACTTAGTCCTTTCTGATTCCAACTCTTGTGCTTTATCTACTATATGACCTAACTACCTCTATTAATACAGAATTATGGCAGTGTGAGGTAGAAGCAACCTCACTCAGGGGTTTACTAGTCATTATCATTATCTATCAGTCTTATTTGTCTTTGGGTTCTATTAATATTTAGTTTGTATTATGAGGTACATGGCATAGTCCTAAGTGTTATGATTTCTTTGAGTTCCATGCTTAGTAAACGTCCTGTGAATGGATAAACATTCACAGGTGGGAATGTGCATGAGAAGAAAGACATTGAAGTATTCCCTACTGTGTCCCTGCTATGGAAGGCAAAAATAAGAATAACCTAAAATGCCACACCTTGAGTATAATATTGAAGAAAATAACTACATTCACTCTAAGTCTGTACTTCACAAAGGAAATAATTATACCCTGCTGTCATAAAATTCTAAGGACTATGCTATTAAGATTTTGGACCTAGGATATGCTATTAAGTATTTGGACCTAAAGACAAATTTAATGATAGGTTATCCATTTAGTTGGAGACTACTTTCTATTTTAAATAATATTTTATTTTTATCCAATTTCATGTAAAAACAATTTTTAATATTTATTTTTTAAAAAATTAAATTCCAAATTATCTTCCTCTCTCCTTCTCCTTCCCCTGCCATAAGCTGGCAAGTAGTTTGATATAGGTTATACATGTGCAATCATGCAAAACACATTTCCTTGTTGGTCATGTTCTGAAAGAAAATATAAATCCTCCAACCCCCCAAAAAACTTAAAAAAATAAAGTAAAAAATAGTTTGCTTTAATCTGTATTTAGACTCCATCAGTTCACATTTTTCATCATAAGTTCTTCAGAATTGTCTTGGATCTTTGTATTGTGATAATAGTTATGTTATTCACAGTTGATTATCCTACAATATTGCTGCTATTGTCTACACTGTTCTTCTGGATCTGCTCAGTTCACTTTGCATCATTTCATGTATGTCTTTCCATGCTTTTCTGAAACACATACATACACGGATGTGTGTGTATATGTATGTGTGTATATGTATATATATATATATATATATATATATATATATATATATATATACACATATGTATGTAGGTATAGCACAATAATATACCACAACTTGTTCAGTTATTCCCAGTTGATGAACATCTCCTCAATTTCCAATTTTGCCACCACTAAAAGAGGTGTTATAAAGGAGAAGAGATAGACAGGACATGAAAGTGATGAAGGCAATGTGTATGGCACAGGGTGCTGGACTGATCATAGACTTATCCTTTCTAAGCTAAATATTCACATTCAACAAAAGTAATGGCTCTGCTGCAAAATGACTTCCAAAAGAATTAATGCCAACAGATTAGAGCAGGAATAGTTTGTTGCTAACTTGGAGGGAAAATTGAGCCAATGCACAGTTGGCAACAGTGGAGCAGAAAGAAGTGGGCAGTTTTCAGAGATTTGGTGTACAGCACTGCATTTGTTCACCTGAGTCAGAACACTCACAAACATCAATACTGGTTTGACAAAAATGGGGAAATTCAGAAACTGCTAAATGAAAAAACAAGAATTCTACAGGGCTTACCAGCTGAATAATTTATCAGTCTCTAAGAGGGCAGCATTTAATTCCATCTGAAGTAAAGTACAAACAAAGCTTAGAGAGATACAGGATTCTTGGCTAAGTAAAAAGACAAGTGAAAGTTAGTTTTATGCTGATAGTAATGATCCAAAGCACTTTTTATCATGCCATTTAGGTTATTTATGGACCACAGACACATCATGGTGCATCTCAACTACTCAGTGCTGACAAGGTCACATTGGTTACTGACATGGACATGATCCTAGAGAGATGGGCTGAATACTTCCATAGTGTTCTTAACAGATCATCCTCAATCAATGCTGAAGTCATTGACCATTTATCTCAGGTTGAAGTCAGTCCTCTCTAGCTGAAGCTTCAACTGAAGAATAGGTTTTGAATGCCATTCAGCTCCTTTTATGTGGCAAAGCACCTGGTACTGATTCTATTCCAGCTGAGATTTGCTCATATAAAAGCTGACAAAAAATATCCAGCTTATATGGCAAGAGGAGGTTATCCCCTAGGAGTTCAAGGATGATTCCATTGTCCATCTCTATAAAGTTTAAGGGAATAGATTGTCCTGTGACAGTCACAGGGTGAGGGGGAGGGGGTGGGTCAGAGAATGGGGAAGGGGTGTCTTGTACTCATTGCTGCCAAGATTCTTGCCAGAGTCCTCCTTAATAGCCTGATCCTTCACCTGGAAAATGGCCATCAACCTGAGAGCTAGTGTGACTTCATAAAGGGCCAAGGAATAATTAATATGATACTTGCTGCTAAGCAATTCCAGAAGAAATGCCAGTAGCAGAATAGTGGTCTGTACTTGACATTTGTAGATCAACCCAAGGTCTTTGATACTATCAGTCATGAAAGTTTATGGAAAATTATGTTAAAATTTGGTTGCCAAAAGGCAACAAGACTACTGTGTGCTTGCTCCCGTGCTTTTTAGCATGATGTTTTCAACCATGTTATAAAATGCCTTTGATGAGAATAAACACAGCATCAAGGTCAGCTACTGCCCTGATGGCAAATTCTTCAATTTGAAAAGGCTACAAACCAAGACTAAAGTGAAGGGAGTGTTGGTCCATGATTTTTTGTTTGCAGATGATTGTGTACTTAATGCAGCCTCTGAAGCTGAGATGTAACAAAGTATGAATCATCTCTGCTGCTTGTGCCATTTCTGCCCTAACAATTAAGACCAAGAAAACATAGATTCTCCATCAGCAACCACCACACCATTCATAAGTAGAACCATTGGTTACAGCAAATAGAGAAGTTTTGAATACTGTGGATAAGTTTGTTTACCTTGGCAGTTTACTGTTCAGAGATGTAATCTCATTAATAATGGGATTGACACATGCATTGCCAGAGCTAGCTCAATGTTTGGGAGGCTTCAAAGGAAAGTGTCAGAGAGAAGAGGTATTAGATTGACTACCAAACTGAAGGTCTACAGAACTGCTAATCTGACCTCATTGTTTTCTGCCTGTGAAACCTGGATAGTACACCAGTGACATGCCAGGAAACTGAATCACTTCCATTTGAATTGTCTTAGGAAGATTCTGAAGAACACATGGCAGGATAAGATACCAGACACTGAGGTCCTTTCTTGAACTAAACTGTCAAGCATTCAGACTCTAATGAAGACTCTGATGAGTCGCCCATGTTGTTCAATGACAAATGTATGCTTGCAAAAAGGCTGTTTAATGGAGAACTCATACAGAGTGCTCAAATGATGGTCAGAAAAAGCAATACAAGGACACTCTCAAGGTCTCTCTTAAGAACTTTGGAACTGATTGTGTTACATGGGAGACACTGGCACAAAACCACCCAGCATGGCATGCCCTTATCAGAGAAGGTTCTGTGCTCTATGAGCAAAGCAGAATTGAAGTAGCTAGAAAGAAATGTGAGACATGCAAATTTAGAGAATCCACCCCAAATGTTCACACAGACTATTTGTGCCTGATCTGTGGTAGAGCATTTTGAGCTCATATTCATCCATTCAGACACAGTCAGACAAACTGTAACTTGACTCTTAAACAGTGATATCCTTTTGGTCCTCGTTGAGAATGAAGGACAACAAGCAATCAGTCAACCACTGGGTACCTAATCTATTCCACTGATCCACCACTCCATTTTAAGCCAGTACCAGATTGTTTTGATGATTACCACTTTATGATACAGTTTGAGATCTGTTATGGCTAGGCCACCTTCTTTTAATTTTTTTCCCATTAATTTAGATTGATACTCTTGACTTTTTGTTTTTCCAGATGAATTTTGTTATTTTTCCAAGCACTATGAAAAGGCATCCTGGATTTGTCTTGGCAGGTGGACTCTCTAAGTATTTTCCATTGTCTACAGTTATTTTAAATGAAATTTCTTTATATCTTTTGCTGCTAAACTCTGTTGGTAATATATAGAAATGCTGATGATTATGTGGGTTTATTTTATATCCTGCAACTTTGCTAAAGTGGTTAATTGTTTCAACTAGGTTTTTAGTTGATTCTTTAAGATTCTTATCTGCAAAGACTGATAGTTTTGTTTTTTCACTGTCTATTCTAATTCCTTCAATTTATTTTTCTTCTCTTATTGCTATAGTTAGCAGTTCTAATACAACATTGAATAATAGGGATAATAATGGGCATCCTTGCTTGCATCCCTGACCTTATTGGGAAGGCTTCTAGCTTATCCTCATTAGAGATAATGCATGCTGATGGTTTTAGATAGACACTACTTATGATTTTATGGAAAGCTCTATGTATTCCTATGCTTTTTAGTGTTTTTTTTTTAAATAAGAAAGGGTGTTGCATTTTATCAAGAGCTTTTTCTGCATCTATTGAGAGAATCATATGATTTCTGTCGGTTTTGTTATTGATATGGTCAATTATGTTGATAGTTTTCCCAATATTGAACCAGTCCTGCATTCCTGGTTTAAATCCTGCCTAGTTATAGTGTATGATTTTTTTTGTGATATATTGCTGTAGTCTCTTTGCTAGTATTAAAAAAAATTTTTTTTGCATTAATATTCTTTAGGGAAACTATAGCTTTCTTTCTTTGTTTTTGTTCCTCTTGGTTTAGGTATCAGCACCATATTTGTGTCCTGAAAGACATTTGGAAGGATTTCTTTGTCTATTTTTTCCAAATAGTTTATATAGTATAGGAATTAATTGTTCTTTAAATGTTTGGTAGAATTCACTTGTGAATCCATTGGGCCCTGGGGATTTTTTATTAAGGAGTTCATTGATGACTTGCTAAACTTCTTTTTCTAAGGTGGGATTATTTAGGTAATTTATTTCCTCTTCTGTTAATCTGGGCAATTTATATTTGTTGTAAATATTCATCCATTTCACTGAGGTTATTACATTTTGGGCATATTTTTGCATAAAATATTTCCTAATAATTGCTTTAATTTACTCTTCATTGGTGGTGAATTCTCCCTTTTTATTTTTGATACTAGTAACTTGATTTCCTTCTTTGTTCAAATCAAATTAACCAATGTTTTGTCTATTTTACTGTATTTTTTTTCATAGAGCCAACTCCTAATTTTACTTATTAGTTCAATGGTTTTTTATTTCATTTTTATGAATCTCTCCTTTGATTTTCAGGATTTCTATTTTGGTGTTTAATTGGGTATTTTAAATTTGTTCTTCTAGTTTTTTTTAGTTGCAATTCATTGATATGCTCTTTCTCTCTTACTGATATGTATTTTCTTCTAACATGCTTTGGGTGTATCCCATAAATTTTGGCATGTTATGTCATTGTTGTCATTCTCTTTAATGAAATTATTGATTGTTTCTATGATTTGTTCTTGACTCACTTCTTTAGAATTAGATTTTTTAGTTTCCAATTATTTTTCAATCTATCTTTCCACAGTCCTTTACTGGATGTAATTTTTATTGCATTGTGATCTGAAAGAGATGCATTTCTATTTTTCTACATTTGGTTGTAATGCTTTTATGCTCTAATATATGATTCGTTTTTGCGTAGGTGCCATGTACCATGGCAAAAAAGTTTTATTTCTTCCTATTCCCATTCAATTTTCTCCAGAGGACTTTTGTAAAATTCCATATTGTCTTCTTTCTTGTTTATTTTTTGGTCAGATTTATCTAATTCTGAAAGGGGCAAATTGCAGTCTTCCACTAGTATGGTGTAATGTGTCGTGCTAGACAAGATCCTAGTCTGGGACTCCCTGATTTTGGGGATACAATGATATATGCTGTGTAGTGTGTTGTACTAGGAAAGACCCTATCCTGGGACCACCTGATTGTGTAAACAAGTATTTTGGGGAGTGCTACTGAATGCAATGATATATGCTATGTGCCATATGACATACTGAGTGTCATCATATCATAATGATATGTTTTGTTCAAGGAGGTTGCTATGAATGTTATGCTTTACTTTATTGAATAATATTTAGTTCTGAATAAAGAGTTCATTATACTATGTGATTAGACCCTTGAAGTTATTCATAGCAGGAGTCCTCAGATGTACTGCTGTGATTGGTGTTACATATGGTTTTATTGTCTGTTTCCTCATGTAACTCATTTAACTTTTCCTTTAAGTATTTATAGATGCTATATCATTTAGTGCATAAATTTTTAGTAGTGCTATTACATCGTTATCTATGGTACCTCATTGTCTATGGCATAGCAAAATGTATTTTCCCTCCTTTTCTCTTTTAATTAGATTTATTTTTTGCTTTTGCTTTGTCTGAAATCACAATTGCTACCCTTGCTTTTTTTCTTTGTTCATCTGGAGCAAAATAGATTCTCTTTCACCCACCCATAAAATGGAAGCAGATCCTACAGGATCCTACAATATGTTGTTTATGAGAAACACACTTGAAACGAAGGGACACACAGAGAGTAAAAGTAAGGGGGTATAAAAATTCTTTAACATTTCTCTTTTGTGAGGTAATTTATCCTCATTATATCTCTCCCTTTTCCCTTCTCTCAATACATCCCTTTTCTCAACTTTTAATTTTTTATATATCATCCCATTATAGTAAACTCACTCCCATGCCCTTGATCTACGTATGTTCTTAACTGCCTTAATAATGAAAAAGTTCTTAGATGTTACAAGTATCATCTTTCCATGTAGGATGTAGGATGTTTAACCTTATTAAACCTCTTGGAATTTTTCTTTTCTGCTTGTCTTTTTTTTTTTTTTTGAGTTTTGTGTTTGAATGTCAAATTTTTATTCAGTTCTAGTCTTTTCATTAGGAATACTTGAAAATCCTCAATTGCATTAAATGTCCATTTCCCCTCTGAAAGCTTATACTTGGATTTACAGGGTAATTCTTGGATGTGATGCTAGCTCATTTGGTGTCCAGAATATCATATTCCAAGCAGACGATTCTTTAATGTAGAAGTTGCTAAATCATGTGTTATACTGACTGTTGTTCCATGATATTTTAATTTTCTTTCCAGCTGCTTGCAATATTTTCTCCTTGACCTGGGAGCTCTGGAATTTAGCTATGATATTTCTGGGAGTTTTCATTTGGGGGTCTTTTTCAGAAGATGATTGGTGGATTCTTTCAATTTCTCTTTTGCCCTCTGGTCTAGCAAATCAGGGCAGTTTTCCTTGATAATCTCTTGAAAGATGATATATACTTCAGGCTTTTGTGGGGAATTCTTTGCTATTATTTTTATAATGCCATTTTGGTAAATGCCTTTGCTTTGAGCTAATAAAAAGATGATGTCTGAGTTCTTTTTAGGATCATGACTTTTAGGTAGTCCAATAATTCTTAAATTATCTCTCTTCAATTTGTTTTCCAGGTCAGTTGCTTTTCCGAAAAAAATTTCACGTTTTCTTCTATTTTTTCATACTTTTAATTGTTTTATTATTTATTAGAAATGGCTCATAGAGTCATTAGTTTCCACTTTCCTAGTTCTAATTTTTAAGGAATTATTTTCTCCTGTGAATTTTTGTACCTCTTTTTCCATGTAGCCAATTCTACTTTTTAAGGAATTCTTTTTAGTGGATTTTGTGCCTCTTTTACCATTTGTCTTTTCCTGTTTATTTTAAAGATGTTATTTTCTTTTTTTTCCCACTTTTTTTTTATTTACTCATTTACTTTTAATTTACAAGATTCAGTTCCACAATCACTTGAGTTTCAGATTTTCTCCCCTCCCTTCCCCCCCC
>CM053591.1:94895049-94926269 GCA_028646515.1 Pseudochirops corinnae
AGCTTTTATGCCAATTTGCCTGGAATGTATGAATGGAAATCAGGTGAATTAAGTTTAGAAAGGCAGGTTGAGACCAGACTGTGAAAGATTTTAAATGCCAAGCTAAGGGAATTTATATTTTATCTTTGAAGCAATAGGGAGCCACTGAAGATTCTTGTGCAGGGAAATGACAAGGTTTAAGAAGATTATGTGGAAAATGTGAAAGGGTAGGGAAGGAAATTGGCAAGAGCCCAGTTGAATACTTTTACAATAATCCAGGTCAAAGGTAATAAGGTTCTAAAGTAGAGTGATAGCTGTGGAGTGATATGTGCTAGAGATGTGGAGATAGAATTGACAATACTTGGTGAGTATTGGTGAATATGGATAATGAAGCACAGAGGGAAAAATTGAGGATAAATCCAAGGTAATGAAGTTGAGTGATTGGGTTTATTAGGGGTGCCTTCAACTAAAGTGGAATCCTAGAGATGATTTTTTTTATCAGCAATTTATCTGCACCACTAGTAAGTCATTTTTTAAGAGAATAAGAGACTTGTTAATGCAATTACACATTAATCTGTATTAAGGGTCACATAATATGACTTGGAGGACCTCATATGTCTTTGTGTTTGAGATTCTTCCTCTCAACCAGCCTTTCTCCATTACTAGTCTATAGACCAGCATGAATCTGCGGCAATTTTGACCATTTGAAGTAACTTTTCGGAAGTAAGAACTTTTAGGTGGTGAAAGTTTTTACTTTTTATTTTTTATTTTTTAAACTGGTCAAAATTTGCCTCAGAGTCTCTAAGAAGTAAGAAATTTGGGGGTAGTAAAATCTATAAATTTAAAAGACAACAGCGACAACTCTGACTTTTTCTTTTACCACTTCTCAGCTCCCTTTTCACATAATGCTTCTGACCTCAAAAATTGTAGCTTCCAAGAGCCCTGAAGGGTAGAGTTTCTAGTATAGAATTCAGATAATTTACTAGTCTACAATATAAAAGGTAGGGAAATAATGCTCTAGATAATACTAAGCAATGCCAGATTTTTTTTAATGTAAAATGCCAAAATTCCATTCTTAAAAAGGCAATCATTGCTCTTTCCACTTCTAAATTTCAGAATGCCTGCTGTTGGCAATGTCAGATGGCTAGAAAAAATGTGCAAGTAAACAGTATATTACAAGATTTTGAGGGTAAGATAAATTTCTTATAAATATAAACTACAATTTAATCTATTCCTAGAGATGATTTTATGAAGTTTTTTTTTTTTTTTTTACATCTGGCAGTCAGTATAGTAATATGTCAATGTTAAATAACACTGTTGGCATATCAGCTGTCAGAGTTTTGGAATTTTGGGGGAAATGGAAAGGTACAGTTATATTGTTTATTTATCAATCAATTTTCAAATAATTCCAAAAGAAAAGAAAACTTGTCAATTGACAGCAACAGATTTTGGGAAGCATAAATTCAGTCACACCAGTCTAGTGCCTCACGGCATTGTCAATAAGCTTGGTGTATCAGGGTAAGCTAATATAATCTGTTTTCATTGGTGAAAGGATTTGGTTCTGTCACATGAAGCACATTAGGAAACTGGAAGAATAGGATGCTGGCTTCATAGTTGTGGTATGAGTTCAAATTAACCAAGAGTGCCAACAAATCAATCTATATTGATTAGCGGAGGTGGTGAAGATTTTATTCCACTAGAGTGGCTTTGAGGTTCAGGGTTTGGGGTTGTTTGGAAACATTTTCTTTAGTCTCCTAAATGAAGGAATTGATCAGATTAGCGTCTGTTAACATTTGATAATGACACTGTTGTTACTAGTACAACCTGTCCATGTGGGAATGACTGTTAAGACTAAATAGAGGTTGTTTCCACTTTTCTCTTTTTTAATGCTATAAAGAATGACCATCCTTTGGCCTGTTACTCGGATTCTGTTGTACTATGCAGTGTATAGAACAGCACAAAGAAATAGCTCTAGGATGACATCTGGTGGTGTTCTTGCTTCACTGCAACCCTCTTTCACTCAGTCCATCCCATTAACTTCCTATTACCCCAAGTCTGGTTCCAATATCTTTGAGAATTGACAACCTGGCTTCTTAATTGCTTTGAATCTACAGGTGGTTTAAGAGGGAAGTTGGTATACGCCTAAAACCAGAAAGGACTCTAATGAGGCTTACTCAATTTCATTAATAGCTTGATTTCATCCACATGGAATTGGGTAAGTCTGCTTAAGGAACAGAGGCAGAACCTAAAGAAGTCTCTACATGGACCCATAATTTGAAGTCCTACTGAAGACACTGAAGGACTGTCCTGTCATGCTTTAATCTCATGTTAACTACAACAAAATCCAGCAAGCCAGATGTGATTCCTCGGACATGTGGCATCAATGGTAGTTGCTGTAAAATGATGAAGCTTGACTAGATGATTTATTAGGTCCCTCCCACTTTTAAAGTTCTTTAACTTGGGGCTCAAAAACCATAGCTCTGGGCTTAAAAAAAAATCCCCGTCATTTATATACACTCCCATTTGAGGGTTTGGCCTTGCTCATTTTTGGATCTCCGGAGGAATCTTCCATTCCAATGTAAAAATCAGGCTAAAAGTATTCAGAAACTTAGAAGAAGCAGTTGGTTTCTTTTTAATTCTTTTTTCTTAAAAGGCATGAAAAGAACAGGATTGCACATCCAAGATCATACCAGTACCTGGTTAGCAGAGGAAAAGGTACATTCTACTTTTTGCTTAGGGTTGTTCTTTCTTTTTCTATCTCTCTTCCTTCTCCCTCCCCCACCTCACAGCCCTATGAACTCACATCACTGAGTAGTCCAGCCCTGCCTAGTGAACTGTTATTATAAGTATTCGAGCCAGTTCCATGTCAGCTGCCCCCTTCTTCTCTAGGGTCTGTTTTCTCCCCCACTGTGGCATCTAGACTTTTATCCAGATTCTGGTCTCTACCACCATTTACTCTTTGCCAGGCTGCTGTCATCTCCTAGCACAGGCCCACAGTTGTCCCGGGTCCCATAGCCCCCAGCTAGCTCCAGACATTCCTTGGCATTCAACATGACAGCTGTTGCCTTGGACATTGCTTTTATCCCAGAAGTTCTGTCTCTCTTTTTAGTGGTTTTCTCTCTTAGCAGTCCTGGCTTGGGATTTTTCCTGTGTATGGGTCTTGGGGCTTTTCTTCCTCTTCCTTTTTTAAATACTTGGGTCCTTTTGGACCTTTTTAACCTCTATAAGTTCAGCACCTGCCCACTGGATTTCTATGTCTCCATATCCTATCTGCTTAACAGACTTCTGGATATGGATCCTTTATAGAGTGTCTAAAATTGTTAGAAGTATCCCTGGTCAGGGGAACCTATTCAGTTTAGTTATCCTTGTTTCACCTCTAAGTAGGACAGATCTTGGGGGTTGGTCCATGTTCAAAGAGCCCTTGAACAAGGCAGACCTTATGCTCAAGGAAAACATGCCACTCCTGACATACTGAAATGACATGGACTGAGGAATGTTGGATCACCCCTTGTTTAAAAATAGTTTCTCCACCCAGCTGCCATGTGGCCTGAAATTCTAGCAAAAGAACTTTATTCCTTTAATTCTTAAAGACATCTCTGTAACTGAGTCCTCAATTAATATGCATAAACACTTTGAAGGACTAACAGCTTCTAATCAATTAATACCAAATCAAGGATTAAAAAAAAACAAAGCAGAAACAAAAAGAAACATTTAAATATGAAAAACCAACAAGTGTATGAGGGAGACCCACACACTGTGCAATGTCTAGGGAGAAAATTTTGTTTTTTTATTGTTTTCTGCAGGATAGGAAAGTGAAAGAAAAGCAGAGGGGTCATCAACAGAGGTTCACTTTGCTTTCTTTAGAATCATCCAGAGGACCAGTCCTGATGCTAATACCAGAGTGCCATAGTGATTTACAACCTCTTCCGTTCTCCCTAGTCAGTTTCATCTGATGTATCCCCCTAGAATATCATGGCTGTTATTGAAATGGTGCCAAAGACATAGTTGTTGATTGATTTTTTTTATAAATTATCATTTCTTAGAACAGTTGTGCTACATTCTCTTATCCTTCCTACTCTGCCAGCAGTGGCTTATATTTTTTAGTTGGCACCTTGAACTTCCCTTATCTAACTGATCTGGGCAGAGCAAGGATCTGCTTTGAACAGCAGAGAAATTCTATACAGAGAAGCCTGAGAGAAGAACAGAGACTTAGACCATCTGTTGCTTTGACTGAACTGATGCAAATTGAAAGGAGTTTTTTTTGGGATTTGTTTAATTTGGAAGATATGTGAATATGACAAGCAATTATAAAAAATACAGTGTAAAGCTATTTTTTCCTGCAATAAAATCTCTCTCTCTCTCTCTCTCTGTTTCTCTCTCTTTACATGCATAAAATATGAGCTGAGTGTGCAGGTATGAACCAGTCCAAGCTACCTGTACACTTATGGTTATATGAGGTAGATTTTAGGAATGTGTGAGTAAAAGGGCACAGCAGTGGAGGTCTGGGAATTGGCCTGGGATATAATGTCCCACAGTTCTGTAGGGCTATTTATGAGACACAAGTTTTCTATCGTCTACTGTCTTGAGAGCCAACCTAGGGAAGACTCCTATTTAAAACCCACCTCTGGCTCATACTGACTATTTGACTTTGTGCAAATCACAATAACCTCTCAGTAAACTCTATAAGGCCATGTAAGTTGCAGAGCCTCTTATTTTACCTCCATTTTCTTTACTAAAAGAGAACCATTTTTAGGACTTGATAGAATATAACAAAAATGGTAAAAAAAAAAAAAAAGTTTTAAAAATGCAACAAAAAACCCAAGGTAATCAAGGAGATTGTAAAAGGGCATCTGGCTTTTATGAGTGCAAATCATCCTGAACAAACTGGTTGATGTGATTGCTGATTGTTAGTAGTCTTTGAAAAACATGGAGAATGAGAGAGATTGCACTGGCCTGGAAATGGGCAAATATTCTTGCTTTAAAATAGTAATTGTGATGTCTCAGATGCCAAGAAAGAAGACAGCATCTAACAAAAGGGAGTTGTAAGTTAGGGCAGATCAATACTGAATAAAGGTCATTGGATTTAGTGATTAGCAGGTTAAAATGGTGGGAACAGATAACAAAAAAATAACAAAAGATTAAAGTGGAAAATAAGTGGTGAGAAAGTAGACACTACATACACAATTTTTTCCAAGAAGTTTTTTTATGATGGGCAACATAGAGATGGTGAAATTGTTGTAGAGGGCAGACAGTTCAAAGGCAGATCATTTTTAGGATTGAAGGGACTGTGGCATAGTTGTAGAGAGGTGAGAGGGAGCTAGTAGCAGAAGAAACGCTGAAGGACAACTACATGTCTGATAGGTTTCATTTCCTAATTGTTATTTGCCTTGTATTACTCCTACTCTTCTTTTGTGATATAAACCCCAGGACTCATAAAAGTAAAGTGGAATGAAGGAATTTTCCATTAGAAGAGATGTGTTCCTGGCCCCTTTCTTGTTATAATGTTCATTATTGTATAGGAGAAGACATGTCCATTATTAGAATTGTAGAGGACCTCTTGAGAAATGACTAGCTGAATACAGAATTGATGTGTATTAGAAGAAAATCAGATCACATATGAAATATAGAGTCAAAGCTGAACCATAAATTTAGAGCTGGAAAGGATTTTAGGGATCATTGAACGATACTCCCCTCCCCATTTTACATTGAGGAAGTTGAGCCCTAGAGGTCAAGTGCCTTGCCTAAGTTTACCCACCTAATAAGTGGCAGAACCAGGATTCAAATCCAGGTCTCTGTTTCTCAATCAAGCTTGGTTTCCATTCCATCATTTTGCTACTACTTTGGTAGTGTCAGACTCAAATAGAAATGAGGGCCACTAAACCATATTCCTTGTGGGTCATGTATGGGTTTAGAAAACTATATATAGGAGCAACTAGGTAGTCCAGTGGATAAAGCATCATCCCTGGAGTCAGGAGAATCTGAGTTCACATCCAGCTTCAGACAGTTACTAGCTATTTGATCCTGGGCAGGTCGCTTAACCCTGAGTGCCTCTAAAAAAGACTTAAAAAGCCAAACATTTTTATGTATTTCTCTTTTTATTAGTACATCAACATGTTAAACACAGATAAGAACTCCATTTTGGGGCAGTACTCAGGAATGCTCTGGGCTGTATGTTTGGCGCCTCTGCTTTACATAAGTTAGAAGAAAAATAAAAATGGTTCAAAGAAAGGGATTCTAGTTCTTTAAAGGAGAAGGTAGAGCAAAAGGATAAATAGATGCATAGATAATATATCAAGTGCATACTACGTGTGTTAAAGCACTGGAGGTACAAGTGCAATCAAGATAAGACATTTGCTGCTCTTGACTTTTATTCACCAATGGGGAAACACAGTACATAAAGGGCTCCTGAAAGGGGAAGGGTGTTTTTGGCATGGTGGCTCAAAGAGGAGGCAAAAGCCTGTATCCAGGCAAGATGAGGGAAAAGCCTATACATCAGAGGCCAGGATGGCTCTAGGGGTGAATACTGAGCTTCCAGGAGGGAGGATGGAGGATTGAATGTTGAAGCAGAGATGGCCAGGAAGTGAGGTAAACAGAAGCGTCAGAGAATGACTAGTTGATGAGAATAGTGCAGAAAAGAAGCAAGACAAAACTAATAAACTTTAATTATTTAATAAATATTATGCAATAATTTTATTTGTTAATAGTATTGTTTCTAAAAAACATCCTATGAGGCAGATGGGACAAGTATGACTACCCTTACTTAATAGGTGGGATATGAGAATCCCAAAGAGATCTTGGATCTGATGAAGTTTTGGATTACAAAATGTACTTCTATTACTAAGAACCAAGTACTATAAGACCTACAGAAAAGGTCTCTTGAGGTCAAAAAGCTGCTGTGGCAGTTGCCTCAGACCTCTAAAGTCTGCAGGTTATATTTTGACTCTAAATACAGCAGACTCCTAGCTTAATAGAGTTTGGAGTCAGGGGCCCTGGCCCCAGATAGTACCCATCTGGATACTCTTTCTGAATGGGTAAGTGATGTCTCAGGACTAAAACCTATCTATGGTCTTCATGAACCTCTATTTCCAGATGGAAGACAACATGGTGGAGTAGAAAGGGTGCTGGTGTAAGAGACTGATGACTTGGTTTCAAAGCCCAACTCTGTCACTTATTTGACCTATGTGATTTTGAACAAGTTTGTTTTTTTCAACTCTGTTCCTCAATTTCTTCATCTATAGAATGAGGAGGTTGGACAAGATGACCTCTAAAGAACCTTCCAGTCCTAAATTTATGATCTTTAATCCCCATGACCGTCAAAATGAATTAATTAACCTGGGTGGATATGACCACCAACCTACCCACATTTATGCAGCAACTTTTGTTCACTCTAGAGTGAAATATGATAGCTGCATTCTTTGGAGAGCCTTTTGAGTCTATCCCTGTTTTCTTAGGATTCAGGGGTAGAGGATAGCACATATTTGAATGAGACATTAATTTGGTCAAGACTGTGAAAGGAAGAAGGTGAAGCCAGAGCATGGGTGATGAACTGGGAAAACCGGCAGAAGTGGAAAGACTACAGGTAACAGGTAATGAAGACAAAGAATAGGTTTAGGAAATAAGAGAGAGGGAGAGATGGGAAGATAGGAGCTTATGATCAGAAAGAATTTCAGAGTTCGCTGTCACTTTGGTAACAGAGCTATGTATAGGTGATGATGATATTTAAGTTATACTCATATATGAAGAAACATAGTTCAGTGCAGGAAATACCAAGTGGATGCTGTAGTCTTGGTACATTTCTTACTCTGTAACTCCTAGTTCAAGGTAAATTGTTTAGCATCTATTCAAGCTTTCACTGTATGTGCTTCTGTATCAGTACTGGTGTTGGACCTGGACTCCAGGCAGACCTTTTAGTTATTCTTTCTGTCTCTGTCTGTCTGTCTGTCTGTCTCTCTGTCTCTCTCTCTCTCTCTTATTTCACAGTAAAAAATGAAATAAAATAAAAACTAAAACCAATAGATCCTCAAAAAAAGACTACATGTGATGGATTTAAGAAGAAAATGTTCCTTAGAAACATGCATTTTCCCCTCACTTCCCAATTCCCACAGTTTTGTCTTTCCCCAAACAGCCAACACTTAACTTAAATAGCCATTTAAGGTTTGCAAAGTGCTTTGCATATTGTATCTCAAATGATTCTCACAAGAATTCTGTAAGGTAAGTGCCAAGAGTATCATTATATTCATTTTACAATTGAGGAAATTAAGACTTAGAAATGGTGAGTGATTTGTACATGGTCACATAACCAGTAAGTATGGCAGGCAGCATTTGTGCCCACATAAATGCCAATTCACATTGTCTTTTCCAACTGTACCAAACTGCTTCCAAGAACCTTACTTTCTAACTTTGGTAAAATATCATCATAAAACAAATGTATTTTTGTTGTTGTTGTTACTCAGAATTTAGGAAGGGGATGGATAAGTTTGCAAAGTGCTGCAAATTGCATTGTATCTATTTTGTTTTTGTTCTGGATATCCCATCCATCATGGTGGCTAGAAATAGGAAGAGAACCATTGGCTCATCAATCGAGTACCCTGCTGTTGTCAGTGCAGATGTCCTCCAATAAACAATCTATTTCCATCATTTATTTTTTCGTGAAATTGAAAAAGAGGCTTTTATTTTTGTGCTAGCACACATGAAGAATTAAATTCCTTTGGAGTTTCTCTCTCTGCTTAAAGTTGAGCTGTTCAGGAATGGGGATAAAATAGCAAATCTCTAGCTCTTAGTAGACTTTTTTGGTGTTGTGCATTCTTGGCCTCTTTTTGTATTTCTATTAGTAATATTAACTGAAATGACAGATTCATGAAAATCATGTGATTGCCAAAGCGTTCTTCCAATTCAAGAAACATTTCTTAAGTGTTTATTGTGAGGCCATTAGGTAGTGCAGTGGATAGAGCTCAGGACCTAGAATCAGGAAGACCTGACTTCAAATTCTACCTTAAATGTTTATTAGCTTTGTGACCCTGGGTGAGTCACTTAATAGTTTTCTGCCTCAGTTTCCTCATCTGTAAAATGTGGAAGTTAATACCACCTGCCACACAAGGTTGTTACAAGGATTGAATCAGATGATTTAAAATGCTACATAAATTATAACTATTATTATACAAGGCACTTTGTTTGGGATAGAAAGACAAAAATCATACAGTTGCTGCCCTAAAGGAGCTTAGATACAATATGTAAACAAATATAATGCTCTTGAATTGGTAGAGTACTAACAACTATAGACATCAGGGCAGGCTATAAAAAGTAGAGGTCACAACCAAGTTGAACCTCAAAGAAAGTAAAAATTTCCAGGAGAACAATATTCACTCCCAACCTGTTGTAAGGGAGAATAGCTTATGGGAGGGGAGAAGAGGGGAAATCTTTATTAAATGGCTGCTAGGTACCAGGCACTATGCTAAGTGATTTACAAATATTATTTCATTTTATCCTAATAACAACCCTGGGAAATAGGTGCTATCATCATCCACATTTTAGAGTTAGAGAAACAGAGGCAGGAGTAGGTTAAGAGTCTTGTCTGGTGGTTACACTACTACCAAGTATCTGAAGCTGAATTTGAGCAAAGGTCTTCCTGGCTCCAGGCCCAGCACTCTCCTGTGCCACCTAGCTACTGATGAAAATGGGATAAGTCAGGAAATGTAGTAACAAGTACCCAGGTGTGGTGGCATATACTTATAATTCCTGATGCAGGAAAGGCTCAGTCAATCAGGTATTGGTATTAAATTTGGTACCAGCACCCCCAGGGGAAGCAAATGAGGGTACAACATCATGTTGCCTAAGAAGAAGTGAACCACTTCAGGTCAGAGATTGATTAAGTCAAAAGTCCCATGATGATCACGGTGGGACTTCAGCTTTGAGTAGCCTCTATACTTCCAGCTTGGGTAAGATGAAGAGACCGAGTCTTAAAACAAATAACCAAACAAAAGACAAGTTCAGGGAGAAGGTAGTAGTCCAATTTGGTTGTGCATGGAGTGAGTCAAGGAGAATGGTTCGAAATACAGATAGAAAGTTAGATAGGAGCCATATTGTGGGGGGCTTTAAATGACAGAGTGAAATGTTTGTATATTTTCTGGTGAAATGGCAAGATATTGAAGATTTCTGAGCCAGGGAATTCCATGATCAGATATTTGAGGAAGATGATTTTGACTGTGTGGAAGATGGACTGGAGTGGAGAGCAACTAGAAGAAGGGACTTTAATTAGGAGGCAATAGTCCAGTTAAGAGAAGATGAAGGCCTTTAACTAGTGTGGTGGTAGTATGAATGGAGAGAAGAGGACAGATTTGAGACATATCATTGAACTAAAATTGATTATACTTGGCAACTAATTGGATATGGGGAGAGGGGAGAGATGTAAAAGGAAAGAGTTAAGGATGTCTCTTGGTGTTTTAAACTTCAGGAAATGTGTTGATGTCTGCAATAGGAAAAAAGCAAGTTTGGAGGAGATTTTGAAAGGTCTAAGGGAAAATATAATGCATTAATTTGGAGGAGATTTCAAAGTCAAGGTCCCTATGGAACATTAAAGTCAAGATGTCCAATGAGTCAAGGTTGGACATCGTAAGGGAGGGAAGGAGGGAGGTTGGGAGGAAGAGTGAGAGAGGGAGAGAGACAGAGACAGAGAGGCAGAGAGAGACAGAGACAGAGAGAGAAGAGGTTCAGCACAAAGACCCACTGAACATCGACATTAAGAGGGTAGAAGATGAATAATTATCCAACAAAATAGACTGAGGAAGAGTGGTCAGACAGATGGGAGGAGGATGGAGAATGATCAGTGCCAAGGAGACATGGTCATACGATATCAAAAGATCCAGAGAGGTTAAAGAGAATGAAGACTGAGCAAAGAAAGGCTCAGTAGTTGTTCTTATTAAGTTCTTCCTACTGAAGAAATAGAAAAAAAATTATGCCATGTGAAATGATATTATACTCACAGGTATTTTGTTGGTTTTTTTATAACAGCCACATAGATTTTCAGCAAAATTTAGAACTTGACATTTTTTCTGTATTTCCTCATTTTAGTTTTTAGATTTACACTTCTAAGTGACATAATTTCTTTTTATATTCAATCTCGTTTTTTTTCATTCACTGTATTTACTGTATTAATTTTGCATTTATCCTGAATCCTTACTCTGAATCCAAGTTTCTCAGAACTCAACTTAAATTAAATATATAAAAATAGTCAGTAAATATCCTATCCTTTTTATCCTTCCACTGCAGAGGAAATTAAGTTTATTCCAAATCTCTTCTCTTCACACTTAAAGAATAACTTCTTAGTACAAAAGAGGAGACTTATTCAGTTTTTCTTCAATGGGTGACTGGACTTATGAACTTCAAAAACTCAGATGAGCTAAAGACATGCTAGTACAAATTTGGAATGTCTATCATTTAACATCTTTCTGCTATCTTGTTTTGTGAAGAGACTTAATGTAGAAGAGAGGTGTTCCATAACCCAACCTTGAAAACTACAGAGACTCCCCTACTTCTTAACAGAAGTAATTAAAGGTTGGAACTAGGTATGAATAAGGCCTGGATGTCACTATTGAATCAATCACCATACTCCATTTAACTAGACTAACAAGTTTCTCTAGCCCTGATACTTTTATCACTCCTTCATTCCTCAGATGGCTCTTATGTAGTCTTATCACCCTCAAAGATCTACCTTTCTGTCCATCCTCCTCTGCCCTCCTTGGGGCAGGGTTTGTTTCCTCCCAGGACCTCAACTTTGAGGAGTTGCCCCTACTAACCATACTCACTTCTTCATTTTCCTCTTGGTGCCACGTCTGACTTCTTCACTATGCCTCTGTAGTCTTACCCTGGAATATCCCCCCATCTCTATGGTTTTCTCATCATACTGGTAAGTTCTTCCCAGAATCTTCATTTTAAGGAAATGCAGAAGCCAACTATACTCACTCCTTCACTCCTTTCTTGGGTCCTGTACTGACTCTTCAGACATCTCCATCATACCCTCTTCCATGTGTGTTATCGCTGCCCCCACTTCTCTTTTATGTGTTGCTGCTCTCTTTTATGTATCATATTTTCCTTTGTACAGCTAGATGGCACAGAGGATAGAGCTCTGGGCTTGGAAACAGACTCATCTTTGGGGTGGCTAGGTGATGCAGTGAATAGAGCACTGGCCCTGGAGTCGGCAGGACCTGAGTTCAAATCCAGCCTCAGACATTTAACATTTACAAGCCATGTGACCTTGGGCAAGTCACTTAACTCCAACTGCCCCTACAAAGAGCAAAAAAAAAAAAAAAAGACTCATCTTTATGAGTTCAAATCTGGCCTCATATGCTTAGTAGCACTGTGACCCTGGGCAAATCACTCAACTCTGTTTGCCTCAGTTCCTCATTTGTAAAATGAGCTGGAAAAGGAAATGGCAAATCTTTCTACTGTCTTTGTCAACAAAATTGTAAAATGAGCTCACAAAGAGTTGGACATAACGGAAACAACTGAACAACTTTTCCTAATAAAATGGAAACTTCCCAAAACAGGGATTATTTAAATTTTTTTTGGTGATATTTGTATTCACAGTGCTCAGCACAGTAGCTAGCACGTAGTACCATGTTATACATCTTGCTTATTTATTTGTAAAACATTTTTATTGAATCAGTGAATCAAATTATTAAACTGGCTTCGAAAAGTACCTTAACCTATTTGGAAGGAATGAAAATTATTGGATGAAATAATGCTACAAACAGTGCATTGGGATTGGCTGTAGATATTTTCATGTTCTTGGGTTCATGGTAAAATAGCAAGCCATTGTGAAACCCAAGATTTGAGTGCTGGGTCAGCCATATAGTAATAGAACCTTTAACCAAGGCCCAGAGAGGAAGCTGCTTGGAGCAGGGGTTGTGAAATGGGGAGAGGAGTGAGACTCTGTGTCTCCCCTTCCTCCCCTACTGACTAGTGGAAGACTTTGTGAATTTAGAAAGGTCAGAGGTTTTGGATTTCCAATAGACATTGTAGCACTGTCCTTCCCAGGGGCTTAGCTAAAACTATTCCGATTAGTTTGTTCCTCTGTTGGAATGTTGGTTCCAGACTACCTTGTTATTTTATCCAAGACCCACAGGATTTGACTCAGTCTCTTCAACCAATCCCAATATGATATTTTTCTAGCATTGTTTTATTTCATCCAACGGTTAAAAGCCTTCTATTCCTTACCAACTTTATCAACGAAGTTGTTTAAATTTGGTTTAATATTTTTTGGTCTATTGATTCAATAGAGCTATCTGGCTCTTGTTTATATTTCTGACTGATTAAATTTAAAAATCCAGGCCTTTTGCAATTATTGAAGTAGGGGTATGAAACATTTCTCTTTCATATGTATTATTAGAAAGTATGTTTATTAAAGAGTGCTAGAGTTAGAGAGTTAGGAAGACCCAAGTGTGGATCCTGCCTTAGATATTTTATACCTGTATGACTCTAAGGAAGCCTCTTATCCTTTCTGCATCTCAGTTTCCTCATTGGTAAAATGGTCATAGCGACAGCTAGACGGCACGGTAGATAGAGTGCTGTCCCTGGATTTAGGAGGACATGAGTTCAAATATGACCTCAGACACTTACTAGCTATGTGACCCTGACCTTAACCCTGTTTGCCTCAGTTTCCCCATCTGTAAAATGAGGTGGAGGAGGAAATGGCAGACCACCCCAGTATGCTTTCCAAGAAAACCCCAAATTCAGATATGACCAATCAATTAAACAACAACAAAATGGTCATAATAGCATCTAATTCACAGAGATATTGTGAGACCAAAATGAGATAAGAAAGCAAGCATTTATGAAGTGCCTATTATATAACAGACAATGTGCTAAGTGTTGGAGATGCAAAGAAAAATAACAAAAAAAAAAAAAACAGTTCCTGACCTCACTAGGTTTTTATTTTAAAAGTGGGAGATGACAGATCCATATTTACCTATATACAAAACACATGTAAAGGAGATTATAAATTAATCTTTGAGAAAAAAAATATTAACCATTGAGGGCCCCTGAAAAACCTCTTGCTGAAAGTATCACCTGAGCTGATTTAAAGAAAACCAGGGATTCTAAGATGTTGAGGTTGGGGGTGATATTCCAGACATGGGGGATAGCCAGTACAAAAGCATGAAGACTGGCGATGGGATATCTTGTGCAAAGAAGAGCAAGAATTTTATTATGACTGGATCTTAGAGTGTTTTGATGAGAGTATTATATAAGAATACTAGAAAGATAGGAAAGGGGACAGAATTTTAAGAGCTTTAAGTGCTAAAAAGAGGAGTTTTCTTTGATCCTAGAAGTAAAGTAGAGCCACTGGTCTTTACTGAAAGAGGATGACATAGTCAGATCTATATTTTAATAAGATCATTTTGACACCTGTGTAGAGGATGGAATCAAAGATTAGAGACTAATTAGGAGGCTATTGAAATAGCCTAGATAAGAAGTGATGAGGACCTGAACTAGAGTGGTAGCTATGTGAACAAAGAGAGGTATGAGTAAAGGTATAAAAGAAATAGTGGAGGAAACAATGACAAGATTTGGCAGTTGCTTAGGTACATAAATGAATGATAGTGAGGAGTTGAGGATAACACTAAGGTTGAAAAACTGGGTGACTCAGAGTAAAAGGATTGTCTTATTGAAGTGATGACCCAGTTTAGATTAAATAATGTACATAAAGTGCTTCCTGAATCTTATAGTGCTGTATAACTATAGTTACATGAATTTATTCATTGAATTAATTCAATGAATTCATATGTTAAGGTGTGTAATCAATGGGCTAAATTCAGTTCTTAAAAATGTTGAATCCAGTAAAAATATACATAAATAATTGGTTATTTTGCCTATGTAAAGCTATGTAACTGGTTTAAATGAAATATTTAACACTTCAATTTATTGTTTTCGGATAGCCTGAGTGACCCTCCCCAAGACAGTGAACATTTCTTTTCTTTTTCTGGTCCTTATTCTCTATCACTACAGTGGAGATAATAAAGATAAAAATGTTGAAGTAGACTACTATATTAAGAGATGTGGTAAGAATAAATGAGGAAATAAGGTTATTGTTTCAGTTTAGGAGAAAAGTCAGGAAGAGGCTGAAAGATTCTTCTAAGGTTTAGAGTCTTTCTTTAATATCTCAGTCCTAGCTATTTTGGCAAACCTAAAAATTCCAAACTTTTTGAGGTTTCAGGTTCTGGTTTATGAAACAAGATTTAAAGGAGGAAATGACTCAAGACTATCAAAAAAAGGAGGGATCTCGTTCAAATTTTAAAAGTTCTATTTTCAGGTCAGGAAGTTCTGTTGCTAAAAGACATTTCTGTTTGCAAGTTGGACATACTAAGCAAACCTCATTTCTTTTGCAATCTCTATTTCTTAAAACAGAATGTGAATAGATAATGATGTGTGACATTTTATAATATTTCTGTTTTGCATGCAATCATTTTTTTAGACGAATTTCCGTTTGAGGCTAACTTTTATTCCTGAAGTGTCATATTAAGTTCCTCTTATTTTATTTATTGCAATTACTTAGGATTCCTTAATGTGAGGTTTCTGTAGCACACAGTAACTGCCATCTGTTACTCTGTTAATATTGTAACATCCAAATATGATTAAAAAGGGGGGAATAAATATGTAGTTTCAAAAGACAGAACTTACTTTAAGATTCTAAATTAGCATTTAAGGTAATTAGTAAAGAAGGTGAAAATTAAATAAGCTTTACAACTGTTATATAGGTGGAAAACTTTATCTTTATGTAGCTGCTTCCAAATTTCTGTGCCATTTTAGACTAAGCTAAATCATGGTAGGAGAGGAGCTTGGGACTTAGACTTGAATGACAGCTATACAAGATGAGCAGGGATTTTAGGGTTATGAGTTTCTTCCCTGAAAACAATGCTCATATTTAAGCAGATTACATATCTATTGGGACAGTGCAATGCAAGAGCCATGCCCCAGGGCCTTGACTCTGCACACCCTCTTCCCTTCTTGATTTCATACTGGACAAGATTATACTCTAGAACCACAGAATGTTAGAGCCAGAAGGGGCCTTAGATTTACAGTTTTAGGTATAATCCCCTTTTTAGGCAGCTAAGTGGCCCAGTAAATAGAGCAGTCTAGAGTCAAGAAGATAAGTTCAATTCTAGCCTCAGACACTTGCTAGCTCGGGACCTGCACAAGTCACTTAATCTCCGTTTGCTTCAGTTCCCTTTATGTAAGACAATTAAATTAAAATACAGATAATAACAACACCTTCCTCATAGTGTTGCTGTGAGGATCAAATGAGATAATATGTGTAAAGTGTTTAGCTCAGTGCCTGGCACATTTTAAGGACTATATTAATGATTATTCCTTCTTCCTATTCCTTTTGCAGGCAGCTAGGTAGTACAGTGGATAGAGCACTGGGCTTGAAATCAGGAAGATTCATCTTCCAGAGTTCACATCCAGCCACAGACATGTACTAGCTGTGTGACCCTGGGCAAGTCATTTACTTTGGTTTGCTTCACTCTCTTCATCTGTAAAATGAGCTGGAGAAGGAAATGGCAATCACTTCAGTATCTTTGCCAAGAAAACCCCAAATGGTGTTATGAAGAGTTGGATACAACTGAATAACAATGATATGCCTTCTGTTCTGCAATGTATTCAGAAATGAATAAAAGCTGTGAGGATCTTCAGTAGGCCAGCAACCTGGAATGAACACTGAAGAGGAAGTGGAGCTCTGCTCAGCTGAGTACAAGTGGTATCCCTGCTGAATATCTATGTTGAATATTCTTCTCCTCCTATGGCTAAATAAATCTTTACTTAACTGTCCAAAACAAGCAAACAAACAAACGAACAAAAAAAACCAGTCTAGATCTTATCATAACTAAATTCTAGGAAGTTTGTAATTATGAATATTTAGGTTTTTATAAAATAAATTGAGAGGAAGTTTCTATGTTGTCTTGTCAAATATGATTTTCAGCAGACCTAATTATGTTGTGACATATATGAGCCATGGAGAACAGGAACTGTGTGGTTCTGAAATTACTTAAAGAGATATCAGTTTTCCTCTAAGCAGCCAGTGGTTACGTGGAACCATTTATGAAAATTATTAAAGGGAAACTTGTTTAGAACAAATCCTGGAAGACTGTGGAAAGAGATGTTGCTATAAGTGTGATTTTGAAATAGCTGCCAGTTCCCATGAGCTAGATATAGAAGCCTGAGGGGAAACTCAGAAGGGGTTGGAACAAATGAGAATTGAATGGAGGAAGGAAGAAATTGATTTTAATATCAGCATTTAGACTTGAGTTCTATTATAATCTTCAAAGTATCTTAAATTGTACTCTTGGGATTTTGCATCCTAATACTTTGGCTTTTTAAAAAATCCCATTGGAATATTGCTATTATTTTCATTATGGAAAGAAGTTAGCTTTGGAAAGAAAATCATTTTTTAAAAAGTGTATGTGAAATGAGGAAGTCCCAAAACCAAGGAGTTAGCATTACCTGAGGATATGAAAAGGAAGTGGTTTAGGAAACTTGTCAATCACAGTCATAATCAGAGAACCACTGTGGTCACCACATCCTACTTTTACCAGTCATTATATGTTGAAGGGCAGATGGTGGCACTTTAGCTAGATAGCACACTAATGATAACTGCTCAGAGAAAGAGTGATATAGGGATATTTTTATGCCTAAAGTGAGAAATTTTCATCACCAAGAGAATTATCTTTTTCTGCCAAAAATATCTCAAATAGCCAATTGGTGGAAATGCAGAATACCAAACTAGTTTTTTTTAAAGCTTTGTAAATAGTTATAAAGAAGAAAGAGACTTAAATACATTAAAAAAAAAAGAACAATATGAGGCAGAGACAAGATGGTAGAGAAAAGGTAGGGACTCACTGGAGTTCTCCCAAATGCCTCTCCAAACAACTTTAAGTAACACCTTAAAATGAATTCTAGAATGGCAGAAACCACAAAAGGATGGCGTGAAACAATTTTCCAGCCCGAGACCACTTAGAATGTCAACAGAAAAGATATGTTGCACCAGGGTGGGAGTGGAGCACACTCCAGCTTCAGTGCAGGTTGAACCAACAGCAGACCTTGGGAGTGACTGAATTAGTTGTGGTCCAGCAACTTTCAGAGCTCTCAGTCTACAACAGTAAGGCAACTGATCAGAAGGAGATTATAGGGGTGCCTTTGCTGGCACTGGGTGCAGGACTCTGTTGCATTGCCCCCACAGGGATCCAGATTGCTGTCCTCAGTGGCAGTCCCAGGGTGAGGAGGTGCATTAGCACACCAGAATTTGCAGCCACAAGGGAGTGGGGACCCTGATCATATTACAGGGCAGTAAGAGAGCTTGTGGTCACTCACAGCCAAAGAACACAGGCCAGGAGAATAGTAAACTCATCTTTCCTTGGAACATACCACCTTGGAAGAACTAAAAATTTATAGACCTCTGAAATATCTCTGAAAAAAAGCTGCATAGAAAACTTGAAGCTTGAGATAGTTCCCTCTCTACTCTGGATAGTTAAAAGTCAAGAAGTCAACTGGGAAAATGAGCAAACATCAAAAAAAAGATCCTGACCATAGAAAGTTAATATGGTGACAGGGAAGATTAAAGCACAAATTCAGAAGATGATAGCAAAGTCAAAACTTCTACATTCAAAACCCCAAAGAAAAATTTGAATTGGTCCCAGGCACAAAAAAGAATTCCTGGAAAAGCTCAAAATGAAATTAAATAAGAACATTAAAAGAAAAAAATAGTGGAAAAATGAGAGTGATGTAAGAAAATACTAAAAAAAAGTGTGAATAGGTTGGCAAAGGAGGCACCAAAAAAATAGTGAAGGAAATAATGCCTTAAAAACATTTAAAAAAAACCAAATGTTAAAAGAGGCACAAAAAAACCACTGAAAATGATTTCATAAAAAGCAGAATTGTTCACATGGAAAAAAGAGGTACAAAAATGTGTTGAAGAAAAGAACTCTCAAGAAGTAGAATTGGTCAAATGAAAAAGAAGGTACAAAATCTCACTGAAGAAAGTAATTCATTAAAGAGTAGAATGGGACAAGTGGAAACTAATGATTCTATGAGACATTAAGAAGCAATAAAACAAAATCAAAAGAATGAAAAATTAGAAGAAAATGTGAAATAACTCATTGGAAAAATAACCCATCTGGAAAATAGATTGAGGAGAGATAACTTAAGATTTATTGGACTACCAGAAAGCTATGATTAAAAAAAAAGAACTTAGACATCATTTTTCAATTAATTGTCAAGGAAAACTTCCCTGATATTCTGGAACTAGAGGGTTAAATAGAAATTGAAAGAATCTACCAATCACGACCTGAAAGAGACCCTAAAATGAAAACTCCCAGGAATATTATAGTGAAATTTCAGAGCTCCAGGAAAAGGAGAAAATACTACAGGCAGCCAGAAAGAAACAATTCAAATATCATGGAGCCACAGTCAGGATCATATAAGATTTAGCAGTTTCTAAATAAAAGAATTGAAGGACTTAGAAAATTATATTCTGGAGGGCAAAGTAGCCAGGATTAGAACTGAGAATCACTTATTCAGCAAAATAGAGAATAATCAGTGGAGTTGTAAACCGATCCAAACATTCTGAAGAGCAATTTGGAACTATGCCTAAAGAGCTATCAAATGCTACATATACAATACTTATAGCATATCATTTAATGGTGGCAAAGAACTGGAAATTGAGAGGATACTTATCAATTGGGGAACCAGCTGAACAAGTTGCATTGTATGATTGTGATGGAGTACTATTGTGGTAAAAGAACTGGCAAACAAGATATTCTCAGAAAAATCTGGAGTTACTTATATGAACTGTTGTAAAATGAAAGGAGTATAACCAGCAGAACATTGTACACAGTAACACCAATATTGTATGATGATCAATTGTGCATGACTTAACTATTCTCAGCAATATCATGATCCAAGATAATTCTGAAGGACTTATGATGAAAAATCCTATCCATTTCCAGAGAAAGAATTGATGGATTCTGAATGCAGATCAAAACATACTTTTTTACATTCTTTTTCTTGTTGTTTTTGGTCTGTCATTTCTTTCACAACATGACTAATATAAAAATATGTTTTGCATGACTGCACATGTTTAACCTATATCAAATTGCTTGCCTTCTCAGTGAAGGGGAGGGAAGGAAAAGAGAATTTGGAACTCACAATTTTTAAAAATGAAAGTTAAAAATTGTTTTTGCATGTAATTTGGGAAAATTAAACTGTTAAAAAACAGAAAAGGAACAATAAAAATAGGATAAGAACAAAAATCAAGTGAAAAGAGTCATAAAATGCTTTATAAACCTTAAAGCACTAGATAAAATCACAATATTAATGAGCTACCCATACTATGAAATAAAAATATGTAAAGATAAACATACATAAACCTGAGTATACTTACATAACACAGTAATAATAGAGCATTTATATAAAGCATTATGGTTTGCAAGGCATTTTACATATATTATCTCATTTGATCTTCATAGCAACATTGAAGTAGGTATTATTATTATTATCCTTATTTTATAGAAGAGGAAACAGGTTGAGAGGTGTTGTCTTGCTTAGGGTTGTACATCAAAGTAAGTGGCTGGGTATTATTCAAACTTGCTTTCCAGATTACCCAAGTGTACCACTCCATCATCTGTTGTTATCTAGCTGCCAATTACAGATGTAGTCATCATGGTTCTAAATGGACATATCTTGATAAGGGGTGCCTAGATGTGGTGAATGCTATGTCAGGTCCAGAAATCTAAAGAGGAGAGGGAAGAAGGTTATATATTTCTCTCATATGTCACAATAATGCCAGCCAATAGCAGATGGCTAAATTGTGAGTAGCAGGACATCTAGAAGGCTAGCAATAAAGTGGGAGTGGTGTGCCCTGTGTGGCTCTCCAAGCCAGCCAGGAGCATGACTTGATCTGGAGTTTCTAAAGCCTATGAGGAAACAGGAGACAGTGACACCAGCACTTGCCACCAGCAACATCATATCTAGATGTGTCCAGCTCTATCTAAAAGTGCCTGCTTAGGTTTTGGGAAATTTCGCAAATCATGACAGATGGTGAATCATTTTGTCACCTATTAAACATGAAAAAAACTAGGAAACCTGAGGAACAGAGGAATGAAATTTAGGATGCTCAGTTCAGACCTTGGCATCAAGACTCTATTAGTTATCAAAGTGTCCTTCCTCTCTTTGATTAAAAATGAAAGCAAACCATTCATCACATATGGGACATTCTGTAATTTCTTAAGATGAATATGATTCAGGGGCAGCTAAATTTCATAAGGGCTGGAGCACTGTCCCTGTAGTCAAGAAGACTTGAGTTCAAATTCAACCTCAGATACTTTCTAGTTGTGTGACCCTGAGCAAGTCATTTAAACCCAGTTACCTCCCTTCCGCCCCTCCCCCACAAAAATGAATATGATGCAGTTGGTTATTTTTCCTTTTTTAAAAAAATTTATTTATATATTTTTTTGTTTTTAATATAAACTTCATTTAGGAATATGCTCCTCCATCTTTTCCTACCCAGCAGCCATTCTTTCTAGCAAAGCATAAAAAGAGAAAACAAAAGAGCATTTCACAAAAACTAACCAACACATTAGTTAAATCTGACAGTGTATGCCATACTCTATACCCATAAAAAGAAGGGAAGAAGTTACATTTTCCCATCTTTTTTTCAGGAACCAGCATGTTTATTATAATTACACAGCATGCAATTTCTTTTTTATTTGCTGTTGTTGTTCCCATTTACATTATTGTAATCTTTTATATATTCTCCTGATTCTGTTTATTCACTATTCTCATTTCATATGTCTTACTGTCCTCAGAATTCTTGTCATTCACCCTTTCTTATGGCACAGTAGTATTCCATTACATTCATGTAGCACAATTTATTTATCTATTCCCCAATAAACATTGTTTCCAGTTCACAACCACAAGTGCTGCTATGAATATTTTGGTGTTAGTTATGTATACTTCAGTTTGCCTATACCAAATATGAATAATAATTAAGACATTTTAAAATATTGGAATGAAAATAAATTTTTTTATTTATATTTTACTGTTGTTCAGTTGTTTTTCGGTGATGTCTGACTCTTCATGATCCCATATGGGATTTTCTTGTCAAAGATACTGGAGTGGTTTGATGTTTCATTCTTCAGTTCATTTTACAGATGAGGAAACTGAGGCAAACAGTTAAGCAACTTGTCCAGGGTCACATAGCTAATAAGCGTCTGGGGCCAACTTTGAACTCAGGAAGATGATTTTCCCTGATTCCAGGTCCAGCACTCCATCTACTGTGCCACCTAGCTACCCTGTATATATATTAGTCAAAACTAAAAAATACAGATCTATCACAATTTATCTTAGCCCAAATGTGCCTCTTCTTTTTGGAAACACCTTAGTCTTCTAAATCTTCCCCCCCACAACATATATTGATTTGCGTATTAACTTGATGAAAATTTAATATTTGATGTCCAATATTAAAAAACCCCCCACAAATATCTAAGTTTGAGCTTATATCTGACTTGGCTTAAACTTTTGTGTAATTACTTAATTAAAAATTTTGTTTTCATTTTAAAAACAAAGTGTGATATAAGTGGCTAGAGTACTGGACCTAAGGTCAGGAAGTCAGCATCAAATTCCTTCTTAGATCTTTATTAGCTATGGGACATGAAATAGGTCACTTGACTTCCCAGTTTCTTTTTCTGTAAATTGGGGATAATAATGGCAAATCTCATTACACAGTGGTGAGGTCTGACTCAAATGAAGTAAAAATACATGAATTCTTTGTCAAAAGTACTCTATCACTGTAAATCATATTTTAATCTTCAAACCTATGCATTCTTGGACTTTTAAAGCAGGCTATATAAAACTTGAAAGTTAGAGCAGCATAATAGAAAACACCAGATTTGGGGTTCAGAGGACCTGGCTTTAAAGCTAAGCTCAGGTGTTTGCTAGAGTGGGTCATGGGACTTCTAAAACATAAAATACCCCAGTTTTGGACTTCTTGAAGCTACCTCAAATCACTTACTTGCTGATTTTATTTGAGACATTGAGGCATTAGAATTTAGCGTGGATTTCTATTTTAAGTATCAGGGCTAGCACTAGTTCCATCTGCTAATTGTATATACTTAATTTTCTTAGAAAACTACTTTCATTATTGTCTTTTAAAAGATCTCGTTTGTCTAGGACTTTGTGTTTTTGAAACGGCCTTGCCTTTATTTTTGTTTGTGTTTTTTCCTTGTTTTTGGGGAAAGCAATTAATTTTCCGTTTTGAGTAGAAAACAAATCTTTAAAAGATTGATTTTTAAAAAAAGAAAGGGAATTTGTTTTAAGTGAGCTTAAAACAATTTCTCATTTTTTTGATACTTTGTTTTTTAATAAAGTCTGTTTCTGAATATGTCCCTCCCCTCTTCCATACCCAGTGAACTATACTGGTAACAGAGTTGTAACTGATTCTTCAACTTTTTTTTTTTTTTGTAACATGGTAGCAGCCAATACAGAGAGCTGACCTCAGAGTCATAGAGAAATGAGTTCAAATCCCTCTCTGACACATACTGCTCAGGTGACCCTGGGAAAATAACTCAAGCTGTCAGAGCTCTAGGAAACTCTTTTTTAAAAAAAATTATTGATTTGTTTGTTTACTTTTAGTTTACAAGATTCAGTTCCACAATCCCTTGAGTTTCAAATTGTCTCCTCTCCCTCCCCCCCCTTACAGCATGCAATCAAGTATAGGATTTGCAAATACTTTCACATTAAACATTAGTCTGGCTGTATAGAAGGGTTGTAACCATTGGAACGAACAATGGGAAAGAGGAAACAAAACCAAACATGGAAAAGAAAGAGAGCATGTAGTTTGCTTCAGTCTACATTTAAACTCTGTTTTTTCTAGATCTTTCTCTGAATGTAGACATCTCTAGGAAACTCTTTTAAGACTATATAACTTATAGAAGTTGCTGACCTGCACTGGTAGATGGACCTTCTCACTAGGAACTGCCTACACCAATGAAATCACAGGTTCAGTGATCTACCTATTTTTTAACTGAATAATTCTTTAATCCCCTTTAATAACTCTTTAATCCCTGAGTTTTATTCCATCTATATTTTGTCCAATTTCTACATATGGACCTTAACATATTAATTCATTCAGCAAGCATTTATCAGATGACTGCTATGTACAAGGCACTGTTCAGGACACCAGTGATACATACATAGGTTTTTTTATAAAAACGTGATCTAGGGCCTTCCCTCGTGGAGTTTACAGTTTCCTGGTGACAGAATATGGAGGATACAGTAAGATAACCGTAAGATAATATACTAAGATAAAGTGCTCTGTGAAAATTTGAGATGTGAGAGAATGTTTTCAACTGAGAAGGCTTCTTAGCTGAGGTAGGTAAGACATGAATTGACTTGAGCCTCAAAGGAACAGGAAGATTCTGAAAGTTGGAGATGATGGACTTCATTTCAGAGACAGAGAAAGGCCTGGACAATTATATGGAGGCAGAGTACATACTGAGTTCAGGGGATAGATGATAATCCAGTTTGATAGAAGTTTAGTCTATAAAAAAATAATATGAAACAAGACTAGAAAGGTAGGTGGAAGTTAGATTACAGAGTCACTTCATGCCAGGATAAGAAGCCTGTGTTTTATCTTAGAAATAATAGGGAATCATTGAAGTTTGGTGGGTTTTTTTGTGGAGGAAAACAACATGATCTGCCTTTGCTTTAGGTAAGTTATATTTGTAACTGTAAGAAGAATGATTCGGTAAGTGGTGATACTGGGAATCAGGAAAATCAATAAAGAAGTTATTACAATAGTATAGGAAAGAGGTAATAAAGAACTGAACTAGGGTGATGGCATTATGAATAGGAAGAGGGTATAAAATAGATGCAAGAGATGTTATGGTGTAGTGGCCTTTGGGGAACTTTGACTTTATCTCCCTGTAGAGGGTATGAACAAGACCCTCAATAACTCATTGAGAAAATGAGTACATATCAATGATTAAGAATGAATTTATTAACCTGGGCCATTGAGGATCAGTCATCCCTTTGTTCTACATATATCAAAGAAGTGATCGTTTTCTTTCTAGGGGAAATCCTTGACATAATATAAGTTACAGGACTCTATAGGTCTTTGGAGCAAAAGTGGAGTTAAACTAGAATGTAGAAAGTTAGGAGGTTGCCTCTCTAGCAACTTAAAATTCATTTTGCTTTGGAGATGAGAAAATTAAAATTGATCCCATTGTCATTTTCTTACTGATGCTATTTACAATCAGCTGATTTTGTCATGTAACTGCCCAAGTCATTTATTTGTTTCTGAAGTTAGTTCAACTTGTCTGTAATGTGTTAAATTTAGGAATCCATTTATCGGGCTAATCACTGTTCTATTCTTGCCTCAAGAAATTCTGCAAATCTTGGGAATGCAACTTGACCTAAGGGAGTGGGGCCTATCTTTATACCACCAAGCCATCCTTTAAGGTTGACTGATTTGCACCATAAAAAGTCTGATTTCTTGCCTTTGGGCTTTGCAAGTAGATTCAAACAATGAACACTTCTCAATTGCAGGAGGGTAAGGAGGTAGTCGTTGCTAGCCCCTCATTCCCAACTTCCAACCAATCATATTATTCTCCTTGTGTTAACTACATAACCAGTTATGCTACCCTCAGCCCCATGATATCACCTACCACTTATCTTTTCTTTGTTCTCTACTCCCCAAAAACTTTAAAGGGAGAATAATTCTTTTGTTTGGAGTCTTTGGCTAGAAACTGAGGCATCCATTGACCCATCTTATTCTCAGGTTACTGCCATGTTGATAAAGTGTTATCTTGCTTGGACAAACATGCCTTGATTTATCTTTTTGTTAAATTTGTATTTGTATCTGAGAGGAGCTCACTTCTTTAGGTAGTAAAACTCGAAGGCCTGTGTAAGTCCCCACGATAAGACTCATCAAAATGTTAAGGAGTTGCTTTTCTAGCCATCTCAAATTTGTTTTCTTTCCGAGAGCAGTACAAATCCCAGAGTGGTGCTGTGATTTAGAAAGCCTACATAGGTCCTTGGGGAGCTTCACTCCTAAGCAGAATCTTTGTATTTTTCAACCAAATGAGAAGAGATCTAGACATGAACTGTATTCTGTTATATTCTTAAAAACTGATTGTGAGTGGTTAGGATTCTTTCCCTCCTTAAAGACTCCCCACTAATCTCTTTCTAATAAGAATGTGAAACTTTATTCATAACAATGGCATTACAGGTTCCATTACCTTTCACATATCTCATCCTTTCCACACAGAATAAAAGAATCCTAGAATCTCAGAGTTGCAAGGGATCTCATAAGTCATCTATCTCAAATCATAGCTGATTAAGATTCCTTACCACAATACCTTCAACAAGTGGGTATCCAATCTTTCCTTGGTGAAGCAATATTGAATATTGGATAGAGTGCTATATTTGAAATGAGGAGAGTCCAGGTTTTTATCCAGTTCTCATTTTACGAGTTGGTGAGTCATACTCTTTCTGAGACTTCATACCCTTAATGGAGATAATAGATTGGAATATATCCTTACAGACTTGTTTGGAAAGAAAGTGATTTGTAAAACTTAAAAGCAATATGCTATGAGTTATTATTATTGTGATCACTGTTATTATCTTGACATGTTCTAGTGACAAGGAATTCACTACTGATCAGAGTATTCTCGTCCACTCTTGGATAGCTGTAGTTGGTAGGAAGATTTTTTCCCTTATCATCTTTTTTTTCTTTTATTGATGCATTTTGTTTTCACACAGCAAAAACATCCCAAGAAACACAAACAACATCTCTCAACAGAATACATTTTCAATAACAGTTAAGCAAAATTGTTCAGAAGAGGGATTACAACTGTTGCTATATACATTTTACACTTTTGTAGTTTTCCTAGTATTACCAAAAAAAGAATATGTATATTAAGTTATTATTATAAAGAGTTATACAGTTGAAACTTTAATGATTTGGTACCAATGTTATCCATTGTCTTTGACCTGAATTTTGTTGTCTTTTAATGTGGTCTTCCACTTATATCAGGAGTGCTTAACATTTTGCTTCATAGATCTCCCCCCTTTAATTTTTTTTCAATTACATGTAAGAACAATTTTTTTTAATTTTATTTTTTGCTGGGAGGGGGGAAGGTAGAGCAATTGGGGTTAAGTGACTTGCCTAAGGTCACATGGCTAGTAAATGTTAAGTGTCTGAGTTCATATTTGAACCCAAGTCCTCCTGACTCCAGGGCCAGAGCTCTATTCACTGAACCATCTAGCCTTCCCCTAAAAACAATTTTTGACATTTGTTTTTTTAAACTTTGAGTTCCAAATTCTTTCCCTCCCTCCTTTTCCACACTCCTCCTTGAGAAAGCAAGCAGTTTGATATAAATTATACATGTACAGTCATAGACCCCTTTTGGTAAAATGGAAAAGTCTATGGATTCTCCATAATAATATTTGTTGCTTTGTTGAAGGAAATGCTAAAATTCAGTTTCCCACCCAAGGTTACAAACCCCTTGAAATTTATCAATGGATTCCTGGGAGATTCACAGACCCAAGATAAAAAACCCTTGATTTAAATTGTTGTACTTGTCTTTTAGCTCTTCTTTTTCTCTTTGCATCACTCCATCCGAGTCTCCTTATATGATTGAATTCTCTGATTCATTTTCCAGCTGAAACTTCTCTGCTGACCTCCAGTCTCATATTTTCAACTGCTATTGGGCATCTCAAACTGGATGTCCCATAGAACTTAAACTCAGTGTGTCTAAGACTGAACTCATTATCTTTCCTCTACCCCAGATTATCCCCCTTTCTTAACTTCCCTGTTACTGTTGAGGGTACTACCATAGTCTGAGTCACCCAGTGTCATGGCTTAGGTATTATCCTTGACTCCTCACTCTCTCTCCCACCCCCACATCTCCACCATATCTAATCTATTGCCAAGTCATGTTGATTATGCCTTTGTAACATCTCTTATAATCACTGTTCCCCTTTGCCCCACCACATTCAATAGATTATAGTGATTCCCTGTTACTCCCAGGAAAAAATAAAAAATCCTCTGTTTGGCTTTTAAAGCCCTTCATAAAAGGCCCTTCCCTACCTTTCCAATCTTTTTACACCTTCCTTCCCATCAAGCACTCTTAACTTCCAAAGACACTAAATTTGATATTCCTTAAACAAGATCTAAATTCATGCATTTTCATTGGCTGTGCCCATTCCTGGAATATTCTCTCTCATCTCTCTCCTGGCTTCCATGATTTCCTTCAGGTATCTATAAGACGCCTTTCCTAATCTCCCTTAATGCTAGTGCCTCTCCTATATGATTATCTCCAGTTTATCCTATCTATATCTTGTCTGTACATCATTGTCTTCATGTTGTCTTCACTATTAGACCACAAGATTCTTGAACTAAGTCATTAAAAAAAATTTTTTTCTTAAGGGCTTAATATTTATTGACTTGACTTGGTAATCTGGTGAAGCCTATAAACTCCTCAGAATAATGTTTTGTGGTTTTTTTTTTTTTGGAGGGGGAAGGCAAGACAATAGGGGTTAAGTGACTTGCCCAAGGTCACACAGCTAGTTAAGAGTCAAGTGTCTGAGGCCAGGTTTGAATTCAGGTCCTCCTGACTTCCAGGCTGTGATTGGTAAGTACATAAAATGCATAGAATTAGTTATCAAAAATATGTATATATTTTTAAAGTTCACAGACTCCAGTTTAAGAACCGTACTCTAGGTATAAGCTAGTAGCTTTGTCATATTCAATAAGCATTCCTTATCACTGTATAGATTCTCTAAGGATTGCTATAAATTTATCTCCAAGTATCCCACAGTTAAAATAAAATGACTATTGGGGACAAGACTTTCTAGTGATGTAGGTCACCATGACAAGAATCAATTCTCATTTCTCTATATTCTATGCATTTGGGGTTATACAAGATATTTAACATACTGTCATTTCCTGAGCTCTGAGGCATACAAATTAACATTTATTTTATCTGTTTACTTTCCACTGAAATTTTTAGTAAGTCCCTCTGGCTTGTATATTTTAAAACAAATTTAAGGTATTTAATTATTTAACATTTAAGATGGCTTCAAAAATGTGGCTTTTCTTATTGTTAGGATAACTGTCACACCATTTACCATTCTTATTCTAATATTTAAGATTTGTCACAAAACAAAGATGTACTTGAGCCCTTTTTCAATTCTCGCAACAGCCTATAGGAGTTTTGATAAGGTTATTTTGTTGGCCTGTTTCATGTACTTGTATCAGTTCTTGACAAAAGCACATATTTCTCCTGAATTTTAATTCCCAATATTTCTATACAATTTTAAAACTGTTTATTGTTCCTTTCTTTTTTTGCAATTAGTGCTATAAAGAAAAAAAGTAATCATAAAGAAAGAGTAGGAGGGTATACAGTATGAAGCTTATTTAATTATAAAAACTGTTTTCCCTGTACTGCTTAAGGCAATATGGTTTAGAATTCTGGACTTGGAGACAAGAGCAATTGGGTTCAAAACCTACCTGAGATGCTTACCAGCTGTGTGATTCCAGGCAAGACATTTAAACTCTCTTGGCTTTAGTTCCTCATATGTAAAATAAAGAAATTAGATAAAATGGCTTCTAAGATCCCATCTAAATCTTAAACCAGGTATGGGGGACCGGCTGCCTCAAGACCACATGTGGCCTTCTAGGTCTTCAAGTGTGGCCCTTTCACAGAATTCAAACTTTACAGAAAAAATCCCCTTAATAAAAGAATTTGTTCTGAGAAACTTGGACTCAGCCAAAAGGTTGCACCCAAAGACCTAGCACATGTGACCTCGAGGTCACAGGTTCCCCACCCCTGTCTTAAACTATGATCCTTTGCTATATGTCAATGTACAATGCCTACAAAGGCCCTTTCTTTTTTTATTTTGAGTAATTTTTTTAATAATTTCTTTTGTTTTTACATCACCTACCTTTTCCATTGTATCTCTCCTCACTAACCCTCCCAGAGAGCTAGCCCTTAAAACAAACTCAATTCAATTTAATTCTATAAACATTTATTAAGTGCCTACTATGTGCCAGGCACTGTGCTAAGCACTGGGCATAAAAAAAGGCAAAAGAGTAAAAGACCAAGCAAATTAGGTACAGGATAAATAATAAATAATTAAAAGAGGGAAAGCACTGGAATTAAGAGAGGTTGGAGAAGGCTTCCTGTAGAAGTTGGGACTTAAAGGAAGTCAGTAGTTAGAGGGGAATTAAGGCGAGCATTCCAGAGAAAATTCCCAGAGACAAGAGAAAGAGTAACAAAAATAGTTCAGAAAGTGTGCATTACCTACAGTGCTCTGCATCCATAGAATATTACTTCTTCAAAAAACCAGGGTAGAGCGATGGTATAGAAATACACTTTCAAAGCAAAGTAGAACAAACTTCTTTCCCCACCCCTTTTTGCATGTACTAACTTGAATTTTTAAGTGTTTAAAATGAATGATTCCAAACCCTTAACAACTCCCCCCCAATATTCCATAATAAATACAAAACAGATATGCAAATTGAATATTAAAGATTATAGCATACAAATTTGAAGAGAAACAGATCATATAACTTTCACAGTTATGGGTAAGAGATACATCCTTATATCCCTCCCCCACAAAAAAATAAATAAAATAAAAAATTCTTATCACATGAAATAGAAAAGGTTTTACACAAACAAAATTAATACATCTAGGATAAGAAGAGAAATAGTAGACTAGAAAAAATCCTTTTATCTAATATCTCGGATAATTTGGTATCCAAGATATATAGTCAATTAATAGAAATATACAGCACAAAAAGCCATTCCCCAACAGATAAGTGGTAAAAGAACATGCACAAATAATTTTCTTTTTAAAAAAATTTTTTAAATTAATTTATTTATTTTCTTGTTTACATCATTCATTTCCACGAGATTTTGAGTTACAAATTTTCTCCCCATCTTTCCCCTACCCAACACCTCAAAAGATCCCACTGTATAGCCCCTCCCCCCATCTGCTCTCTCCTATGTCCTCCCCCTCGCCCCTCTGACTTTCTGGTAGGGCAGGATGGATCTCCCTGCCACAGTGCCTGTGTATCTTAATTCCCAGTTGGCTGTAGTTAATAATAATAATAATAATAATTGTATATATATATATATATATATATATATATATATATACACACATATACATATATATATTAACATTTGATT
>CM053591.1:94926769-94955719 GCA_028646515.1 Pseudochirops corinnae
TATATATATATATATATATATATATATATATATATTAATTTTTGGAGGGGGAAGGCATGGCAATTGGGATGAAGTGACTTGCCCAAGGTCACATAGCTAGTAAGTATGTCAAGTGTCTGAGGCCGCATGTGAACTCAGGTCCTCCTGACTCCAGGGCCAGTACTCTATTCACTCTGCCACCTAGCTGCCCCAGCATGTATTATTGTTGTTTTTGTCCTTCATTTTCAAAGAGGACCAATTTCATCATGGGATGATGTCTTAACTTGCATGTGAACTGGATTTAAGTGAGACAGAGTTGCACAAAGTCATCAGTCTCACTATCTCTTCCACAGGCATTGAAGTCCAGTGGCAAGACAAAAGTCAAGATGATGGATGATGGCCCAGGATGCAGTGGATGAACTTGGGTGACAAGGGAACTATTTCATTATTAGCATGCACTAAGAAAGTGAAAAAGGACCACATAGAGCTGGGAGACCTTTGAAATTATTTTTCTTTGTTTCATGTTACTGTAGAAAGAAAAATTACTCACAGTGCTTAACCAACAGTGATAATCCCCTTTATTTTCCAGCCTTGTTATACATTACTCCCCTTTAACTCTCTGACTCAAACTGTGTTTTTCCTGATCTTTATAAATGATAATCCATTGCATGTTTTGCATATCTTGACATTTACTCACTCCTGACTTACACTTCTTAGAATTCTTACTTTAAGACTCAGTTGCAATGCCATGTTCTACCTTTGCTCATCCTTCCAGCTTCAAATGCCTTTCCCCTCAACATTATCTTGAATTTATTCTGTGCATATTTTGTTTATAACCCTATTTGTACATTTTTTCACTCCTGATGGAATGGAAACTCTTTAAAGACTGGGACTATATCAATTTTCTCTTTGTATCCCCAGAACCTAGCATAGTGTGTGGCACCAGAGTAAGTACTTCATAAATACTTGCAGGTTGATTGTTCAGGTAGGTTGATTCTCTGTTAGCAGACTCAGACTGTCACTTTAATCATTCTCAAATCTTTTCTCGAACTTCCCAGAGATTGTATTCCAGTAGAGTATGTATGGAACTTGTGAGAACCCTTCATGGTAGTGAAATACTAGAGGAGGACTTTGTGGTTATTATTAGGAAAATACTGGTGAAAAAATGACTCTTTCCTTTGAAGGGCTCCAACCCTGGAGGAAAGTACCATAAAGAAAGAAAGCCCCCTCCCCCTACTCCCCAATGATATAGACACATTTGGAGGATGATTTCTTACCATCTGAGCCTGCAAGTGTGGCAAAGGAAGCAGCCTTATTATTGTTCTCATTATGTCTGAGTATGCTGCTCCAATCACAGCTGTGCTTAATTCATTTTCCAAGGTTAAAGGGGGTGATTTCAAATAGTACATACTGTTCTCCAGCTGCTATGAAAAGAATGTGTGCCGGTAACTTCCATCAGCATTCATGGAAGTTTATGTGCACTTAACTCAACATAAACAAAATGCTTCAATTTTGTGTTTTCTGTGAACCCTGTTTATCATTAATCACTTCACTATTTAACTGATGCCCAAACTTACGTCTTTAATACTATATTTGTTGTTTCATAAATTTTTATATCTACTTTGTGAAAGATGTTGAAAGAGATAAAATTTCATTAGTCTGTCATTTGTTTAGTGTTGTTAGCTTGTATGAGCATTACTACTGGAACTGTGGAATTCTTTTCCATTATTTTAACATAATATGAGTAAAAAATCTCTAAGTATATTACATTGCAATGGTCATAAGATGTTGACTGGCCTGGAGCAGGATAAACCTGGACAGGATAAACCTGGCTATTTTTATTCAAATAGCCACGAGTTGAATATATACAATGTTTTAAAAAAAAAACTCCAAAGCTCTTTCCACAGTAATATTAAACTCCAAAATAGGGCAGCTCACAACAAGGCAGTGACTAGAAAATCAGGGGTCAATGAGTTCCAGGTCCTTTCTCAGTCACTAGCTAAGTGTGTATGTCCTGGGGCTCTTTGACTTTGTTTATCAAATTCCCCTTATTTAAAAATGAGGCCATTTTGGGGTAATGGTAGCAAACAGCATATTTATAAAATGCTTTATATATGTAAAAATACTACTCATATTTTTGTAGAATAACATTACTACAGAGGCAGAATAGTAAGTAATGTTCTCCATTCAGGAAAGTTTGAATTCAAGTACTATCTCTGAACACATACTGCTTATATGACCCTCAGTAAATCATTTAACCTCTCTGGGCCTTAGTTCAATGAGGAGTAGGTGGCCATTAAGGTCCTTTCCTACTATAAATTTATGATTCTATGATGCTATGACCTTGCTCTCCTCCTTTCATTCTGTAACTTGACTCCTCTCAAAGGCTAAATGTCTAACCTAGTCCCATATCTCTCTATTTTCCTCTCCCCTCATCTACTCTTCAACTCCTTGAAATCTAAGTTCTTATCCCACCAAGAGTCATTTCAGTAATAACTTCTTAATTGCCAAATCCAAGGACCTTTTCTCAATCTTCATCTTCTTTGAACAGCACATGACTTTATCTACTACTTATTCCTCTTTTAGTTTTCCTTTTCCTTCTTTTAACCATTCTTCTTTAATTTCTTTTAATATTTCATCATCTTTTTTTCTCTCCCTAATTGAGTATATTACAAGATTCTATCCTTAATTCAGTTCTTTTTTTTTTTTCTACTTTCATTATTAGTGATCTCATCCATTGCCATGGCTCTAATGATCAACCACATTCAGAAGACCTCCAGATCTATAAATCTAACCACAGTGCCTGTTTTGAGCTTCATTTCATCTTCCTCTGCTAAATCTACTCCTCCCAAATTATGTTTGACAACACTACCACACTCCTAATTCTGTTGAAGACACCACCACCCAAACTTCAGAGACATCTGTGACTCTTCCTTTTCTCTAACTTCCAGTATCCAATCAGTGGTCAAAATGTGTCAGTTCTGCCTCTGCAATATCTTTTGTATTTATCCTCTACATCCACTCCATCATCACCTAATTCAGGATTGCATTACATCTAACTTGAATGAGTATCTTGTTAGTTTTCTTATTTATTTTTATTTTGAGCTTAAACATACAAAAAAGAGAAAAAAAAGCATTCCCATACTCTACACCTAGAATTCAAATATTGTATGTAGAAAAATGTGCCGTTCCATTTCACGCCACTTTTTAAAACTAATAATAATAACAACATTTACATACTACTTGCTATGTTCCAGGCACAGTCCTAAGTACTTTTACAAATGTTATTTTATTTGACCCTCATAAAAACCCTGTGAGGTAAGTGCTATTATTATCTCTATCTTGAAAATGAGGAGCCTGAAGCAAAATCAAATTTAAGTGCCTTGCCCAGGGTCACACAGGTAACTGAGTCTGATGCTGGATTTAAACTTGGATCTTCTTACTTCAGGCCCAGAGCTCATTCCATGATACCATCTACCTGCTCCTTTAGTATAGAATTACTTTTACATATTGCTTTCAAAACTGTCTTTCATGTTTGCATTTTCTTCAGAATTTTCATTATTCTTTTCTTTGCATTAAAGAAAGTTTCAATGGTTTTCTTTTTTTTTTTTTAATCTCACTATTGATTATGTTGCATCCTTCTGAATACCCTTTGAGCAGATTTACCTAAAGAAAGAACTAAAAATTCCTGGTGACAAACAGGTACAGCCAAGACAAGTGGATTCACTCAGTAGCCATATCCAAAAATGTATGTCTCTGTACCTTGTATCTATCACTTCTCTGACTGTATATGAGCTTCATCATAAGCTCTCTAGAAATCATGACTGATTATTGCACTGATCAGAGTTCTTAAACATTTAAAATATATTTTACTTTTCCATGTTGTTGTCCTTGTTTAAATTATTGCCTCGATTCTGCAAACTCTACTGTATGTCACAGCATGTTATATATACCACCTAAATTTCTGGAATCATCTCTTATCATTTTTACAGCACAAGCATATAGACCACAATTTGTGCATCTATTCTACAATTGATTAGACTATGGTTGTTTTCTTTTTTTTTTCCTTTTCTTCCCCCTCTTCCCTTTTTAGTCCTCCCTTCAGGAGCAGAAAGTTTGTTTTGCTTGCAAACGTTTCCTTTTCCAGTATTATTTTCTCTCTTTTCACTTTTATTATTTAATTTTTGGCATTTATCTGAAGTTCATTTAATGCTCATCCCCTTACTTCTTCCTCCATCATTTTATAGTCTTCTTTTCATGCACCTCAATTATGAGAAATAAATACTATTCCCCTTTCCCTCCATTCTTTACTAGTATATTCTGTCTGCTTTCCCTTCCCTTTCTCCTCTTCAGATCTTCAGTACAGAACCAATTTATTCCCAGGACCTTTGCTTTTCTTATTTAACTCCTTCACATTTTGAGGACATTAAAGTTCTGAAAGAAAATGTTTCTTTTTTTTTTCCTTTTTAAAATGTTAATACTTCATATCATAATCCTTCCAAAAATTTAAAGAAATTTACTTTTCTAGGTTTCTCTTGATTATTGTGAGTTCTTACTCAACTGTGGTCTTTTTATCAGAAATGTTGAAAATTCTCTTGTAATGGAGCTTACACTAAAAGTCTAATCTCTCTTCCTGCCCCCACCGCCCTAATCATTTTAATTGTTGCAGGGTAAGTTATCCCTGATTTTAAGATCATATCTTTCGGGTTTTTTAAAAATTATATTCCAAGGTTTCCTCTCATTTTAAGTTCAAATGACTTGAGTTACTTCTTTCTGAAATGTTTATAGTATTTTAAATTTGATATCGGAACTCTGGAATTTGATTATGATATTCCAGGAACTTTTCCTTCCCCTACCCCATCAGATGAGAGATAGATTCTGTCTTCACTTTGAAGACTTCTGTCTTCACCTCTGATTCTAAAAGATCGGGCAGTTTTCATTTATGATTTCTTAAGACATGGCATCCAGGATTTTTAAAATAATTTTTTTATGGAAATTACTACGTCTTAAATGATCTCTTCTCAGTCCATTTTCTAGGTCACTTTTTTATATCAGGTATCTTGCATCTATTTTTTAAAAAAATCTTTAGATTTTGTTTTAATATTCTTGCTGTCTTAATGAATCATTGGTTTCTGTTTCATCTATTCTAATTTTTAGAAAGTTCAATACCTGACTATGACTTACAGTTAACAAAATTTCTTCCATTTCTTTCCTCAGAAGCATTTAAAAAATTTCTTAGCTCTTGTTTGATTTCTTCTGGGTATTCATGTAATCCTTGTGAAAAATCCATTTCTTCCTAAGCCTCTACTCACAACTGTTATGGAATTACTTCCTTTTTCTTTTCAGGAATCACTAGGTTTACAATAATTTTCACTACAAGTCAGGGTCTTCTTTGATTTACTCATATTGCCATTTCTATTTCCCGAACTGAAGTTTTATATCAGACTCAAGTCCCATTCATGATGTACTTTTAAGTTAAGCAAATGGCCCTGTGTGATTTCCCCCTGGATCTCTATCTCCAGGGATTAGGCCCCTCTTGGATCTTTTATGTTCAGAACTCTGGATTGTCAAAATCATTTACGGCATCTCAAGATAGGGCCTGTGTTGTCTTTGTCTGAAAGCTGTAGTGTCATGCTGGGAAACATTGTCAGTTGTTTCTCACTGCTGTTGGTGCTCCCCAGAGCTTCTAAAGTCACCACTCTGGGGCTCTCAAGGGATCCCTCCCCTCATATTACCTCTGGACACAGTTTCTCCTGTTTCTCCTGTTGCTGTTTGTGCTGGTGCTCACTCTATCATGGAGGTCCTTTTTCCTGCTGTCCTTGGGTTTCTAATAACTTTTTTTCTACAGGTTTGGGATCTAAGAAGTCAGTATAACACTTCAATGGATTTTTTGATCTATTACTCATCAGGTGGGGACTTTAGGGTTTTGCTTGAATAGGTATGTGAATGCTGGGTAATCCACTTCCCATTCAGGCAGGCATCTTAATCTGAATCCTAAAACCATAGTTTTCTAATTGATTTTCCTGCCTTCAGTATCACCCCATCATCTTTTAGTCAATACCTCATTTAACAGTCAAAATAATTTTCCTAGGGCAGTGACTTAACCATATCAGTGCTCTATTCACAAACCTTTAATGACTGGCTTTTTCTAAACTTTTGAGCCTAATTTTTAAGGCCCTCCACAATCTAATTCCAGTGAAATATTTTTCTAATACTCTATAGTCCAACCAAATTTAACTATTAAACCATGTACTAGAGATGAAAATAATTTTAGGGATAATATACAATTTCATCATTTTAAAGATAAGGAATCTATTCCTATAACTAAGGAATGGTATGCTTTCACTTCAGAAGCTGGAGTCATGGGAGTGTTTTAGCAATGTTGGACTGATTCTTATAATCAGACAAAGGTATGGAGGCAGGTCATTTACTTAATATTTGAAGATCTTTCTCAACATGCCAAACAAGATATGACTTACTGAATAGATATTTTAGAATTTAGTTTCTTGATTTGATATCTACAAATGCAAGTGTATTTAAGAAGTAGAAGAAAGAGCTTATATTAAAAAAGGACACATACAGAGTTTAATACAGATTTTCTCCTTAAAATATCCATAGAACTATCCTTGAGCAACCTAAAGTTAATGAAATAGCCTTTGTTTTTGTAGCCTAAATGTCTAGTTTTCATTTTGAGATCCCAAGTAAATTTAGAAAGAAAATACATTGAGTTTAATTAACATATTTGCTCTTCATGTTAAAAGCATCCATGGATATTTAAGGGAAGATGTATGAATATTGGTACTACCCTATCATTAGTTGACCCTCATGCTATTATTAGTTCATCCCAATAATAATTACTGGATGCCCTTAGGAGAAAGAAAGGAAGCCTCTGAAATGTCCACTTCATCAGAATAACATTTTTTAAAAAGTAATATAAACAAGGAACTATGAAGAGAAATCTGCCTGCTTAGAATAACTAAATTAATGAATTACTTCAGCTTCTGCCTGTTTTCTTCCAAATTCCTCGTGGTATAGATTTTAATGAAATTGTCTAGTGAAAATAATCTCAATTCATTTATGGGAAAATGCTACTTATTTTTCTATTAAAAGAGGCAGCTATTTGTGTAATCACACATTTAGTGCTAGAAGGGCCCTTAAAGATCATCTAATCTAACAGATGCAGAGAGGTTCCGTGATTTGCCTTAGGTTTCACAGAAGCAGGACTAAGATTGGAAATCAACTCCACTGAGTTCAGACCCATAGTTTTTCTCACCATACCATATTGATTTAATTTGTTGCCTAAATAAATTGAGGAACTGAAGAATGTTATTGCTTTGAAGAAGGTAGGCATAATGTTTTGTGATTATTGGTGATTATTGATATGGACATTGGAGAAGAAATAGATAAAGGATTTTGGACACAAATCACAGACCTTGTAAGTGAATCTGCTATTTTGATGAAGGGGGATTTCAATTATCCGATATCTGTTGAGTTCTCTTTCTCATGAAAGAAGATTAACTAATGACTTATGGACTTGCTTTAATGCCATTTTCATCTTCCAAAAAAGTGGTGGAACTAATGAAGAGAACTTCAAATTTGGACCCTCTTCTAACAAAAAAGGAAGAGCCTGTTGTTAGGGTGAAAATGGGAACTTTGAGGGGGAAATGACTACTTCATCTCAGAATCGATAATCTAGAAGTGAAATAAAATTATGTATAGTTTGACATAGAACCTAGATTTGGGGAGAGCATGTTTTGAAGGTTTCAGAGAAAGGATTCCAAATTCTAAAACTCTACAAGAGAGGTGAACATTGGAGGGAAAGGATTGAAATTCTGAACACTCAAAGACATAATTATGAGGAGAAAGAAGAGGAAAGGAATTATCTGAAGTGACTAATGTGGATGCACAGAAAATTGACTGACCAACTTAGATTTTTTTTAATTATATAAAAGGTAATGGAGGATGAATATTGTTGTGTAGCATAGTCCTATAAAAATAGTCAGGAACATTAAAAGTCAGAATTCAGGGAGGTTTGTGAGGAAACTAAGGACAGTAGAATTGTATAAGTGTTTGGGTTTTGTTTTTTTTTTTTTAGTTACTTTGGGGAAAAGAAGAGATCAAAAGAGACTAAAATAAGATTCCTGCTCAGGGCAAATAGGATGCTGATTATGGATGACAGAGACAAATGGGAAACTACTCATCTCTTATTTTGCTTCTTTTTGATCTGCCAAAGAGAATGACCTTTGAACTAACAAGGACACAACAAAGATGACTTTCAGGGTGCTGATACAGAGATAAATAGGGAGATAATAAGAAAGCACCTAGATGTTCTTGATGAATTCAACTCACCATTTTCAGGGGGATTATGTCCTGAGGTACTAGAAAAAAAAAAACAACAAAAAACTAGTGGATGTGATTGTTGAGCTAATGTCAGTGACATTTAACAGACTATATCATGGCATGAAAGAAATGCTACAGGATGGAGAACAAATGCCCTGATTTTCAACAAAGGAAAGAAAAGGAGGCTTGCAAACCTTGGTCAATGACACTGACTTCAATTCCTGATAAAATTCTAGAATTTATTATTAAAGGGACAGTTAATGAATTGTAGTAGAAAAGTAGTAGGTGATCATAGAAGACTCACATGTCTTTCTCATGAACAGGTCATACTAGATTAACCTTACTCACTTTTTTTTTTGGTACAGTTACTAGGCCAGTAGAATGTGTTATGTTATGAAGATCATTTGACAAAGTTTCTCATTCAATTTGTGGACAAGTTGGAGAGATTTGGTTTAATAGTCAGATGCAAAGAAGAGTCATTAATAGTTTCATTCTTACTTCAGTGAAGAGCCCCAGGGATCTGTGTTTGACTCTGGGCTGTTTAACATTTTTAGTAATCAGATTCACAGATGCTATCAAGCTGAGAGAGATCCTAGGTTGTGGTTTGTCCTTCATTCTCAAAGAGGACCATGACATCAGGAAAATGATGACGTGACTGCAATTGAATTGGATTTGAGTGAGGGAGGGCTGTGCAAAGTCATCAGCCTCACTTTCTATTCCAGAGTCGTCTGGGTCTAGTGGGCAGATATAGATCAGGAGGACTGAGGATGGCCCAGGATGTAGTGAGAGACCTTGGCCTTTTTTTGGAGGGATTCCAATATGCTAGATGGAAGGGTAAGCATCTACAAATATTTTGACAAGATGGAACTTAGCTTCCTCCTTGGAGGTCTTCAAGCAGACATAGAGGCTAAATAACCACTCGTCAGATATGATATAGTGGATATTCCTTTCCATAGGGCTAAAGTCTTATACTTAGAATAAATATATCAATTTCATAAATACAAGATAGGTGTTTGTATGTCACATGACTGGACAGCAGCTTATCCAAAAATAACCTATGTGTTTTAGTGAAGTTACAAATTAAAGATTAGTCAATGATATAATATGACGACAAAAAAGATAACATGCAGTAAGGGAGGCATAGTGTCCATGTATGGAGATCTGACAGTCCCACTATAATCTTATCTGGTCAGACTACATCATGTTCCCTGCTTGATAAAACGTTTTAGGAAAAATTCATTATTAAAAAGAAAAATATCCAGAAAAACCAGAAAATATAATGAATGACCTTAAGATAGTGCCACAGGAGGATCAAGTAAAGGAACTGTGCATGCTCAGCTTAAAAAAAGAAAAAAGGTTTAGTGGGAGCATGATAGCTGTCTTAAAGTATCTGTATGGTTGTCATGCTAAAAAGTAATTAGATTTGTCCTGTGTAATCTCAGCAGGGAGAATAGAAGCATATTTGTTTGATGTAAGTGTGATGGGTACATGGCATGCCAGCCTTGAGCCCTCACACTACAGCCCCTCACAAAGGGCATGAGATCTTCATTTCTCTCTGAGCTGGTTCATTTACCCTAATCAGCCCTTATACTGGAAGTTCTGAGTTCCTAAATAAGAACTACCACTCATATTCTTTCAGAGTTCTAGGAGTAAGCCCATTGGAGAGGAAAATGTTCTCCCTGTTTACCACTAGAGCTTTTGAGTCCTACCTGTGTGTTTCCATGTATACCAAGTCAGCCACTCTGGATGATGATACTTTTAGATCTTATACATAAATATTTAACAGCAAATAGAAGCAATGGCAGCTAGGTGATGCAGTGGAATAGAGTGCCAGCTCCGCAGTCCAGAGAATCTGAATTCAAATCCAGCCTCAGACACTTACTATCTGTGTGACTCTGGGCAAGTTACTTCATCGTATTTACCTCAGTTCTTCTCCTGTAAAATGAGCTAGAGAAGGAAATGGCAAAGCACTCCATTACCTTTGCCAAGAAAACCCCAAATGGGGTTATAAAGAGTGGGATACAACCGAAAATGATTGAACAATAAATAAGCACTGATAATCAGTACAAACCCTCAATTCAAGCAAATATAAGAAGAAGCAATGCATGAGCTTGGGTCACATTCTCCCACCAATGTATTTAGTATCTGTGCAGGAAAGTGAACACAAACACACATATTTTGCATGAAGGCATCAGCGCTCAGGGTCACTAATAACTGCAGACTGCATGCCTTGATGTCATTGGTTCATTGAGGATTATCTGTACCACAGGAAGCTATTTCTTTGTTAACTACACTCCTGCCAAGGTAGGCAAATTTCTTCTACTCTCAAAACCCATGAAAAATTGACAAGCTCTTAGAAGGTTATTTAGAAAGTGGTGTACTTTTGTATTGGCTAGCAGTTCCCATTAAGCTAAAGAACCGTACTTTTAGTAGACTTCTTTGTGTTGGTTTCAAATAATCACGTTAATACATTTCCTCAGGAAGCTACCCAAATAAGGAAAGTAAGGCATAGTTGAATATGACCCTGGGTCTGGCTGATTCTTTTTGCAGCCCTGGAAATAAGTTAATTTCCCCACAAATGGCCACACATGCATTTACTTCAAAATGCTTAATTTCTCTTAGTGACTCTTGGTTGAATAAAGCCCTTAGAAAACATAGCAACATTCATTTTGTCTTACCATTTGTTTATTTATGGTCTCTGAAATGGGAAATATCAAGCTTTTTTGTTTCATGGCTAAAATTATTCATTTTGAACTTCTATAAATCCTTAATGAACATTCACTATCATATAAATTATTTAAGCTATAATTTCCTAAACTAAACAGTGATTAGATTAACATACATCCTCAGATCTCATCACAGCTGTCTCAACTCAGCTTTCCTTAATAGCTTTGGTTTTATAATTTGATGTAAAACTGAAAGTTTTACTATTCTAGAATTGCACTCCAAAGTTTTAAACAGCAAATGGACATTAAAATACCACTTGAATTTTTGTTTTAGTTAGTAATCATGTAATATATAATTAGTTTTATACCTTGAAAAGGGATATTATTTGTTCAGTTAAGTTTCTTTCTTTGGGAATCTGTAAAAAAACCTAAAACAAAGAAGATAAATTTCCATCTTTATAGGATGATTTACATGTTCTCTATCTTAAAGAAGAGGGATGGTATACACAAAAGTTGGCACATAATAGATCTTTAACACAAATTATGATGAACAAATGAATGAACTCTCTCAAAGTCCTTTGAACTTTGTTATCCTATGCCTTAAATCATACAATCATATACTTTTAACTTACAGGGACATTACAGGACTTACAGAGAGATTGTCTCTAGTCCAACCCTTTCATTATGCAAGTTGAGAAACTGAGGCCAAGAGATGTCATAGGGCACATTCAAGGTTATAAAGTTGTTTGGAAAGAGAATTTCTTTAAATATTGTTCTATCTCTTTCTCTTCCTCCCCCAGTATAGAAAAAGGTTTTCAAAAACAGGCAGTGGGTCTAAGTACGATAAGACCCATCAGGTTTAGTAGAATCCATTTACCATATTAAGTAGATGATTTAAATAAATACAATAACAGCATGTTTGGATAGAAACAACATATCAAGTCTCCATTTCTCTTCCTAAGATTTTTTTTTAAATGCAAATATTATATTTGTATGTCAGTTAGGTGCTTCCTAACTTTGTGATGTTGTTCAGATTCCTTGTTCCTAACATTTTAGTGCCTGAAAGATTGCACAACTCAGACTAAGGGATGAATGTTTCCATGAAACTTTCTTCCTTTACTCTGTATGTTCAGATTCTTGATTTACACTTCATTCTTTCTGTCTTTCTGTTTCTATCTCACATATCTCATACTATTCTCCTCACACAATCCATTCTGCTAGTTATTAACTTTTTCTCCCTGACAATTCCTTATTTCTTTCCTCTTGAAAGGGAAACCCTGCTGCTGTCATTATGTTTTCTTTAGATTTCCCTCAGATCTCTCCCTTTGCCAACTACCCAATTCCTAGTCTGTAGGGATCCTGCTGATGGCAATATTTCTTCCACTATTTTTTGGATTCAAAACATTCTGAATGCTGCTTGAATAACAATAATACTAGAAACTTTCTATTTGTAAAGTTTGGTTTATCTGAGTACTTAATATGAATGAATTTATTAACTGCTACAATAAACTTATGAAATGGTTGCTAAGCTTTTTTATCTCTTTTTAGGTAGAAAAACTAAAACATGGATAATTTGTTAAAAATTAACCAATAAGAATTTGCAAGGGTGAAAAATGTATGACAGTTCTGATTTTATTAACATGCAGAGAATAACATGAGTTAAAATTAAAAATAAGACTTTGTGTTGCTTTCAATTTCCTCTACCCACAATTACTACCAAACTTATCCCAAATGATAGAACCCTGTTATCTTTGAATACAAAGTTCTATGACCTCTGACAGAGACTCACCCAAATGAATAGGCTTAAAAAATATGATTAAGAACACAGTTAATAATATTGCAGTCAGTCATCTTAACCCAAATCCTTCAGTGTTCTCTACATTGAAGACATTAGGTAGCTCACAGTATGATATGGCACACAAGACTTCTTCAAATACAAATAAAACATAGGATGACACATTGGTAAAGTCACCCAGGAACACAGAACCTCTGGTTCTATATTGTACTATTGCAAAGAGATTATGAACTGAGTTTCTTATCCTTCATTTCAAGACAATTATTTCTGCAGCTGTCATGTGGTGAAGCAGCCTATATCAAATACTAGCCCAGAGGTTGTGGCACTTTTTGTTCTACTCTGTTTCCTCAGATTGTAAGAGAGCATAATGCCTTTGTTGGGGATGCTGCCTACCTATCACCACAGCTCAACTGCACTTCCATTCTGATTGTGATAGCATTAATCATCTTTGTAGTGATAAATTATATTTTGGAAGCTAATTCAAACTTTCACTCCAGTAGAAAGTTTGAATCCAAGTGTGTTCAGTCTATCTTTGTTGGTGGAAGAAGGCTATTTACTGAACACATATGAAGATCTACTGATTGAACATATATTTCTTTGGTTGTTGTGTACCCTTGAATTATTTACTGGGACTTAAATAAGAAATCCAGTCAAAAACACCTAATAGTAGATGTAAGTACCACAAAGAGAAAATATATGTGAATATTAATCTGCCAGAACAATTTCAGTTGCCCCATTTTCATTTATTTTGAATTGCTATAAAGATTACATTTTAAAATATTTTCACTTGGTTAAAATTACATGTTTTATTTCATTATAGTTTATGCCATACTGTAACTTAAAACCATATGTTGACCTGGTACAGCATACTTATATGTGCAGTATTTTTTTAAATGCATCAAACAGGCTGAAGATAAAAGTATCTAAATATATCAGATTATATTTCCACTATCAATCTTGCTAGGCTATGAAATTAGGGCAAAATAATAAATCATAAAAATGATATTTTTCTTGTTTACGGAATGACTAACATTCACTTTCAAAGAGTTTCTCTATTTTTATTTCAAAGTGCTACTGTGAGTACCTTTTAGTAAAAATCTGTTCAGTGTTTTCTTAGGAGGGTGATTCTTATCCTGAAATAAGTCTCTATACTTTTTGATAAATATTGGGGAAAAAATTTGCTCTGATAAATCTCATAGATCATCTTGTCAGCCAATGCTGGACTACAGAAAAGTCACAGAAATTAGGTAATTTAATTGTGAGTTGACTTTTCTCTTGTGGGAATCAGTGTTTGTCAGACCACTGAGTTGTGCTGGAGCCATTTCTAACTAGCTTCCAGAGAAACTGTTAAATTTTCAGTGTGAGCTTTTTATATCTGAGATACCAGCAAACTACAAATCAAGGCTTGATTTATTGTTTTGGTAATTATCTGAAATTGTGAATAAGGCAGAATAAATTTAAAATTGTAAGTGCATATATTTTTGCAAAGCTCTACATTCCTTCATGAACATTGCTTGAGCTGGGCAGGAGAGTGAAAGAAGGTTCTGGGAATGAAGACGTTGCCGGATTGGAGACTTGATGACTGTAGGCTAATATAATGATAACAACTGGTATTTGTTAAAACTGGCACTTTAAGGTTTGTAAAGTGCTTCAACGTATTATCTTCTCTAAGTGTCATAATATCCTTGTCATAGTACCTAATGGTTCTATAGAAGTATAGTAACTATGAATGTTCCTAATCATCCCCAACAAAGATTTTTTTTCAAAAGTTCTTATTTATACTTTCTGTTTCTTACATCACCATAGTCGTTCCAAATATCCCTCACCATAAACCTTCCACAAGACCCTCCCACATGAAAAATAGTATTTTTGTAGAGGGAAAAAAGAAGTCAACACAAATGATTTATACATTGAGAATATATGAAAACACATGCCTCCTCCCACTTGTATGAAGGAATAGGTTGAAAGTGTTTCCTTAACTCTATCCATTTGAATCTAGCATGATCTTTATAATTTTGTTATATTTACTTTCAATTATTTTAATGTGTAATTCTTTCCTTTTACATCAGTGTAGTCACTGTGTATACGTTTTCTTGGCTCTGCCTGCTTCATTCTGCATCAATTCATATAAATTTTTCCATGCTTCTCTGTATTCATCACATACACCATTTCTTGCAACACAGTAATATTCCATTGCAGTTGTGTAACACAACTGGTTTAGCTATTCCCCAAGTGATGAGCATCTACTTTGTTTCCAACTTTTTAGCTATCAAAACAACTTCTGCTATAAATATTTTAAATACTATGGGGATTTTTTTTCTTATCCATAGCTTCCTTGGAATGAAAATTCCAGTAATGGAGTCTGTGGTTCAAAGCGTATGGACATTTTAGTCACTTTATTTGTGTAATTGCAAATTGTTTCCCAAAATGATTGTGCCATTTTACAATTCCATAGCAATGTATTCACTAGTACAATAATATACACACACACACAAATAATAAATAAATATACTGCCACAGTCCCTCCAAAAACTATTGCCATTTTTTGGGTAATTTTTTTGTCAATTTGATGAGGAGATAAAATCTCAGGGTTGTTTTGATATGCATTTCTACTATTATTAGTGATTTAGAGTATTTTTCATTTAATTTTGAATACTTTGTGGTTCTTTTGAAAACTGTTTGTTCATTATCTTTATCCATTTATCCATTGGAGAATGCCTATTGTATATATCTACTAATTGTTTATGTATCTTGAATGCCAAACCCTTATCAGAGAAACATGATACAAAAAATTTTCCTCCATTAAGCCAGTTCCTTTCTTATCCTAGATGCATTAATGTTGTCTGTGCAGAACTTTTTAGTCTCAAGCCATCAGTTATCTATTTTATCGTTTGTAATTGACTTTATTTCTTGTTTGATTAAGAATATATCTCCCACTCACACCTGTGAGAAGTATATGATTTGTTTCTCTTCTAATTTTGTTACAGTATGATTATAATCCTTAATATTAAGGTCACATATCCATTTAGAATGTTTTATAGAATGTGGTATAAGGAGCTGGTCTAAGCTTAATTTCTACCAAAGTGCTTTCCAATTTTCCCAGAAAAATATTATGTTATTTTTTGTATTATGTACAAGGGTATAAACTAGTTGTTTTTCTCATACAATTCCGAATTGTCTCCAGAACAATTGCACTAGCCCATTGCACTGTCTTTAGCAGTGGTATCAAAATCAAATAGAAACAGAAGCCATTATCTGTACTTAAAGATCCTTGCAGGATTAACATAGTTTTAAAAAGTAATATTACCTACATTTTATAATATTTCAATTTATTTTTTTAAATATTTCTCAATTACATTTTAATCCGGTTCCACCAGCACTCAGGAGTATTAGGGGCTATAGCTTGCAGCTGTGTATTTGGCAACTCTGCTCTGTGGTATATTAGGGAACCTATCTTTGTACAACCTTTTAATCAGTGACTTTTCTTTTTATTTTGGTCATCTTTACCATTTTTTTAGTGTGAGAGTAAATTTCAGAGCTGTTTTTTGGCGTGAGGTTAAGTTTTGGAATCATTTGGATTTGCATTTCTCTTAGTAGTTATTTGGAGCAGTTTTTCATATGATCACATAATTTTCAATTATTTTTTAGAAAATTATTTATTCATATCTACTGACACCTTATTGGTCTCGCTGGATATTATACCCATTCCCATAAACAAAACAAGTTGTCATTCTTTGTTACACATGAAAATCCATCCCATCTCAATACCTTTGAATTGAATGTCCACCAACATTATGCCTATCATACCACAGTTCCACCAATGACTGACTTTTTCCATTTTTGTTATCTTTGCTAATTTGATAGATACAAGAGAGAACTCTGCAGTTCCTTGAAATTGCATTTTTTCTAACTACTAGTGAATTGGTGTATATTTTTCATATGGTTGTTGACAGAATTTCTTCCTTTAAGAACTACCTCTTTATATCCTTTGACTTTTTGTTGAATAATGGTTCTTATTTTTATCAATTTCCACTATATGTTGGATATAAAACTTAGGTCAAATACATTCCCTGCAAATATTACAAGGTCCTTGAGAGAAAGAACATTGTTATAACTGCAGTGCCTGATGGTGTGGGATAAATACTGTTAAGAGTGGTATGAATAAAGTTCTGTGGTGAAGGGAATCTGTTTTAACCCATATGATCACGGAAAGTTTCATAGAGGAGGTGGCATATGAGGAGTTTCTTGAAGGAAAAGGAATAATATGAGCAAAAGCATGAAGATAGAAAAGGCATGATTAGAGAACACTAAGTAGTCTGATTTGATTACCTAATAGTATATGTAAGTAGATGAAAAAGCTCAAAGTGTAGGTTGGGGCTTGAATGAAAATTTTTAAGTAAGGGAATGGCATGATCATTGTTTTTACAGGTAAGTTCATGTTCCAAAGGAACATGACTCATGAACATGACTGAGTTTTTGAGCTCGGGTGACTAATAAAATGGTGATACTCTTAACAAGATTATGAAATTCAGGAGTAGTTAGGGTTTTTTTGGGGGGGCAGGGAGTGAGGAGAGGCCTGATACAATGAATTCAGTTATAGACATAATGAATCTGAGGCTTTAATGGAACATTTAATTGCAAATGTTTACAGGTGGTTGGTGAGAAATATTAGACAGGATCTCAGAGTAATTAGGGATGGAAACAGAGATTTGGAATTCTTTAAAATAGAATGTACTAGATTTCCTAGAGATAACTGCATTTGATCATTTGAAAGACACATTTTCCACAAGGATTGGCACTATTTCTGTTGGTTAGGAAGGGCAAAAAGGAATTGCTGAAAAAGATTAAATTCTTACAAATCATACTTATTTGCCATCCTCATGAAAGTTCAATGAACATTTCAGCTTGGTTCTCAGAAATAAATAAATTATTTAGGGTAACAAGTCCATTTCAAGTTACCCATTTTTCCAGTTCCTATAACACCTACATACCAAATAACCACCAGTCTCTAGTTATAGCTTACAGTCATTGAGATTTCATAGGCAAAACATAGAGCCTCATGAGAAATTCTAAGGAAATCCATTTCTTTACTCTGTTCTTACGTTTTCCATAGCCTTTTAAAAGTTGTTTTGGAGAGTTTGAGGCTGATTCACTTTGGAATGTACATTATTTGCAATATTTCAAGTGCCATAGGGAGGATAACCTAGATGAGAGAGACAATAGCATGCAGGGTTGTTTTTCCCATTTTCTTCATGTTAGGTTGATGATGAAAAGCCCACTAGAGGGCTGTGTTCAAAGCCTAAAGTGAATACTTTAAATTTAATGATATGATAACCCCCAACCCTATTACTGCTATTCTATTCATTTGATTGAATTCTACTGTTTTATTTTCTTTTATATCATACTCTAGGTATAAACATAAGATGGTTTAATTTGTCTAAATTTCTCATAAGAAGCATCCAACTAATAATTTTTTATCCCAATTATTTAGCTGTTTGTCTGGATAAATGTCTGTCTTCTCCCTTCATGGTTTCATTATTCTAAATAATATTCATTCTTCATTTTAAGAATTCCATAAGGAATTGCTGAAAAGTACTTAGAAATACTTAATTCCAGGATGCTATCACAAACATTTTGTATTAGATTTTTCTAGTTAAACAGTTGGTCTATTATTACATCAATTAGTATGAGATTGAGGATTTCCTTTCCTTCATTTAGATTTCCAAGTTGCCCAACCAGTAGTTTAAGCCATGTATACACATATAAACTCATTTTTTTAAAAAAAACAAAACAAATCAATTCAATAAGACACTTATTAATCATCAGTTGTTTTGAAAATAATCAGTAACTGCATTCATGTAGTTTTGCAAACCAACTATTACAATGAATGTACTCCACTTAGTTGCATTTTACGAATTTTTTCTTGAATCAATGAGAATAACTTTTATTTTTAGAAATGTAATGTAGTCTTTCCTTATTATTCTTCTACCTCTCAAATCCCCTTCCCCCAAGTTTGGTTTGTGTGCCTTTTTCTATCTATGATAATCATGATTCAAGTTTCACAGAGAACATTTTTCAATATCTATAGCAAAGGTATCAACATACTGGCCCACTAACTGCATGTAGCTCAGAACACTCCCTCACTGATCCCTATGTATTGTTTAGTGACCCCGATTTCTATTTGAGCTTGATAGCATTGAATTCCATAGCTATGAGATTATTTTCTCCTTTTCAAATAGTGATCATACTTAACACTTGTCTTTTACACCAGCCCTGATGGCAGTAGCAGAATCAGAATAGTGGGATAAAATGAGGCAGAGAAAAAAGAAAGTGTTATTTACTCATCTGATGCTAAATATCACCTACTTTGGGATTTTATTTTTTTGCTGGCCACAGAAATTGCTGTTCTATGCTAAGGTTCTCAGGTACTCTATAAATTGTGTGAATCCTAGGTGTAGTTCAGTCTAAGTGTCAACCACTCTCTTTATTAATGTATATAACAAATAGTAACTTTGTGGGATAGGATTATTAATGTAATCTCAACATCTCTTGTTCTTGAAATGCTACAGAATCAAGCAAGGATTTTCCCTTGTATCTTTCCGTAAGGTTATTGACTTACAGTATAAATTGTTAACCATGTTACTGAGGTTTGGGATGGAATTCTGGAAACCATCAGGAGGGAATACTGATAAGTAGCATTTTAAGTTATATAGCTTTAAGGTTATACAAATCATTTAAAAATGCAGGTTTAATGAAGCTGTAAATGCTTTGAAAATTGCCTGCGAGAGCTTTGAAGAATCAAGGCTCATTTTTTTTGCCCTGAAAACAGTTGAAAGGTAAATAGAATGAATTTTTTGTTTAATTTTTGCTATATTAGAATATATTAAAAGTTTAAAGTTGTTAAATCTGGGTTTGCTGGGCTCTCATCATTCTTAGATATTTAAACTTTAAGCTGCCCATTAGAAATCAGACTTAGACCTGAAACTCACTTTGAATTGATTGTGAGGAAAGTTGCTCAGTTCAAAACCAGACCTTCTGAAAAGTTTACAATTTGTTCACACATATATCAGCATGGTATAGTCAAAAGAGTACTGGATCAGGGTTTGAAGCCCAGCTATGTCACAACCTGTATGACCCAGGTAGGGCGGATTTGGGCTAAGTCATTTAACCCCTTTGGACCTTAGTTTCCTCATTTGTAAAATGAGGGGAGATCAACCCTCCTCCTCCTCAACCCAAATTCTTTCTACCTCCATTTCCTAAACTCTTCTGAAGAAATCTGATTTTTCTATGAGATGTGAACTGGAGTGATGTGTTCTATTCTATGATATTAAATATGAAATTATATATATATATTAAAACAGATGTGCAAATTATTCTTTGTGAAAATAGGCTTAATAACATCTTGGTGGAGTAACATCTTAGTTCAGTAGAATGCTAGATGTGGAGATAGAAGCCCTGTATTTGAATTCTGGCTCTGCTGCTTCCTATATATGTGACCTTTGATCATTTAACATATCTGGACCCCAGTTAATTTAACCATAAAATGAGGTAGTTGGACCAAATGTCATTTGAGAGCCCTTTGAGCTCAAAATCTATGATCCTATGTTCTTTTATTTTTCTCCAGAATTTTCCTAACCTCCCTTTACTCCAGGGTTATTTCATACCTCCCTAATACATCAATTCAACATTTATGGGTTCAAAATCAAATATAAAAAGTATGAAGAGTCTATTTTGTAATGACAATATATATCAATTACATAATTTTAAATAATTATTTTAAAGTATGTCAATCAACAAGCATTTATTAAGTGTTTACTGTGTGCTAGGTACCATAATAAGCAAGAGGAACACAAATACAAGCAAAAAGAAAAAAAAAAACATTCTTGCTCTTAAGGAGCTTATATTCCTTTAGGGGACAGCAACACAAAAAAGAAAGCTGAAAAGTGTGTGTGTGTGTGTGTGTGTGTGTGTATGTGTGAGAGAGAGACAGAGAGACAGAGACAGAAACAGAGAGATAGAGAGAGACAGAGAGAGAGAAACACTGGGATGGTATTGCCAATAAAGAGAGTCTGGATTATAATCTGGTGAGAAATGATGAGATTCCTAGCTCTCCATAAATGGAGCTTCTGAGAGAACCCGTCTATTAAAATGTTCAACAGTCAAATTAGTTTGAAAGGCATTGCTTTATAAAAGTAAATGACTTAATTTTAACTTTTTGGCTTATTCCATATTTCTACCTTAGTTTTGGAAGAAATAATTTAATCCACTCCCTACCTGCAGCACAAATCCCCTAGATATCCCATATATATATATGTGTGTGTGTGTGTGTGTGTGTGTGTGTGTGTGTGTGTGTGTGTGTGTATGTGTGTGTGTGTGTGGTATACCACATACACATATATAGAGATAGAAATCCCATATAGATATCCCATAGATAAGGATATCTTAGATATATATATCATAATATAGATAGATAACACATATGTGTATGTATGTACATATATATGTATACACATATAGAGAACAAATAGGAAAAGAAGTGGCCTGGGAGTCAACTTTCTCCTACCAATTCTGCCACTCACTAGCTGTCCTTGGATAAATCATTTAAACAACTTTGTGCCTCAGTTTCCTTATCTAAAAAACAAAGGGTTTAGTTAGACTAGATGCTTCCTAAAATCTCTTTTAATTCTAAAATTCTATGACTTTATGAAATATGGCAAGCTAACAAGGCTTTTTAAAGATAAAATCCAAGAATTTAAAGAGACTTTAATTCACACCAGAATGAGTTATCAATTATTTTAACAAGACTTTAATTACTCTTCTACTTTCTTCTATACCTTGTGATATGCTACATATGATTTTGTCACTATGGTCTAAAACTAAATGCACCAAAAACTAATCTGTAATCTTAAGAATTCCAAGACTCACTTATTTTCTAAAATATGTTGTAAACTACTTTATGCTGCTTAAAAGGTCCTATTCTGTGCTATAATTTGTGTTACCGTTCCTGTGAGTAATGTTGAATGCAGTAATGCCACACATTCAGAATGTAGTCTCTGGATTTCTCCTTTGGGCATTAGATGGCAGTATTAATCAAGACATCTGTAAATGCTGCTTCTTCAAAAAGAAAGCATTATTTTCATAAGGAGATTTTATAAAATAGTTATTTATCTCTTGCATTTTACATTTTTAAAGGTGGGGATATGCTGCCAAATCTGACTTGTATTCATTCTCATCATGTATTTGCTTTTGTTTTAGGCAGCTTGCTTCAGTGCAACTAGATTTGTTTTCACTTGCTTATTTCTGTCAAAATTATGCTCCTGCTTCCAACATGTGCTGCTTAAGCAACATTACATAGTTGCAGCCTTCTTTTCTGTTGAGAGACATGCATTCAGTAACTGCATAAAGTAAATGAAAGGTTAATGGCAAAAGTTTCAAAGTCACAAATATTGATTGAAGTTGGTTCATGTAATTGAAAATTATAGAGCTCAACTTCATATTTTAAAATATGATGCCTGCAGTTCTGTAAATGCACTTGTAAAGACACTGACCAGAAGCTGCCTGGCTGCAAAAAATGGGATTTGTAAGAAGTATGGTACAGCTTTGGGGACTCTTAGGGAGAATGAAGAGAGCAAGGGAGAAGTGGCAGCTGCCCCATAGCAGCAGCTCAACTATGATAGTTTATGTCTGACACATTTACAGATTCATTTTTCAAGATCTTGAGGACTTCTAAATGCACAAGTAGAAAGGTATGTGACTGTTTTTTTCTCTTTGGTGCTCATTCGGGAGAGTTGAGAAAGAAAAAAAAAGCCACAAAGAACGGGCAATCTCTACCCTGCCCTTGACTTACTCCCACATAATTAAAAAAATTCTCTTAATGAATACATTTTTCTAGATTTAATATTATGTCTCAAACACCCATGGTTGATGGTATTCTTATGTTGCCTGGTGTCACTCCATTATAGGCTTGAGACTACAATGAGGTCCACACAGGAGAGTGACCTATCATAGTCCAGGATTAGGAAGTCAATCCCTAGCTCAATGTTAGAGAGTTGTGTTCTCTTACTGAGAGAATAAAAATGAGTAATTATTTCATAACTATACTTCCAAGTACAGAATCAGTATGCACATGGGCCATATTTTATAAATTATAACTGTTAACTAGATTGTCATTCGCTTATGATTAAATTTGCTCCTTGTTATAGTTGGTTAATTATATTGAAATTTACTAAATTTGTCAATTGTGTATTGCTCTTTGGTAATTGGCCAAATATTGCCTTTATTAGAGGGATACTGTGATCCTTTGATACTGTTATTGATAAAATATTGACACCTTGCAAATATTGATGTACATAAATGTTTACTAATACTTGGAATAGGCCTTGTGTATGGTAATGAGGAAGTTTTGAAAGTTTTGAAGGACAATGTAAGTGAGTTAGGGGACAGCAGGATAGTCTGCCTAGAAAGGAGATTAAGACAAGCCTCTATGAATGTTTCTTATGTATCGTCAGATTCATGGTATGATAAGAGTACTATTTATCAGCATTTCCCTGAGCTAGCTTCTTTTTCCTCAACCCACACCTTGGGAAATCCTAGACCCATGCACTATTTTATCTACTTGATTTTATAAAATCCTGATGGCTTTTCCCAAGTTATACACTTATTTATTATTAATTTTCCTAGTCCAAAGAGTGTTTGCTCATCTCTCTCTCTCTCTCCCCCCCCCTCTCTCTCCATACACACACACACACACACACACACACACACACACACATTTTCCTTATGAACATCCTAGATAAACTCACTAAATTGTGCCTGTTTATATATTTTATTGTTCTTAGTGTCTGAGATAATTATACATTATGTAGACTAAGGACTAGATTACACTTACTTAATAGGGGGAGACACATGGATAAGGAATCAGAGACAGATAAGGGTGAAAGATAGAGATGGTTTGACATTTTTATTTTAGAGATCTGTTAAAGATAGTTGCACTAGGGGTGATAATAGTGAAAAAAATAAGGAATAAAGATAGGGGAAATTTATTGAAATGGAGATAAATTGAGATTAAATATATAAGTAAATTTAGGTTAGAGTTAGAGATGGTTGATTTTAATATTTTAAAACTAGACTTCCTAACTTCAGACAGGCTTCTGGGTATTGGATGAGAAAGGTATTAACCTTGAAAATTATGTAGCAGCTTTTCTGTTGACTATCAATTTTATATATCAACTATATGATCCTATACCAAAGTTTTAGAAGAGGCATTGTGATTTATTAAACTATCTGAGAAAATACTATGGACAGGAGTTCACCTTTAGATGTAGCAGGTTCCAGGTTATATTTTGCATCATTAAAGAATGAAGAGCCAATGAGAGATTACCCTCATCTCTAGTCTGCCACCATCGATGGAGTTGATCCCAATTATACCAGCACCCACTGAGGATATTCATCTTATGAAAAGGTCTCATATGCCCTGGTTCATGCTAATAAGGCAAATTTTGCCTCCCTTCATCTCTATTTAGGAGGATCTACAGACAGTCATGGAGATTCATCAGTCAGGAGTCAGTGGTTTAGCATTACCCACTGAGACTATAGGTAGCAATATAAAAAAGTGACTGCTCAGTGGTGAAATAGCTGAAAAGAGAACCATAAGTAAGAATAAAAGAAAAATTTTTATTTTCTGACAGGACTCTCAAGAAATTGGACATAGTAAAATTAGTGACAAAACCACCAAAGTAGATGCCTCCCAGATGTCTACGAAAGATAATACTTTAAATCATAGAGTGCAACCTAGCAATTCTATCAATTTACATCTGTCTAATTTCCAAAAAGAATTGATTGAAAATTTTAAGAATTGTAGAAATGGACTAGACTTTTAAAACATTTCACTGGATGTTATCAAGAGAGGGCAGAAGAATTTTAACTGCAGTGGTGTCCAGAAAAATTTTAGTTTAAAACATTAAAGCCTGTGGAAAAAGCAGCACGGTTTCAAAGACTGTATGGGACTAATCACTTTCATGCTTTTAAAGAAAAAACTCATGAGTTGTCATCAGCATGTCAGATACTAACAATTTTATGTGAAAATTTTTAAATGTATTTGGACTCAGTGTTATTTCTTACATTTTTACATGAACTACTACCAAGTCAAAACATCCCTGGATGAGGTAGGAAACCCATTTGTTGACCCCTTCACTTATTCTGAAATATGGGTCTGCTGAAAATGTTGGAAAATACAGCTCCTGGACTGGGTGACATTAAATATTGGATTTGGAAGAAGTGTGACACACAGATATTTTAGCAATCATTTTCAATATGTCATGCAAATACGATTATGTCTTGAAAGAGTGGCATCTGTCTAGCACCAATTTAATTCATAAGAAATAGCAATAAGAACTTGCCTCCAACTGGAGACCAATATCTGCTCATATCCTATCACCATATATTTATTATGGAAATGATTTTCATCTTATACATTTTGAAAAACCTTCATCAAAAAAACTTGCTACAAAGATTTTTCTCTTTCTTCTATTGGTTTAACATGTGCCAAAAATGTCAACTATCTCAAAACTTCATGCAGTCAAAATTGTCTATTTTACCTTTGGTGATTGTCACTATCACTTAGCTTGTCATGAACTCTTTCCATATCCATAGATTAGAAAGATAATTCCCTTTTCCTCCTAATATGACTATATGTCAACATTTTATTTGTCATTTGGAATTTATCTTAGCAAGTGGTATGAAATATTTTTCAAAGCCTAATTTCATCCAAACTGCTTTCCACTATCGCTCAACTGAGATAATATTTGTAAAAAGTACTTGGTACAGTACCTGACACTTAGTAGGTGCTATATAATTGCATATTCCCTTTGCCCATTCCAGTTGTTGTCTTTGAGATTGTGAAACAGTAAGCTATAACATTTATTTGTTTCTATCTGTTGTGTACCTAAACTGTTCCACTAATCAACCTCTCTTTGTTTTAAAAAGCGCCAAATAGTTTTGAGGAGATTTGTAGTATAGTTCGAGATTTAGTTTGTCTAGGAACTCTTTTTTTTTCCATCTTTTCCACTATTTCTCTTGACTTTTTGTTCCTCTAGATAAATGCTATTATCTTTTTCTAGTTCTGCAAAGTAATATTTTGTTAGATTGATGGTATAACAATAAATAAGTCAATTAACTTAGGTAATATTTCATTTTATCCTATTGGTTTGGCCTAACTTTGTTTAACTTATATTTCTACATTTAGGACTTGATTTCTATAAAGATTGTTTTACAAGAGTATACATGTAGTGCCATTGTTTGTATTTATGGTTAGACTGTGAATGATTTTATATATTCTGTAGTTATATATGAATAAACTTTCTTATTTCTTCTGTGATTTTGTTGGTAATTTACAAAAAGCAGATGATTTAGTTGAATTCATTTTACATTCTACAGATTACTGAAGTTGTTCCAATTATTTAATTTTTAGGGTTCTTTAAGTAAATCATCATATTTTCAAAAGAAACATCAATTTTTTTGCCTATGCTTATTCTCTCAGTTTCTTTTTCTTACCTTATTGCTATTACTAGCATTTCTAAATGCTTTACCATATCATTCTGGTTGTAATGGACATTCTTGATTTAACTCTGACCTTATTGAATGATTATCTTCATTGCATTTAATGCTGGCTGTTAGCTTTAGATCAATATTTTTTAATCATATTAAATTTCACTATTATGTACTACCTTTTTAGTCTTTGTAACAGAAATGGGTATGTTTTGTCAAAAGTTTTTTTTCACTGTCTATTGTTATGTGATCTTTATTATGCTTTTAAAATAATTTTTCTAGTTATATGTAAAAGCAATTTTCACATTTGTTTTTTTAATTTGAGTTCCAAATTATTTTTCTCTCCCTTCCCTCTATCTTTCATTGAGAAGACAAGCAATTTGATATAGGTTATACATGTGCAGTCATGCAAAACATATTTCCATACTAGTCAGACAGTGAAAGAAATCTCTTCTTAAGAAAAAACAAGAAAAACAAGTTTAAAAAAAGTATGCTGCATTCTGCATTCAGACTCTATCAGTACTCTGGAGTTGGATAGCATTTTTCATTATAAGTCCTTTAGAATTGTCTTAGATAATTGTATTGCCGAGAATAGCTAAGTTATTCATAGTTGATCATTATACAATATTGCTGTTATTCTGAAAGCATCATGCTTATCATTTCTTATAGCACAATAATACTTCACTACAATCATATACCATAATATGTTCAGCCATTCCTTAGTTGTTGAGAACCTCTTCAATTTCCAATTCTTTGCCAACACAAAAAGGGCTGCTATAAATATTTCTGCACGTATAGGTCCTTTTCTGGGATACAGACCTAACAGTGGTATTACTGGGTTAGAGCATATGCAAAGCTTTATAGCCCTTTAAATATAGTTCCAAATTGCTCTCCAGAATGGTTGGGTCAATTCACAACTCTACCAGTAGTGTAGACCAGTACTCATTTTCCTATAGCCCCTCCAATATTTGTCACTTTCCACTTCTGTCATATTAGCCAATCTGATAGGTGCGAAGTGGTACCTCAGAGTTGTTTTAATTTTAATTTCTCTAATGAATAGTGACAGAGTATTTTTATGTGATTATACATAGCTTTGATTTCTTCATCTGAAAATTGCCTGTTCATATCCTTTGACCATTTATCAATTGGGGAATGAATTGTATTCTTATAACTTTGACTTAGTTCTATATTTATTTGGCAAATGAGGCTTTTATTAGTAAAAGTTGCTATAAATCTCTACCCCCCATTCCCCACTCCAGTTTTCAACTTTCTTTCTCACTTTGACTGTATTGGTTTTGTTTATGTAAACACTTTTTAATTTAATGTAATCAAAATTATTCATTTTATGGAGACTGAAGCAATCTACATGCTATCATTCTTTTTCATGTTTGGTTTTCTCTGTCTTTTCCCATTGTTCACATTGGTTATAACTCTTCTATACAACCAGACTATTGTACAATGTGAAAGTATTTGCAGATCCTATACTTGATTGCATGCCACCATGGCAGGGAGTTGGGGGGGAAAGAAGGGGAGAAAATTTGAAACTCAAGGGATTGTGAAACTGAATCTTGTAAACTAAAAGTAAACAAACAAGTCAATGAAAAAAATTATTCATTTTACATCCTGTGATATTCTCTATTTCTTGTCTGGTCACAAATTCTTCCTTTATCCCTGGATCTGACAGGTAAATACTATTCCATGCTCCCCCAATTTTATTTATGGTGTTACCCTTTATATATCATATAATTCACTATGCTATCCATTTTCATTTTATGGTTGAGTTCATCCCATTCACATTCACAGTTATGATTACTAACTGTGTATTCCTTCCATCCTATTCCCCCTGCTTGTTGATACTTTCTCTTTCTCCCTTCACCATATCCCTTCTCAAATATGTTTTGCTTCTGACCACAGCCTGCTCCAATTAGCCATCTTTTCTAGCATTGCTGATTCCATAGCCCCCACGGACTACTGCTAGCTTGCCTGAGAGTATCCTGCATTGGTGGGACCTGCACTGGATTGCACTCCACTCTCACCCAGGTGAGACAGACCTTTCCTGCTGACCTTCTAAATTATCTTGAGTTGGAAAATTGTTTCTCCCTATCCTTTTATTGGTTCTCCCATTTCAGAATTTGTTTTGAGGCAATATCTTAACGTTGTTTGGAGGGGAATTTTAGAGAGCTCAGGTGAATCTTTGCTTTTACTCTGGCATCTTCTATTTTTGTTACCAAATATTTTAGTATGCTTATAATTTTCCTAATAATGAACAAACCCTCAATTCCTGGCAAAATCAACCTATTGCTTCAGCTACATTGCTAATATTTAATTTGAAATATTGCATCAATATTCATAAGGAATATTGATCTATAATTTTTGTTTTGTTTTGTCTTTCCCTAATTTAGGCATTGAGGTTATGTTTGTATTATTGAAGCACTTTGGTAAATTCACTTCCTTTCCTGTTTTTGCAAACATTTGATGAGAATTATTTCAATGTTTACTAGAATTTATTTGGAAATTCATCTGGTCCTGTTTTGTTTTACTTTTTTTTCCCTTTGAGAGTATATATATATATATATATATATAGAATGTTAGATTTCTTTTTTCCTCAAATCAGATTATATATAT
>CM053591.1:94956219-94985385 GCA_028646515.1 Pseudochirops corinnae
AAACTGCTTTGAGTTTTTAAACTTTCAGAATTTATATTTTAGTGTTTTATTATTTTTTGTTTTTACTTTATTGGTTTTCTAGGAATTTTTTTTTGCTTTTGTGTCCCATTCATTTATTTGTCCCCTCTCTTTTTTGATGAAAGTGATTAGAAATATAGATTTTCTCCTAAGGATTGCTTTGATTGCATTTACAAAATTTGAGGTATTTTGATCACTGTAATTTTCTTTAACTAAATTATCTATTATTTCTATGAGTTATCCTTTGACCTACCTTTCAATGATTATTATTTGGCCTCTAATTAATTTTTAACCTTTTATTCTATAGCACTTTATTCAACATCATTTTTCATGAGTTTAATGTTCCTGCTTTCCTGCATTTTTAGTGAAATTTTTATGCCTAAATGCAGAATCAGTTTATTTGTTTGTTTGTTTGTTTGTTTATTTTACAGAGAACTCAGGAAGTGCTGATTAATATGTATACACCTTTCTTTTCTCATTAATAATCACCAGAGATTTATTCTATTTAGATCATTTTTTTATTTTTTGGCTAAATTTACTTAGCTTTGAAAAGCACATTGAAATCCCTGACTATCCCACAATTTTAGTATTTATTTCTCTCTTTAGTTCACTTAAGTTTTTCCTTAAATATTTAGATGTTTTGCCATTCAATGCACATATGCTAATGACTGATATTAATTCATCATATATGGCCCCCTTAAGCATAATGTAGTTTTCTATTTCTTTTTATTAAGTCCATTTTTGCTATTGCTCTATGAGAGATCATGATTGCCATTCTTCCTTTTTGTAAAGTTCAGTTGAAGTATAATAAGTTTTACTCCAAATTCTTACTTTAAAACTGTGTGCATCTTTGTTTCAAGTATTTTTCTTGGAAGAAAAAAAAAAGGCATATTTTAGTACTCATATTCTAGTATCATCCTCAGTTTTATGGGTGATTTGATCACTTACGATAGTTAATTGTGTATTTTCTATCATATTGTTCTCTTGTACTTTTTACAATTTCTTTGCTCTTCATGTTCATCTTTACATAGATGAAGAGCTCATCAAGAAAAGGGTGTTTAGCACTAGTTTAGCACTACCTCCAGGGTTTCACTCTCAGCCTCTCCTCTCTCAATTCAAATGGAAGTGATTCAGTTTCTGGCATGGCACTGGTCTACTGTCCAATGGTTGCACATATGGATGGTGTGAGGGTGGCTGATGAGGACCTTGTGTTTTCTTGGTTTTACTTGTGAGGCCAAAATTAGCACAAGCAGCAGAGAACTGATCTGTACTTTGTTGTATCTCAGTTTCAGTTGCGGCATTGAGTGCATAATCATCTACAAACAGAAAATCATGCATTAACACCCCCTCCACTTTAGTCTTGGCTTGTAGCCTTTTCAAGTTGAAGAATTTACCATCAGTATGGTAGCTGAGCTTCATGCTATGTTCATCCTCACTGAAAGTATTTGACAACATGGCTGATAACATCATGCTAAAAAACATGGGAGCAAGGACACAGCCTTGTTTGATTTCATCAGTGACTGGGAAAGCACAAGAGCACTGCCCATCATCCAGAACCCAGACAAACATGCTGTCATGAAAGTGATATACAATGCTGATGAACTCCAGGCAGCCAAATTTTGAGCTAATTTTCCATAAGCCTTCATTACTGACAGTATTCTGTCCCCTGAAGGTTGAGTCTTTTCTAAGGTCTTCTCAAATTGTTTTAGGACAGCTACTTTTCCTTGCCTTTTTTTTTCAGCTCTAAGTTCACTTTGAGAACATGTCCTGTCTTTTGTGGAGGAAATTTGTAAAGCTTAGAGTTTTCTAACCTACTCCCCCATCTTCTTTGGGCAGTTTTTTTTCATGATTTCTTGAAATATTTTATATACATATATATGTGTGTGTGTGTGTGTGTGTGTGTGTGTGTGTGTGTGTGTGTGTGTGTGCGCATATTTGGGGTGGTGGTAGTGAGGAGGATAGTAATGGCTTTTTGATGGTTCAGTGAGTCTTACTGTTCTTTCCCCCTTGATCTGTTTTCTAGGTAAGTTGGTTTTGATATTAGACACTTTACATTTTCTTCTACTTTTCATTCTGACTATTGACTTTGTTTTCATATTTCTGGTTGTCTTGTGGAGTTGTCAATTTCTTTTTGGCCCATTCTAATTAATGTATGGGGCTTATTGTTTGCACTCAGTCCCCAGTTCTATCAGGTCTCTGGCTGTTTCTGTGAGGAAATGGGGTGAAAAAAATGACCCACTATGATTTCTCTTGATTTCCTGATCACCACTTGGTCTTGTGTTCATCCTTAATCTTTACTGAAGTAGATATAGGAGAGAATAGGGCTTTTTACTCCTTTATCTTTGCTGAACTCCTTGGTTATTTTCTCATAGACTTCATACTTACAATGAAACCCGCAGTAGACAAAATTATGGTTGACAAATCATAAAACAGAATATAAGCAAAGTAACATCTACAGTATTTTAAAATTAGCAGAAGATCACCAAATCTTTACTTCTAGGCCTAATTTCTCTCCTCAATTCCAATCTACCATCACCAATTGTCTGCTAGATGTGTTCTACTGAATATCTCATCAGCATTTCAAATTCAATGTGTCAAAAGTAGAATTCATCATTCCCAAATCATTGAACTTTTCTGTGCCTCAGATTCCTAATTTATAAAATGAAAGATTAGACATGAGACTTAATCTATAGTTTTATAAACTTCTAAACACACTCGTTCTCCTTAAATTCTCTCTTTCTATTAAAGGAATTAGCACTCTCCTAATCATTTAAGTTAAAAGCTTTAAGTTCTCCTAGAGTTTCTTCTCTTTCCCTACCCACATCTAATCAGTTGCTAAGTCCTGTTGACTCTGCTTCCATCACATCTCTTTTTTACTCTAATTCTAGCCCTCAGCACATCTTGACTGAACTATCATAATAACCTCTTAATTGATCTCTTTCATCCCACTTTCTACCCTTCATTAATCTGTTCTCCAAGTTCAAAATAATTTTCTTCAGGCACAGGTCTGTTTCTATCATGTCTTCCTTTCCCCTCTTGCCTCCACTCCTAACCTCAAAACTTTTTAGTACCTTCCTGGGAAAATAAAAACTCAGCCTAGTAGTTAAAGATTTCAACAAAATTTTATAGTTCTATTTTCTATTAATACTTTTGATGAACTCTACATTGCTAGAAGACTGAACTCTTTTCTAATACTTGAAATTCTCATCTCCTGCCTCTGTGCATTCCTACAAGCCACCCACCATGAGTTGAATGTATATCTTCTATAATCCCACTTTTAAAATCTTCATCTTCTCTCAAGGTTCAGTTCAATTGCCACCTTCTCCAGGAATCCTTCCATGATTCCTCCTGCCTAAAGTGCTTTTTAATTTACCTTGTATTTATTTTTCTGAGTACAGATTGTAAATGACTTGATCTCAGTGCCTTGGAGATAAGAGGCACTTAATATATGTCCCTTTAAATGAAGAGTTGTTAATATTATTTGAAACATTTCTTTGAAGTTTTGGACCACATGTCTTTCAATTATCCATGGAATGGAATTTATTTGGGTGTATAGGTATGACCCTCCCCCTGCTAATTCCTCCTGTCCATCTAACCTTTCATTTGGAGCAACTCCAATAGATTCTAATTTTAGTTTCTATTAATGGAAAATCAGGCTCCATCTAAGTGTTCTCACATTAACCTTACTTTATGGAGAGTCAAGTAGTTCAGCCAGGAGTGAAGATTTGTTAAAACTTCGAGTGACTTGAATGGAAGTGTCATTTTAACAGTTCTCTACCTTCCTCTACTCTGATATTCCATAAAATATATCATTAGCTTTCAATAATAGGTGGTGTTCTTTCCTGTGCTTGCCTCTGACACTGAAGGGAAAGAAATATGACTTGTCTGACACAGTGCATGAGTATAATGTCTGTATTTTGGATAATGACTAAATCCATTGTTTACATGGTCCATTAGTGTTTACAGCTCTGCCCATTTCCTTCACGGTCTGCAAAGCATTTTAGTTTAGATCGAGTTATTTTTTTCCAGCAACCAATTTCCCCTGAATGGATCCCTTCTTAACTTGTGTCATCTGTGATATGTATATCATATATAAGTAAAGCTCCAGTATAGGTCAGCACACTATCCTGTATATTTGACTACAATCCAAGGGAAATCCTGTCCTATGATCTCAAATGTCAAAAATGGCACCAGTGGTCTCCATTTCCTATTCCTTCTAACCTTTGTTATGGAAGAAACATCTCCCCTTTGAGTTCAAGTAATATGTTAATGTTTCAAAAATAAATCTAGGTAAAAGCACAAGTTTTATTACATTTAAGCACAGGTTCAAGGTGTAGAAAAATAATCCTCACCAAAAATCAGGATTTCCTGACAAGTTTTTATATGATTCTTTTACAAGTTATAATCTTGTATCACCTCTTAGGCTATAAAAGTTAAAAAAAGATTCATAACCCAATGTTTCCTTTAATGCCATAAAAGATTGGACAAACTTAATTGAGTCATAATCTCATACATTCCCTAAGGAAACAAACCTTGCTAAATAGACTGTACAGACAAAATAAGTCAGGTTACATTCAGATAGATAATACTGCATTTAGAGGGTTAACAATGAGCTGATTGAGGGGGAGACTTAAATGCCTAAAGAGTCAGCTTCAGTGGAATCCCTTCCTCAAGCCAAATTTCTTTGGAAGCCTTGACTCCCTTTTTGGTCTCTTATGTAAGGAATGTTTGAGGCCTTAAGTAAATTTTCACATCCCATAGGACAGGTTTTAGCTAGCTCAGTAGCCTCCTAGTTAGAGGAAATAGCCTTATCCTTCTTCCCATAATAAAAATTAATAAAGAGAAATTTTAAAATTCAAAATTCTGATAACATTTTATTCAACTCATTCTTTTGAATAAAGTTAGCCTCTTGCCATGAATATCTCTAACATAGTTGTCTTCCCTCTAGTTACCTGACTGGAATTCAGGCAAATTCTTCTTCATCTTCCCTTGTTAAACATGGGGCGATGTTCCCCAGAGGGAATTAATAAACAGGCTGCTAATCAAGAGTAGTGAACAAGGCTGATTACTGCCATCACCTTGAAAGTAAAGCATCGTTCTTTTGCTCTTGGGACAGTAACATCAATCAAGGTGTGGTGGAAAGAGTCTGAGACCACCAGTCCCACATATACCACTCTCTAAATGACATACATACACAATAAGGCATTAATTTCTCTGTAAATTGATTTCCTCATCTGCCAAATGGGGAGATTAGTAAAATTCAGCATACATGTTAAAAGGGTTTTACTATATGAAGAGTACTGTGAGGGTTTTCTGAGTGGTATGGAAAGCTTTGGTAAGACATAATCTAGAAGCTATTCTCATGAAGTTTCCAGTAAATGGCTTATCTATCCCATGGAGTTATTTTTGAGGATCAAATGTAATAAGAAATGTGAAAATAATTTGCAAAATCAAGAGATATATATGCATTTTGGTGTGTCTGTGTGATATTGATTGTTCACATTCCTCAGAAACATCCAAACGTTAACAGAGACAAAATTCAAATCCAGATCTTCTACCTCCCAATCTCTCTGCTACATCACACTGATTTTCCAGTTTGCTGTCTTAAATAAATCCTTTTGTCATCTTGGTTTCTTATTATTGAACTTGTCTTCTTTTTTTCTCAAATGAATGGCATATAGAACTTGAAGCTATTTATGAATAGTGTCACAACTTTATGCAAATTTAATCAAAGAATACAGCAGTCTTCACCTGATTTGGTTTTATTCTAAAACAATCATGGTCTTTAGTGAAATATCTTTTGTCTTTTTGTTTTAATTAAATTTTTTTCAGCATTGTATGTATTCTTTACCTTTAGTGACTGCTTAATGGCGAAATTCTTCCCTCTTGTGGAATTTTAGGACATTGCAGCTGAAGACACTGAATCTAGGTTGTGTTTTTGCAACTACATGCGCAAATGGGACTGCCATGAATCTTAGAGGAGCTGGAAGGGACCTTTGAAGCCATTTACTATAATCTTTTTATTTTATAAATGAGTAAATCGATGCCCAAAGAAGTTAAATGACTTCGCCAAAGTCCTATTCAGCTATTCATTTATTTCCAGGTTTGTGGCACTTGAGGGTACTAGATTTCTGGAGGATCGGTAATCAAAATATTAATAGATTGTGCCTTTATTGGCACTTCAATATACTTGATAGTTTGGAGTCTTGGAAAAGACCTTCTTCCTGCTTTTAAATTGTGCTGGGATCATAACTGAAACCCAGCATGTGCCTCAGTAATACTGCCTCACATCCCAGTTCCCTCAGAGTAAAATCTGCCCTCCCTCAAATTTTATCTTTCCTAATAGTTTAGAGGAAAAGAAAGATTATTTCTTATAAAGACTGTTTTTTATTATAACCAAATGTATCTCTCCACCAAAATTTTATTTTCATAGTCTAGGTGCTTCCAGATTGTTAAAGGCTATGCCAGAAATATGTGAGCTCTAGCAAGTCCTACTTTGATGATAATGATGACTTTGAGTACAGGTTCACTGACACATGGCAAGTGTTTCTGTTGAGTTTGTTGAGTCTTATTACCAGACTCCAGGCAACCAGATGATGAATCCTGTTGGCCACAGAAGATGACTATTAATTGTTGAATAGTTGTGATCAATGTGGGTAGAACTAGTACCAAAGGTGATGAAATTATGAATCTTTTGATGTTATTGTATCAATCTAATAAACATACGGAATGTTAAATAGACAATTTATGAACACATTTATTACATTAGACTTTTATCTTTAAATTCATCATATCCAAACTACAGCAAAGACTATTAGTGGGATGAAAGATTTGGAGGTAGAAAGGAACTTAAAAAAATCACCTAGTAATTAGGCCCTAGTAAACTCGCCCCATATTCATAAACGAGGAAAACAAATCCTGGAGAGATTAAATGATTTGCTCAGGGCTACACTGATCATTGTAGTCTAGGATTTAGAAATGACTTTATTATGTAGAATTGGAAATAATAGCAATATTAATTAAAATAGGATTCTAGCTATTTACACTGTATTGCCAACTAAATGGAGGATACCAAGTGATTAAATGTCATATAGACAGAAGAATTGATATTTAATAATTAGCATTTTCAAACTTGGAGCTTGATGATCATTTTACATGGTTTCAAGTGTTTGCCTAACTTTTCCCTCTTCTTATTTTCTACCTTTCTGTTGAAGGTAATATTATCCTTCCAGTCACCTGGGTTTGCAAACTCAGAAGTGTCCTTGACTCTTCTTATCTCCCTTAACCAACAAATCTAATTAGCTTCCAAGTCTTATTAATTTTGTTGATTCTACTTCCATAATATTTCATTCTCTCCACTCCCATGGTCACTATGCTAGGACAGTCTTTTATCACTTCTCACTTCAGCTATTATAACATCCTCTTATTTGGTCTCCCTGCCTCATCTCTGTGTTCTCCCACCCATTATTCCCACGGTTGGCAAAGTAATATCCCTAAAATAATCTTGATCATGTTGTTCTTCTGCTCAGTAATCTCCAGTGGCTCCATGTTGCCTCAGGGATTAAATACAAACTCTTGTTTGTCATTTAGAGACTTTCACAATCTGGCTCCAATCTACCTATCCAAGTTTATTACACATTAGCCCATTTTGTTCCTTAAACACATTATTTCATTTCCCATACCTCTGCCTTTACCCTTTGGAGACAATGAACTACTTCTTCCTCTCTGCCTCTAAGAATTCTTATCTTTCTTCAGATCTCAGCTTTTTCTGTACCTATTTATTGACATACTATTCATCCAATTATAATTTAAGTTCCTTGAATGAAGAGACAATTTTTTTTCTTAGTATCCCTGCATTTAGCAGTTTCTGGCATGAAGTAGTAACTTAATAAATGCTTGTTATCTAACACTGCCCTTCACTGGCCCCACTGCTTTTTATTTACTATGAATATATTTTGTATTTATTTATATGAATACATGCTGTTTCCCTTTATGGAACAGAAACTTCTTAAGCCAATTCCATTGTTGTTTTTGTATCCATACCACCTAGCACTGTGCCTGACACATCGTGCTTTAGATGCTTAATTAATATTTGTGGATTGGAGGTGGGGGGCCAAGAGGACACAGTAAAGACAGGGACTAGCCTGAGGTCTCCCCCAAAGAATTTAAACCCCAAAAGTTTAAGAATAATTGGACTACCTGAAAGTCATGATAAAGATAAAAGTTAAAGAAAAAAAACTGAAAATCATAATTTTAAAAAAGAACCTAGACATCATCTTTCAAGAAATTACCAAGGAAAACTGCCCTGATATTATAGAAGGAAGGTGAAATAGAAATTGAAAGAATCCAACAATCACCTCCTGAAAGAGATCCCAAAACGAAAACTTCTAGAAATATTATAGCCAAATTCCAGACCTCCTGGATCAAGGAGAAAATACTGCAACCAGCCAAAAAGAAACAATTCAAATATTGTGGCTTCACAGTCAGGTGAACACAAGATTTAGCAGCTTCTACGTTAAAGACTAGAGGGCTTGGAATATGATATTCCAGAGTGTGAAAGAACTAAGATTACAACCAAGAATCACCTACCCAGCATGTATATTCAATGAAACAGAGGACTTTCAAGCATTCCTGAAGAAAAGGCCAGAACTGAATAGAAAATTTGACTTTCAAATACAAGATGCAAAAGAAGCACAAAAAAGCAAACAGGAAAGATAAATCATAGAGGATTCAATAAGGTCAAACTGTTTACATTCCTACGTAGAAAAATGATATTTGCAACTCTTAAAAACTCTCTCATTATGAGGGCAGTTAGAAGGAGTATACATAGAAAGCAGAGATGTGAGTTGAACGTGAGGGTATAATTATTTAAAAAAAATTAAGAGATGAGAAAGAGATTGCATTGGGAGAAGGGGAAAAGGAAAGACTGAATGGGGTAAATTATCTGATATAAAAGGGGCCTGAAAGAGATTTTACAGTGGAGGGGGAAATGGAGGAAGCAAGGAGGTGAGGACATGAATCTTACTCTCATCTCATTGCTTCAAAGAGGGAATAATATACACACTCAGTTGGGTGTAGAAATATATCTTACCATATAGAAAGGTAGGAGGCTGATAGAGAGGAGGACAATTTAGGAGAGGTAAAATCAGAAGCAAAACACTTTTGAGAATGGACAGGGTAAAAGGAGAGAGAGTAGAATAAACAGGGAAAACAGGATTGGGGCAAATGCATAGAAGGTAATCATTACTGTGAAAAAAATGTTTTTACAGTTGGTTTCTCTGATAATGACATTGTTTCTCAAACATACAGACAATTGAGTCAAATTTTTAGAAATAACAGACATTTCTCAACTGATAATGGTTCAAAGGATATGAACTGGTGATTTTCAGATAAAGTAATCAAAGCTATCTATATTCATATGAAAACAGTGCTTTAAATCACTATTGATGAGAAAAATGCAGATTAAAACAAGTCTGAGCTATTGCCTCCCACCTGCCATTTTGGCTAATATGACAGAAAAAGGAAATGACAAATGTTGGAGGGGATGTGGGAAAATTAAAACACCAATGTACTATTGGTTAAAATTGTATAAAGGAAAAGGACCACATGTACAAAAATATTTATAGTAGTTCTTTTATTAGTGGCAAAGAATTGAAAATTAAGGGAATGTCCATCAATTAGGGAATGACTGAACAAGTTGTTGTATATGATTGTGATGGAATACTATTGTGCTTTAAGAATTGATGAACAGGATGCTCTCAGAAAAACCTGAAAAGACTTATAAGAACTGATGTGAAGTGAACTAGGCAGAACCAGGAGAACATTGTATATGGTAACAGCAATATTGTATGTTGATCTACTCAGAATAAGTTAGCTATTCTCAGCAATGCAATGATCCAAGACAATTCTGTAGGATTTATGAAAGATGCTGTCCTTCTCCAGAAAAAGAACTGGTAGAGCCTGAATGCAGATCAAAGATACTTTTTCCTTACTTTCTTTATTTTTCGTCTTCTTTTTGGTTTATGTTTTCTTTCTCAGAATGTCTTACATGGAAATATGTTTTGCATGACTACACATGTGCAACCTATGTCAAATTACTTGCTTTCTCAATGGGGGAGGAGGAGAAAGGAAGAGAATTTGGAATTCAAAATTAAAAAAAAAAGTTATAATTGTTTTTACATGTAATTGGGAAAAAATAAAATATTAAATGATTAAAAAACTAAATTTTATATGATCAAAAATAAATAAATATTTGTGGATTAATCAATCCCCCTCCATAATGCTGTTCAAATAATCTTTGTTGTTGTTGTTGAGTTATTTTAGTCATGTCCAACTCTTCATGACCCCACTTGGGGTTTTCCTGGCAAACATATTGAAGTAGTTTGTCATTTCTTTCTCCAGCTCAGTTTACAGATGAAGAAAGTGAGGTAAATGGGGTTAAGTGACTCACCCAGGGTCACACAGGTAGTAAGTGTCTGAGGCTGAATTTGAACTCAGGTCTTCTTCACTTCTACTTGGGTGTTTTATCCACTGTGCCATCTAGGTGCCTCAGTTAAACTGTAGGGACCTTCAAGATCATCAAACTGAGTTACTTCTCACTGTGCTATGTTGCATCCTCTTGTTCTTCCCTTTGCTTTCCTATCAGGATTTTATTCTTCTTATGCCACAGAAACATTGGCTTTTCCGTCTACCCTCTTCTAAGTCACTTCTTCTTATCCTTGGGGGCTGGATAGCTAGACAATAGTGTCATAACTTGACACCTTATTTTTGTTTCCTATATTGCCCAACCCATGTAGGAGATATGGATGAACCAATCAATAGACATACTTTCATGATATCATTAAGAATTTAATTTTGTCTAACTGAACAAGCTTTACCCCACGCAAAATGATAAGAATCTGGTGTGTTGGCCTTCTGCTCTTGACAGGACCAAGGGCATCCAACAGTCTAATGCTAAACCTTGCCCAGGGCAATAGACAGTCACTCTACAGTAGCCAGTCTTTCTGGGAAATATATTGTGTTCCAGAACTTTCCAGAGCCACTCTTATCCATCAAAATTACCTGTCCTGTGCACCTTTCCTGAGGGCTCTATTCCCTCTTAGGTAACAATTAATCCTATTAACTGGTTTGCTAATGTTTAATGGATGCTAATGACAAAATATATTACTTTCTTCCAAGTAACACACCTGCATATTAAAAAGGCCCTTCTGGAGACAGTGATTTAACTCAAAGGACTGACTCTATGATAGGTAATTCAGGTTATTTTGTAGGACAATGAGAGAGAAATTTTGAGGCTACTGGGGCCTAGTGGTTCCCTTTTAACATGCCACTACCTGGTCTACCTCTACCAGAGTAAGTGAGTCAGTGAACACTTGGGCTCTTACACAGCTATTATCTTGAAGACAGGGTAAAAAGGGGTTGAATACAATTCTTTCTAGGCATAATATGGGTGACCAAGGTTACATTTACATATGGCTTGAATAGGGGATTCAAGGTGAGGATGGTAAGGTTAGAAATAGTAACAGGAAAGGGGAAAATATAAATGGGTTGTGAGAATTGGTTGGGAAACTGCAGAAGGTGGAATGTGGAAAGACTGGGAGGAAAAGAGCAGCTTTTTAGGAAAAAGAGATGTCATGGTACTGTTGTTGAAAGTGCACTAATATGGAATCAGAGGAACAGGTTTTGAATTCTGGCTCTTCAGTTTATTGCCTTTGTGACCTTGGACAAGTCACTTAATTTCTATGGGTGTCAATTCTCTTTCTATAAAATGAATGGATTGGATGAGGTAACCACCAAGATCACTTCTAGCTCCAAATTTATAAATCTATGAAGGGAAGGGCAGTGTAATGTCATAGCAACTTTTCCTTCCCTTCTTCATACTTCAGAATTAATTTGTCTGGGGCTCTTTCATTAAATTATTGTCTGAAAATCACATTTTGAAATAATTTTAATCGGTAAAACAATTTTCTTGCTGGAAGACGTGAGAAAATGAAGGAGAGTCTGCATAGGCAGGTTTTTATGAGGAAAGGAAAAACCCCAGGTGGGGAGTGCTGTCTAGAATTCATTGATATTGTAGCCAGCAAAATGGAAAGGGCAGTCTGGAGAAACCAGAGCACCTGGGACTCCAGCCCAAGCTGGGGTTTCGACTTGGAGCTGGGGCTGTGCTCTATGGGAAGTGACCTGAACTGTGAACCTAATTCCCTTTCCTTCCCTATTATGCCTCCCACTAGTTGGAAGAATAAATTTGTATGTATCTGTGTTAAATTTTTTTTAAAAAGTAAATATTCATTCATAAAAATTAAAGTAAAAAAGAATGAATAAATGAATGAAAAAGCCTTTATTAATAAATAGCCTCCTATTTGCAGTGCTAGGTGTTAAGTACTGGGAATACAAAAAGAACACAATGACATGCCGTAGGCAATCTGAAGATGTTTATTGCCTTTTGTCCTAAGGGGTTGAGTTTTTCCTAAAGTGGGTGGCAGCATAAGGCAGTTCGGTGATAGAGTATAGGCACCGAAAACGCTGTCAACTGTTTAACTTTGCCCAGTGCCTGACTTTCGGATGCATTTCTTTGCATGTCTGCTTCATAACAGGGGTTTGGCTAAAATTATTTCTGAGGGTCTTTTCCAAACCAAATTTTTCTCAGAAGTGACTGGAAGGTAACTCCAAGGAAAGTAATAGGAAGTGTGTATGTAGTGGGGAATGGACGGTGTCAAGGGAACTTGAATACAGACTTTACTACTCCTTCAACAAAGAAGATGTTGGAGTGAGGTGACGGCGGAGAAGCGCCATGACTCTCTCTATCCCACCCTCTCTCATTTCTCTCTTAAGTCATAAGCTGCGGCCGCTCTCCACTCGCCTCCTAGCCCTTGGCTCTCCTGGGGTACAGACAGAGCACTCTGGACCTGGTTTAGCTTAGATCCAGTAGTTTGACACCGATGTGCCGTCCTGCTCGCAACGCTCCCACCAGCTTCCTTCTGCTGGGAGACCACCTCCCAGAGGCTGCCTAACTCCGCTTTGTAGGTGAGTGTGGGGCCACGAGCGTCAGTTCTTCCTCAGCTACCTCTGGAGAAACACACCACACAGACACACACACACACACACACACACACACACACACACACACACACACACACAGACACACACACACACACAGACACACACACACACAGACACACACACACACACACACAGACACACACGCAAGGCACCCTGCAGTGGTGCTTTGTCCACTTTGTCTACAGTTCTCTGGCCTGCCGGGAAGAGGGCGGGGCCGGGGCTGACGGGAGGGAAAGGCGAATTAAGCGCTTGAAGGAATGATGGCTGTAGAAGAAACTGGAGACGAATTCCAGAGAAAATGGGCAGAACAGAGGGACTTTCCGAGCTGCTCCCCAACCCCACTCTCCACCTGTCTTTTCTGCAAATAGTTGCAACCTGATGATCTGGTTTCACCACACTGGGATCAGGCCACCCTGGATCCAGTGGGGCGTGCAATGGGGGGGTTGCAGACCAGATGGGAGTGTCCAGACTGTGGCAGGCCCACAAGACTCCAGGAGAAAAGGAGACATTCGAGGGACTCTTGGAACAAAAGTAAGGGTCTCATAAAAGACTCTTTTTTTTCCAGGGAAAATCATGAAAAAGCAAGACTAGATTTTCTAGGTTTTGTGCACTTGATAAGCATGAAAGAACAAATACAGCTGGCTCTGTGTCCACTGGGGTCCAATTACATTTACTTGCTTTGTTCTTGGGGTGGGGGTGGGGGAACAAGGAATGAGAATTAGTGTGCTATCCAGGCAGAAGGGATCTTGACAGACCATTTTAGTTCAGCTGGAGTTTATTCAATCATCCCCACCAAAGCTACCTACCTTTTCTTTTCTGAAAACCTTCAAGGAAAAGTCCTTTACAACTTCCAGACTCTCAAAATCCTTTACTGTTAGGAGGTCCAGAGGTATAACCCAAATCCTAAGCCTATTTCTTTGTGTCCTGTCCTAAGGGAACAGAAAGAAAAGCTACCTGCCAGTGTAAGGTTTTGTGTGTGTGTGTGTGTGTGTGTGTGTGTTCCATTTGAGTGAGAAATACTGAAAAAAAGTAACCCTTTAAGGTTTGTCCAAAAACAGTTTTCAGAGAGCCTGCAAGAAAACAGCCCTTGGATAAAAAGGATTTATTGAAGGCAAGTAAGTAGGTGGAGCAGTGGATAGCACATGGTACTAGAAGTCTTAAAGACTTGAGTTTGAATTCTGCCATGGACCCTTACTAACTGTGCAACTCTGGGCAAGTGGTTTCATTTGGTCTGCCTCAGTTTCCTCATATGTAAAATGGGGATAATTGTATTTAGTCAAAGAGTTAATTTGAGGATCAAACGAGCTAACATTTTAAGGCCTTTAAAAAGCTCAAAGTTTTAAGCTATTATACTTGTTTCCTGGACCCTTATTTACATAAGACATATTGTGCTGTAAAACCCTAATAACTCAAACTTTTTGGTAACTAGGGGACTATTGCACATTGCCTAACTGTGGTATGCATGGCAGCATGTGAATTTTGGTTTTGCATCATTAGGTAGAGATAAATCAGTTCATACCAGAAGATCCTACTTTGAAGCAGGAATCAATCAGTAATGAGAGTCAAAAGCAGAAAGCAAAAGATAAGTATAGCAGAAACAGAATCAAAGCCGAGAAGAAACAGAACAAAGAACGAAGAATACAACAGCTACTACTTCCATTCAAATCTAGGCTCAACCAGCTGAGCAGAGGAAGAAAGGCTTCTTTTTACAGTTGCTGCTGGGAGCTAGTCTGATTGGAGGAAAGCTCTGCTGTTCAAAATAACTAATTGCAGAAAAGAAGAATCCTCTGCTATTTGAAGACCTAGCAGGGAAAAGGAAACGCTAGGTTGCCTTGCTCTTTACTACAACTTACAGCGTGAAAGATAAAACCCCCTAGAATGTTTGCGTTGAGAACTGGTAAGGCAAAGACCTAAAGAACTCTGCAGATTCCAGACTTAAGGGAAATGTTTTACTGAGAGACCTCACGGCCTCACAGCTGCTCTCACAGAGCCTAGCGAAGGAAGTCAATCCAAATTGCTCTTCAGACACAAAGCTTAGGGTCATTTTCTAGCACTGCTTCCGTTGCTGAGAGTAGAAGTCAGCAAAGAAGTGGCTATGCTCAGCAGGATAGCAGAGAGGCTCAGAAAAGGAGTGTACCCTTTCAGCAAGTAATGTGTGATGCAGTTTATTCCCTAAAGAGATCAATGGCATCAAAGCCAGTAGTCTAGAGTTTAGAGTTGCTGCAGAACATGACTTTCCTTTCTCATGTACCTTCCCTCTAGGCTTCTGTGTTTGCAGTACTCTTTTCCATAGATACTATGTGCATTTTTAGAAGAGTATGGCCTAGGTTTATGGATGTACCGTTATGTTAGGATTATTCTTCCTTTTGACTTCTTTTTTAGTAAAGCATTCCTGATTGAGTTAATGGTATTATTCTGGTCAGTTGGTTTAAATGGGAAACACACTGGTGGGGGCTCAGCAGCTACGGTTAGGAGGAGTAGAGATATAGCATTTCCATACCAGGATTATCATAAGCCCATGAAAGTGACTTACAGCAAACTTCTATGAGAAAACCTACTAGTCAGTGATAAGAGTATAGTTTGGGGCAAATAAGAGAAAGGGAAACATCTAGAAAGAAGGAATACCTGATCATCCTCATGATATATCAGCATTTACTTGCTTCTCTCTCTTCACTGTGTTTTAAGACTGCCCTGAAACTCACCAGAGGGTGCTTTATTCATAATGTAGCTGGTTGCTTGTATCAGTGATGTCAAACTCAAATAGAAATGGATCCCTGTCCCCTCCATATTGACTCAGAAAACCACAAATTAATGTTATCTATGTTGTATTATATTTTTATTTATTTTGTAAAAATTTTCCCAATTACTTTTAAATCTAGTTCTGTACTCAGGAGTTTCATTGGTCTGCAAATCCTCTGGCCTACATGGCATGATTCTTTCAGTGGCCACTGAGAGATTTACCTATATCAAAGCAACTCTCCATTGTCCTGTCACAATGGCTGAAATTCCCACCATTAGAACACTATTGCCATTTTTTAATGAGAGAAAACACATTAACACATACTAATATATTACCAACTGCTAGGACCCTCATTTCCTAACTACCTTGTGGTTATTTAATAGGATTTAATAAAGATTGATGTATTAGATTGGTAAATTGTTATGTAGTAGAAGTCAGACATTAGACAATGGAACTGAGACATGGGACAGGTACATTTTGATGGGAAAAGAAGGTTTGGTAAGGTCTGGAGAACTTAGAGGACCTGGGTAGGAAACTACATGGGGGCAAGGGGGAGGAATTGGTCTTCAAACCTCTAAAGTACAGTATGAAGATATAAAAGTAATTGGTACCTAGAGGAAGGTAGTGAGTCAGAGAATAATACTAAAAGCAAGGAAGAATACAGTAAAGACAAATTTGTCTTTCTAGCAGTTTCCCCTAGAATCTACTGTACCTCTACTACTATTTCTTAGGCTTTTCTTCTCTCTTTTCCCCACCTCCTCAGAGATGCCTTTTATTCCTAGAAATAATAATCACTATTTGATTATGGGTAAGTGTTCTCAAATTCTTTAGAAATTCAGTGCCTTAACACAAGGTCTCTGGCATAGGGTAGGCACTTAAAAAAATACTTGTTGACTGTTTGACATGTAATAATGTTGTAGCACTCTCTCTGGGCTACCTTTCTAACTTGCCACTTAGTGTTTGGCAAGTTGGGTAAATATGGGTGGTAATTACTTCCAGGTTCATGATACTATGTGGGTCCACATTTTTAAACTATATCTTATGAGTGTAATGGTAATTAATTAAAATTTGAAGACCCCTTTTTGTTATGTCAAGTAAGCAGATACTAAACCCTTAGTAACTAGTCAGACCTCTATGAGAGAAACTGAAAGTGTGAACTCTGTCTCCTGTTGCTGACATAACAGGAAGGGGTTGGCTGAAACAGGAAACCAATGCTGTGTGCGTGTGTGTATATAAGAAAAACCCCAGAGAGAAAGTCAGAATTTTCTCCTGACAAGATCCTGGTGGAAGAAGCTGTTCTGCTGAGAGATCTGGTGAACTTTTCTCATCTTTAAAATTATGGGACTGGATTAAATGATTTTTGAGGTCCCTTCTAACTCTATAGATTGCTGGAAAATGGTACAAGGACACAAAGACACATAAGAGGTGGTTTCTGTCTTCAGAGTGCTAATGCCCTAGTTGAAAGATTTGCCCTCTTGAAACAGAAAATAAATAAATACCATTTGGTACCGCCCTGTAAATGTTATAGGACTCAGGAGAAAGAATGTAGGCTGGCATAGTTGCAGAAGGGTTCTTGGGATATTTGGGATTTAAGTTTGACATTGGAGGCAGAGTTTACATTTGTATAACTGGAGAGGATGGGTGAATGAATTCCAGACCAGTTAACTACAGAAACAAAATGCTTCCCGATACCTGTATGTTACTCTAGGGCCTCTAAAAGCCTTCATTTCCCTCAGGTCACCCTAGGTTGACCTTAGGACTTTGATCCCTGATTCTTCAACCAGAAAATGGTTCCAAGGCATTAAAAGCAGCAACATGGATTCAGCAGTGGAATTGGTTTAGAGGTTTAGAAGCAATAGAAAAACCATGGTTGGGTTACTGCTGACATGATTTCCTGTGTGGTACAATAAAACACATCAATAATTTATTAACTACTGTTGTAGCAGGTCTTTTTTGCCCGTTAGTTTATGATTATCCCATGATACAAATAAAAAATATGCTTATAATTTGGTTAAGTGTAATTTCAAGTGTCACATTCTCCTTCATGAATGTAAAAGTTAACACTGATTGAATTTAGATAAAATAAAAACCTTTACCCCTGTGGCCAGGAGATTCTTGGCTGTTTGTGTTTTATCAAATGGAATCCTACCCCAGCAACTATGTGTGTATTTGCTGTGTTTACAAATAACTCGCTTCACAATCCAAAATACTTTAATGTAAGATATTCCTTTTTCCTCAGAGTAGAATGAAATATGAATCCTAGAAGTTCCCAAATGGAAAGAATAAACATTTAAAATTTTTGGACAATAGTTACCGCTGCCTTTATTCAAGTTTCTTTTCATTTGCTTGCCTTTTTTGCTTTGTCAGAATATTGACATCTGTAACTTAACCATGGCAATCTTGAGTACAGAAAAAGTGATAAGGGATCTCTACAGAACTATGCTTACAGTTATTAAGGCTAAGAATACAGTTTATACACACATACACATGTGTATGAATGTACATATTCCTAGCACAATGGTACATATTACATGATTAATAAAGACTTATTGACTAAAAAAAAGGAATTCCAGTATCGATGACTATATCGTAAGTTGTTTGTTGGTTCAGTGCTTAAGTATGTCTCCTTTGTGAGGAGATGCTAGAAAAGAAATGTTTGTATAAGATAGGATACTAAACCGTACTAAGCCGTTTGGGACACCCTGTATATGTGCACAGATCCATATTTAAGAGGTACAACAAGGCAACAACATTACAAAAAAGGGGTACACATAAGTAATTGTATAGAGATACCAAAGAAATGTACAACCATTTAAAAATTATTTGGTTGCGTAATTAAAGTCAGGAATAGGCAGTAGTATGCTTAAAGGCTATTAAGAGCCATATAATGTTAAGAAAAAGCAAGAAAATCCCCTAACATGTTGAGTAAATTCCATGTGTCAGACTTAAGGGAGGTCATGGTCAAGCATCACACAAGCTGGGTAGTCAGCAAGTAGGTGGTGAACTGCCTCACTCAAAGAAATGCTCACATTAATAAGGTTACAGTAGATATTCATTAGAATACATACTATATATGTGTGTATATAAAATCTATATACATGTATATGATTTGCTTGTTATAGATGTCATTAAATACTTCTTGTTATTCAGTCAGTTTTCAGTCATATCAGACTTTCTGTGACCCCATTTGGGGTTTTCTTGGCAGAGATATTAGAATGACTTCTTCATCTAAAGTTAGGCAAAATGCAATAAGTGACTTGCCCAGGGTCACACAGCTAGTAAGTTTCTGAGGCAAGATTTGAACTTAGGAAAATGAGTCTTCCTGACTCCAGGCCAGGCACTCTATCCACTGTGCCACCTACCTGCTCCATTAAGTGCTTACTTTCTATCATTTTTGAGTGGTGCCCAGAACAACATTAGACTTTTAAGGCTGTTTAGACAGCAACCCTATTCTTCCTTAGGCCTAAGAGTAAGGTGTCATAGACTTATATTGGATATTATGTTAGTCTTTAGCAGACCATGTCAGGCCTCATTAAGATGTGTCCACTCAGTTTTTCTAATTTATAACTCCCTATCTCCACTCACCCCTCCCTCCTATTAGTCTTTAAGCATTCTAGTTTTGAATGCTCCTGCCATATTACTTGCTTTTGGTTGGTCGGGTCTGAAAAATTCATTCAGGGCCACAATTTCACTTTTGTGTCTCAATATTTCCATTATACAGTGGTTTCTTTCTGACTGACTCTCTTAAGACTGGACACACTCATCAGTTTTTCATCATTAAGTAGAAATGATATATCAGTGATCAAGTCAAGCCAGGCCCTGAACATTATAAAGCTGTCTTGTTGCCAAGACTCAGGCGTAGCACAATGAATTGCTCTCTGGGACTTCCATTTTCTATGAGCTTTTTCCAAGGTCATCTTGTGCACTTTCTTCATTGACAGCAACATGTTACGCCATTGGTGTGTAGATGTAGCCTTTTCATACCTTTTCCAATGAGGCCATCACTGGGTCTGCCTGTACTCTCTTTGTGTACTATACTTACTTGGCATTTGCTCACTTCTGGACTGTTGCCGAGGGCCTCGTCTCATGGATGGGTAACTGGTCTTCTAACAACTGTACTATTGCATGTAAACCAGTGTGGGAGGCTGATTTCTGGACCACCAAGAACTGTATACATATATACAATCATCATTATCATCATCATCAAGACCTAACTCTATTACTGGAATCATCAGTAATATGAAGGTTGATATATTTACTCATATTGTCACCAACTGAACCATTACTGTCCTTATTCAAATAGTGTGTGGGGCCCATTAACAATATGGTCACTTGGGAAGTCATTCTGGCTATACTGTGACCCAAAAGCACTTTTCTACAGAGTCACAGCCTCTTTTTCCAATTTGTGAGTCCTGTCAACTCAAAAAACTTTCTTTGAAAGTCTGGTATGGCTTTCAGGGGTCCCTTATCCCATCTAGCCATTGACAGGTGAATTATATCAGATCTCTGTCTCCCAGTAACAGCTCTGGTTTGCCTTGACCAGCACTGATACCTTCACTGGCTTCTATGAAGTAGGCAATTGAATTTATTATGATCTTTCCATAGGTGCTCCACAGATTTTTCACTTTGAGAATCTATCTATTATCTTCTGTAGACCTTAGCTCTTATTTAACTTTCTTAACTGGTCATCTGATCATATAATTTATTAGAATTTGGCCAATCACAACATCACAACTAGCAAGGCCAAATAGCTAACATTAAACTACTACAATGTGAATAATGATGGTAAAAATAGTGATAACATTGCATATAACCTACAAGTCAGTAGTCTGATGGAACAATGAAATGGGTCATACCATGGTGAGTGACCGCTCCTACTTCCCAAGAGGTCTCATATAACAACTGACCAGGTCCTGATTTCCACATCATCCAAATTGCTTGGATGGTATTATGAGAAGGTTTAAGACTCACAGAGGTTATTACTATCAATCACTGGGACCTATTAACCATATAATGCCAAGTGCCCATTCTAGTTAATTTTCCCTAATGACCCTTCTAAAAATGCTGAAGTTATAGGATAGTGGTTCACAGAATGAGTGTCCCGAGATGTCCCCTATGTATCAGTTGTGATCTCAAGAAAACCTGTTTAAATGAGGTTTTTAGCTTAATTCATATTACCACTCTTCTTTTCCCTCTTCTCAGGCCCACACTTCTGTAAGGCTGTGATCACTCAAATTCTAGTCATTCCCCCCCCTTCTAGAAGAAAATATAAACTTCTATGTTTGACTTTAAAAGTCCTTCCCCATGCTACCTTGCTTATTATTCCTTTTCATGTACTTTACATGAAGGTGAAGGTACTAACATTCTTGCCATTCCTCATGTGTAGCAAACCATCTCCTGTGTCTCTGCCTTCGCAGTACCTGTCTCCTATGCCTGAAATGCATACCTTCCTCACATTTGACATTTAGAATACTGTTTCCTTCAAAAATATAGCTCAGTTGTCACCTTTTAAATGAAAATTTAATTAACTCTCCTTCTCCAAACCACTAATGGCCTGCTTTTGTCCTCAATCACTTGTATCTCTTTGTATAGTTATATAACATCAGCCTCAATAGCCTCTCCCGCTGAAAATGACAAATCTGTTACTGCATCTTTAAGAGTGAATCAAATCATGAGAAATAAGCAAAGTTGCCTGTTATGGCTGGAAACAGACAGGCGTATAGAAAAGAAGAGAACTTCTTTCCTGAGAGACTGAATTTAACTCTTATCTTGTTAAAAACAAAACAAACAAAACTAAAAACAAAACCATTATACCCAGTTTTTGCCAAATATTCTTGGGAGACTTTGGCTGCAATTCTTTAAGAGTTGAGTGATGGGATCATCTTTCTAGAATTCAAGTCAGTAGTATCAGTAATATTTGGAAATGTCTCTTCGTGTGATCTCTCCCAACCAATACCTTGTAAGTAATTATTTTTGTCTTTGTTTTATTATTTCTTATACTGCTAACAAATTTGGTAACCAAAGCCTTAATATTTATTCAAGCTTAGGTGATTAGGGAATTTTATATATGGAGAGAAATGAGCCAAAAGCTTATGGGAAAAGAAGTTTCTCCAGAATATTTGATGTGTAATATTTAATAAAGCAGATCAGGTTCTCAGAGGTAATTGATTAGAGAGAAGCTATAGTTTTGTTAATTAATGAAATATCAAAACATATTCCTTGATTGCCTTAGAACCTTGGATGAATGATGAGGAAATAAAGAAAGCAAGAAGTAGTGAAGGGTGAAGTTTGGTATGATTGTTTATCAGTGTAGTACCCCACACAGCCATCCCTACCCTACACAGCCTATACAAGGATTATAGATTTTAAACATTGCCACACCTATTTTTGTACAGGCTGTCTTCTGTCAAAAATAAAATCTTGAGGACAGATCTTGTTTCATTTTTGTCTTTGTATCCCTGGGCCTACTACATTATCTAACACATTTGTCATTGTATAGTAATTTTCCATCATGTTCGACACACTGTGATCTCTTTTGGGGGTTTTCTTGGGTAAAGATACTGTAGTGGTTTGTCATTTCCTTTTCTAGCTCATTTTCCATATGAGGAAAGTGAGGCAAACAGGGTTAAGTGTCTTGCCCAGGGTCACAGAGCTAGTAACTGTCTGAAGCCACATTTGAACTTAGGAATAGAGGAGTCTTGCTGATTCTCTATCCACTGAGCCACCTAGCAGTCCCTGTGATCCATTACTAAAAACTATTAAAGAAAATAATCAAAAGTTTATTACAGAGCAGTTTTAGCTGGATAGCTAACGTCTATTTTATTCTTTAGCTAAAAATAACTGATGCTGTTTTTGTTAATAAAGCAAACAAATAATGGGTAGATATTTCATATTGTGGTGAGGTTATGAATTATTTATAGACTGTGGGTTGCCCAGATACCCTTGAAGCTTAGAGACAATAACTTATTTTGGGTAATCTGACTCGGTACAAGTAGGTTCGGGGAATATCCCCATTTTATAAGGGAAACTGCACTCCTAGAAATTCTTTGGACCAATTGAATACGTATAGCATCTTTAGAGAGTGGTAATTAACTGTACTAGGAAGGGTTTCTTACCAGTTAGGGCTACTTCATGCTAGTATCTCACACTGTAGTTATATGGTAGGGGCAAGAGTTGCACCATCAGTTTTCTCCCTGCCTAATCCTGCATGATCTAGGCTCCCTCTGATCCATGTGTTCTCATTAGAATTTAACTTCACAAAAATTAGTAAGGTTTTTTTTTTGTATTTTTTTTTCATATAGCAGCCCTTTATGAACATTGAACTGAATTTTTTTCTTCTTTTCATGTGTAGGATAACTCCAGCTGTGTTAGACAATCAGTTGTCTCTCATGTTGAACAAAAAATCAAAATGATTTGCCTCATGATTTGTTGTCTAACTGCTCATATTTCTCCTTATGTTGTAGTTCATCACTTCAGCCACCCTAGTTGCACAAGATTTTTGTTCTGGCCTTAAGGCTTTCACAATTACCATTCCTCCATTCAGAAACAAATTCCTTTTTGACCATCCACATCCTTCATTTCTTTTCCACATTGCTCAGAAACTACCTTGTCCATGAAACCTTCTCAGACATCCCATGGAACTATGATCACTGTAATTACTCCAGTTACTTGTTAGTAAACATGTATTTGTATAAATGTCTTCCACTATAAACAGTGAAAGACATTTGTACATACATGTATGCATATCTATATATATAGGTATAAATAAAACATACAAATGAATATACCTGGGGTTGCATTAGTGTGGGGAAGTCCTTCTGTAAATATATATCTTTGTAGGAAAATCTTAGGTAGTTGCCCTAGACATATATAGATTTAAATTTTAATTTAATATTTAATTTTAAGGTGTCTCCTTAAAAAGGTGTCTCCCAAGCACATGTTAAAAATCAATCAAGATTCTGTCTTTGAATTTCCAGCACTTACACATAACAGGTCTCTAAACTGCTTTTTTATTTATTGATGGATATGAGTACTGACATAACTTTATCAGTAATCTGGTTAAGTATCAATATCAAACAAAGAATAAAATAGGAAACAGTAGCTTGCTAGGTTCAGAGAACATCTCTTCAGAAAGTCCAAACAGAAAAAGCATTTCATATCATTAGCAAGATTTCCTACATGTTTCTATTTTCTGATTATACAATGTAAATTAGATTGTACTGTGAAATTTTTTTTAAAAAGCATCTTTGATGAAATCTATAGTCATTTGAAAGACATAGGCCTAAACATCTACTTCTGGAAAAACAAAGCTAGATTAAAAACACACATTACCTAGATTAGAAGTCTCCAAACTTTTTTTTTATCATGTACACCATCAGTGAAAAAATTTTGAGCATGTACTCCCATAATATGTATATTTGCTTATTTATAAATTTATGCTTATTTATACATTTATTTATAAATTATATAATATACTGTTGTACATTATAAAAACATATAAAATAGATACTTTAAAAGGATAAGATAAATATTAAATAAAAATTGATCTTAGAGCCAAATAGGGAGCCACTGGAATTTATTGAGGAGGGGAGTGACATGGCTAGACCTGTGCTTGAGGAAAAACATTTTGATATATGTGTGGAGGATAGATTAGAAGGGAGAGACTTGAGGCAGTATAGTATGCCAATCAGGAGGCTATTGAAATGGCAAGGACTGCAACTAGGGTGATAGTTGTGTGACTAGTAAGAAGTGAAAAGATGTGAGAGATGGCATGACTCAAATTGGTGGTGCCCTCAACAAAAAGAGGCATCAGTTTTTTGGGGGAAGATAATATAATCAGATCTGGGAGATTTTCACAATTCATCAGGATGTTCTTCTATGAACATCCCAAAATGAAGATGTGACCTGGGTACTAGAGTATGAGTATGTTGTGCAGAGGTTAGGGTAGAGATTTTCCTGATGACATTTGCATAGCTGGTTAGGTTATAATTATGTTGATGGGACTATGCTGAGCTCAAAAGAAGGAAGTTGTAAACTGGCACAGTGGAATTAAGGGCAAATTGTTGAGTTGGGTGATGGTTCTGGTAGGTGTGGTTGAATTGGAGATGGTACCCACAATTAGCTCTCATGGGAAGGGCAGGATGTTATTCATCTTCCGACCCTCCTACTGGTTGATCACCTACCCTTTGCGGTCATGGCCTATCAGGGTTTTACAGTTCCAACTTTGGAGACCACTGGTCTAGATCATGGTTCATTTGATAGGTAAGCAGTTCATCGTGATACTTGCCATTTTATAGGATTATTGATTCAGAATTGGAAGAGGTTTAGAGTTCATCTAGTCCAATACCCTCACTTTACAGATGAAGAATTGGGACCCAAAAAGGTTGAATGACTTGTTCATGGTCACACAGGTGAAAAATAGCAAAGCCAGGATTTGAATTAAGGTTCTTAAACTCTTCTGATTTCAAACCCAGTATTTTTTTAATTCAGTCCATCTTGGATAGGCATTACCCATGGATAGAACGCTGGGCCCAGAGCTCAATAGGAGAAATTGGACAGGGTTTCACTTGGAAAACTGGGCTGTATTTTTAATGATCACAAGCTAATTGCTACCAGAAATTCCCATCTTTTCAACGCCAATATTCTGAGTGATTCTTTATGAATACAACTCATAAAATAGTGTGATCACAGAACAATAAGAATTATAGGTAATCTCCTAGGCAATGATACCATGCAAAGGGGATAGAAGCAGGTTGCAGTACAAAACCACTGTCATCAGGAAGTACTTCCCAGCAGTCTAGTACTGTCTGATCTTCAACTAAAAACATTCAGGTTATGGATTATTAATTCTGACTTAGCCATAGAATTTGCTCATATTCTGTTTGCAAATATTATTTATGTTGAAGCTTTAATGCCTAAATCTGTCAATATAGTTTCCTAAGTAAATAATTTTTGGCAGTCCATTTATACATGCATGCTTCATTTATATTTGAGTATATGTCCCGGCCTTTATGTATCCTATCACTGGAAGTATAAAGCTAGCTAATTCAGTGACCTTTTAGCTCAGTGGTTCTCAACCTTCCTAATGCCACGACCCTTTAATACTCATATGTGGGCATATCTGCATGTGGGCAGACCTGCCTAAAGACATATAGAGGAGTGGTGTCTTGGTTCCTAAGACCATCGGAAATATGTGTTTTCTGATGGTCTTAAGTGATCCTCAAAAGGATCGCAACCCACAGGTTGAGAACCGCTGCTCTGAGTTATAACGCACATCACATTAAAAAGTCACTTTAAGGATGTCACATCTCTCTTCAAGAGTCTACAGTGACTCCCCTTTACCCATGGAATCAAGTTTAGATTCTTTCATTAAAAACTCTCCATGCTTATTTCTATACTTGGAATGTCTTCAGAATCACAAAATCAAAAACATAGAATGTCAGAGTTGAAGGGGTTTCAGCAATCACATAGTCTAATCTATACTTAGAAAAAAAAATCTGTACCAGAATAGACTCAAAATTATAAATAGATTTTTCCACATTTTTTTGCATTTATATAAATCTTAATTTTATTTTTCAGAGCACATGTTGAGTTCTATTTTCATTGGTAAATTTATCCTACGCTGGTTGTTCCTTTCTTATTCTTTAGGCCTCTCTCAATTATGGCTTTTCAAAGATAGATAAAACAAAGACCAGATCTGGATTTATTTAAATACTCAATTGATTCCATATAACTTCTTGCAGCAACTACTGGGAACAAGTTTGTGGCACAAATCTAACTTTAATCCCCCTGCCCCTTAGTACATTTCACTTATATCACTAATAATTTATAGCTTTATAAAACACTAAGTTACTGTATTCATTCATTTCTATATGTTTTGTGTCATATCTGTTCTACCAATCAACCTTTCTATTTCTTAACTAGTACCAAATTGTTTTGATGATTATTGCTTTGTAGAACAATTTGAGATCTGGTACTGCCAGGTCACTTTCCTTCCTGCCTGTTTTCATTATTTCCCCTGAGAATTTTGACCTTTTGTTCATCCATATGAATTTCATTATTTTTTTTCCTAGCTCCATAAAGTGTTCCTTTGTGTGGCACTGAATAAGTAAATTGATTTTTGTAGTATTGGCATTTTTGTTATATTCTCTGAGCCTACCCTGAAAAATTAATATTTTTCCAATTATTTAGTTGTTTTATTTGTGTACCAACTTGTCTTAAAGCATTATTTTCTTGCTTAAGGTGGTTGATTTACTGCATTTTATCAATCTTTCTTCTTTTTAATTATGTGTAAATTCTTCTTCAGAGCTTGACAGAGCCACCATCTTGCAACTGTCATTTTCCTAGTACTTACATTCTAAAGACTGGTGTGTTTATCAAATAAACTTACTAATTTCCCCTTATTTATTTCTGAAGGAACAATCTTGTTTTTCCCAAAGATAAGGACCTACTACCCTACATATTACTTGTTTCAAAGTAGATTATGATTCTTTACCCCTCCCAATCTGTATCTTCAAGCCTTACCTTTGGAGGGTTATTATAACTAATAAATATTTTAAAGCATTTTAAAAGGAGGGATTTTGGCAACTCACCAAGTCTCCCCTATTCTTCTTAACTCCATTAAATGATCAATAAGTTCCAACCTGCCAACTCATTCCTGACCTTTCCCATTGCTTTTTGTAGTCAGGAATAACACAGAAGAAGCCTAGACCTATCTAAATACTTTATTGAATCTACAAAACTTTGACAGACAATGATGAGGAATAAAATTTCTGTATAAGTACAGTTTGAAAGACTCCCCCTCCTTGATGCATTTCAAACACATAGTCTTCTAACCCCAGTTCCCTTGTTTAGTCACAGTCTGAATCTTTATTCCCCAGATGAGATATCTTTAAGTTATTAAACATTATCCTCTTTTACTGATACAAACAAGAATCCTTCTAACCTATTAAGCAAATGCTCTATTTTCTTATCCTTAACTGGGTCCCTGTGTCCATAAACACAGAAATATTGATATTTTCTATTCTGGCTGAAAGGTCTCCTGGTATTGTCTTGTGAGATGTTTATCAAAACTAGACTGTTAGGGGATGGTGTAGAAGCAGGAAAACTCCCTGGCTCCCCCCATAACCACCTCAAATATCTATAAAATATGACTCTAAACAGATTTTAGAGCTACAGAACCCACAAAGTGACAGAGAGAAACAAATCTCCCACAGAAGGCAGCCTGGCAGAATAGCAGGAAGGGTCCATTGCAGTGCACTGGGAGCCCTGCCCAGCCCCTTGTGAACCCACGGTTTTAGCCCCTGGGCAGCCCCAACCAGCAGCTGCAGAGGGCTTCTGGAGAGAGGATCACCAGCAGCTGTGGTGGTTTCCAGAAATATTAACCCATAGATGCTGAAGAAAAAGTGAGAGGTCAGTGGAACTCTGTTGCAACTAGGGGGACACAAAGGAGCAGGTCTGGCCCCTACCCCCAGAGCTAGAAGTGGCAGAGGTCCGGTGGCCCTGCAGCTGTCTCCACACGGCTGCTTCAGAGCTCCTGGGCTGCTGATTGTAGGGGGTCCAAGCAATCATTCAGAGGGTAATTGCTCTTGCTTTAACCTGCCTGGATCTGGATTGTGGTCCTGAGGTGTGTGACTAGCGAGCCAGAGCTGGTGGGGGCTGTAGAGACGGCACCCCCCTAATAGCTCTGGCAGCTGCAAAAACTCCAGTGATTTGGGATAAAGCTCTCCTCTCTGGAAGCAGAGTTCTACTGTGGCAAAGAGCTCAGAAGTCAAGTAATTGAGTGGCAACATGAGCAAGCAAAGGGAGCAAAGCAAGCACAGCAATCCAACTTTAGATTCCTTTTTTGGGGACAAAAAGGATCAAAAAATAGAACAGGAGGAAGGCAATGAAGTTAGAACTCCTGCACCAAAAGCTTTCAAGAAAAATATGAACTGGTTACAGGCCATGAGGAGCTCAAAAGGGATTTTGAAAATTAAGTAAGAGAAGTGGAGGAAAAATTGGGAAGAGAAAGGAGAATGATGCAAGAAAATCATGAAAAGAGAGTCAACAATCTGACTGAAGAAAATAACACCTTAAAAAATAGAGTAACTCAAATGGCAAAAGAGGCCCAAAAAGCCAATGAGGAGAAGAATGCCTTAAAAAGTTGAATTTGCCAGATGGAGAAAGAATCTCAAAAGTTCATTGAAAAGAATAATTCCTTCAGAATTAGATTGGAGCAAATGGAAGCAAATGACTTTATGAGAAATCAAGATACTATTAAACAGATCTAAACAAATGAAAAAATAGAAGGCAATGTGAAATATCTCGTTGGAAAAACCACTGACCTGGAAAATAGATCCAGGAGAGAT
>CM053591.1:94985885-95006038 GCA_028646515.1 Pseudochirops corinnae
TTGAAAATTATTGGACTACCTGAAAGCCATGATCAAAAAAAGAACCTAGAAATCATCCTTCAAGAAATTCTCAGGGAAAATTGCCCTGATATTTTAGAACCAGAGGGCAAAATAGAAATTGAAAGAATTCAACCATCAGCTCTTGAAAAGGATCCCAAAAAGAAAACTCCTAGGAATATTATAGCCAAGTTCTGGAGCTCCCAGCTCAAGGAAAAAATATTACAAGCAGCCAAGAAGAAACCATTTGAATATTGTGGAAATACAATCAGGATAACACAGGATCTAGCAGCTTCTCCATTAAAGGATCGCAGGGCTTAGAATATGATATTCTGGAGGTCAAAGGAGCTAGAATTAAAACCAAGAATGACCTACCCAGCAAAACTGAGCATAATGTTTCAGGGAATAATATGGTCATTCAATGAGGTAGAGGACTTTCAAGCTTCTTGACGAAAAAAACAGAGTTGAATAGAAAATTTGACATTCAAATACAAGAAGCACGAGAAGCATGAGAAGGCAAATAGGTAAAATAAGTCATAAAGAACTTATAAAAGTTGAACTATTTACATGCCTACATGGAATATTGGAATCTATGAAAATTTTCTCATATAATGCAAGGAGATGGGAAGAGACAGAATGGGGTAAATTATCTCATATAGAAGAGGTAAGGGATAACTGTTACAATGGAGGGGAAGAAGAGGAAGGCAAAAGGGAATAGGACAACCTTACTCTCATCAAATTTGGCTTAGGAAGGGAATGACATACACATTAAATTGGGTATCTTTCCCTACAGGAGAGTAGGGTGGAAGGGGATGAGTGTGAGGATGATGGCGGGGAGGGCAGGTTGGGAGAGAGGGTAGTTAGAATCACACACTTTGGTAAAGGGACAGGGTCAAAGTAGAGAACAGAGCAAGTCAGGGGTGGGATCGGATAGAGGGAAATATAGTCAGTCTTTCACAATATATCCACTATGGAAATGTTTTGTGTAACTACGCATGTACAACCTATATTGAATTGCTTATCTTCCCAGTGAGGGTGGTGATGAGGGAGGAAAAGAAAGAATCTGGAACTCAAAGTTTTAAAATCAAATGTTTAAAAAAATATATATATATATATACATATATACATATACATATATATATATATATATATAATTATTATTAACATGCAACTGGAAATAAGATATACAGGCACTGGAGTATGGAGATCCATCTTGCCCTATTGGAAAGTTGGAGAGGGGATGGGGGAGAATATAGGAGAGAGCAGATTCGGGGAGGGGGTATACAATGGGATTGCTGTGTTGGGTTGGTGGGTAGAGGAAAGATGGGGATAAAATTTGTAACTCAAAATCTTGTTGAAATGAATGATGCAAACTAAAAATAAATATTAAATTTAATTTAAAAAGACAAAACTGTTATTAAAATTCCACTGAAGGGTGTCCGACTTCAGACATGTAGAGGGAAGGTCTATACAGCCTTATACCCCCTTCATTGCAACTTCTTATTCTTACTAATTTTCTGTTAACTAGTACCCTTAATTCTTTCTTCTTGACATGTTCTGCTTTCATTGTTTGGACAAGTTCATAAAAATGTCTCTCTTCATTGCTTAGGGCAGATCAAAGCCTGCATGGAAAGTCAATCTTCTGCAAAATCTCAATGGTAGGGATTCCACTCTTGGATGAGTAGTATGAGTTAGTTTCAAGTAGAGGTCAAGATGATTCCTATTGACATCCTAATAATGCATCTCAAAACTAAAAAATGTTTTATTGGAGAAGAAAGTAATTGGCAAACTAATTTATCTTGAATGACAATTAAAGAGAAATGATTTCATTAAATCCTAAAGGAATATGAATAGGTTTGGAGCAGTGGTGAGCATCCATCTTGTTTCTACTGAACTCTAAAGATTAGAGTAATCTGAGTTTATGTTTCAAGGTAGGAATTACTTTAGTCCTGAAAGGGTTTTTAAACATAATGCACTAACAGAGGTAACAGCTTCATGTTCTCTGGCATGATTTAAATACAGTCCCAACTATAAGTAGGGTAAACTGGCTTCTGAAACCTTATTCCTAACCCAACCTGAATAATAAAATATAATCATTTTTATTTCTTTTTTCCTTATGAAAAATGGCTCCCTATTACATTTCAAATTTTTTTAAAAAATTTGTTTTGGTTATGAATTTATTTCTTGGCTTAATGGGTTTGAGCAGTGAATATTTAATAATAGAATTTAAATGTGTTTGAATACCTAAGGTCACTAGGATAACCTGTAGTTCATCATTCATTTGTTGAGAATACACTAATGTCCTGAAACAGTTAATTTTCTCTTTAATGCCCCTGAATTTAACAGAACTTACTCATTTTTAATATTTGATCAAATAAATGAAGTGTCTTATTCTTATAATAGAGAATTTGTGTTAATAAATTTGGGGTTGTGTCCTTTCAGAATTAAATATGAATTTGCTCCACTTGAATTAAGAGTGAAAGATTATGAACAAGACCACCTGTATCATAAAATTGTTTTATGATTCAGATGACTATCATCGGACCTATTTATTGTCCATAACCTGTAGAACAAAAATAGCATTATTAGCCAACTGTTCTCTGAACTGCTGAAACATATGTCCCATTCATTTTAGGTTAGGTTCATAGAAATAATATTGGAGGTATTCAATAAATACTTATTAGATTCACCAAAATGCAAACACATACTGAGACCTAAGTGAGTCTCCTTAAGAATCCTCATCTAATCTTCTAAATATCTAAATAGGATATTTCCATTAAACTGAACACGATGATTATTGGGTGTTTCCTTATAATTGTTTCTGAAATCCAGTGGATTGATCAGATTGTTATGGCAATGTACCGTGTTCTGATTACAAATATAAATATTCAGAAGAAAATTTGGAAAATGTGAGGAAAAACATTTTTTTGTGGGGGAGGCTTTTTAGTTTTTAACCTCAAAATTTAAAAAAAAAGGAAATTTTTTTATTCTAAAATTTCCTGTTTTCTCCTGGCCTTTAAATCTCTAAATATAACAAAACAATTGTTTTAAGACTAAGCTAACATATTCACACTACATTTTTTATATGCCTAAAATGTAAAAAAAAAAAAATGTCTTAGGAGCTCCAAAAGGTAACCAAAAAACGTATTGAATGTGTTTAAATTCCTCATTTTTTTCCTAGAATTTTTCATTTTCACTTCTTAGTCATAAATATAAAGCAGAAAAGAAGCCAATCTTTAGTGACATTTCCACTTTATGAATGTTTCTCCACATAAAATAGAAAGCTTGCTCCCCTAAAAGAATCATTGGGACCTTTCCCATGTATCAGACCAGAGCACAGGCTCTACTCACACTCTCTTAAAATAAATTAGGATAATTAGTAAGTTGAGTCCCCAGACCACGACTGGTGACTTTTTGTCTAAAGCCTTCTAAGAATAAACCTGAGGAGCAGGAGTGTGTCTAATACTGTTGTTCATAAGCCCTCATCTGGTGTGTTTCCCTCAATATCATTCTCCAGTTAATCTTTCTTTAATACTATTTGATACTCCTTAACATCAATTAGCTTTTACAAAGGGATATTTACTGAAAAGATATAGTAAGAACTTGAGTAAAACAATGTCCAATATCTGGAGCACACTGTACTTTATCACTTTGCACCCTAGGGAGTGTGGCCTCAAAATTAATGTGTTACTACAGAATATTCCCCCTACTAAGTACAGTTTTGGGTAATCCATAGCTAATGGAGGAGTCACTTTCTTGTTTATAGGACATCAACTGCCAGTTATAGGCCTTCAGCTGCAGGCTTGATTTTCTCTTAGGTGGTACTGAAGGATGTTATTTCTCAGGGAAAGTCTCTTACCAGCCTTGGCTACTGAAGCGGCCTGCATACTCATTTTATGGATTCCAGGTGGTGGATCTCTAGTGACTTCAACATTTAGAAGATCACAAATTCATAATCTGGTTCAATTTGTCTCAGATACATTTAATCATCTAAGATCAAGAGAAATGAAATACCACTACAACTCATTTATAATGAACTTTAAGATTCCCAAAGCACTTTACTCACGTTATCCCATTTAATCCCCACAGGCACCCTTTGAGGTAGGTACTATTTGAAAGAGATTCAGTAAATTGCCTAGAATCACATAGCTAGTAAGTGAAGAAGAATTTGAACTTAGGTCTTAATGACTCCAAGTCTAGGGTTCTATGCACTAATGCCACCTAGCCACTCCCACAAAGTTGGAGGCAACTGTGATGGAAGGTATTCATGACTGTGTAGATAAAGCATCTGGCAACAGGCAGCAGCCATTTCTATTTCTTTTGCTTTTACCCCTCCCCAATCTCAGAGGCCTCTAGCACTTTTGCTTTACTTGCCATAAGAGAAGACACTTCTTCTCTTCCAGCCATTTGTATACAAACTCAATTTTGGATCAGCCTTAAGTCGAAAAGTTGCTATTATCATGCAGGAAGCAGACAGAAGTCAGAGAATACTGATCCATGCTTTGATACAGGGAGGGTAAGGGCCCCTCTATCATGCGCTTCTGGAGCTAGGCTTACCATGCTTCTACATGGATGTTATAATCAGCCTGTTCTGGCTCCAAGGGCTAGGGCCCATTCCCATTGCAGGTTCCCCTGTACAAAGATAAACATAGGCTCCAAGTCCTCAGGCAATTTGCTTTACAATACTCCTTTTTCCTCCTTCAGAGACACAATAATAAACCTATACCATTCAACTAAAGGAATAATCTCTTGTACCTGTCCATATAACCAATGGAATGAATGAAAAAAAAATTATATTAAATGCTTATTATATGTCAAACACTATACTAAACATTTGGAGTTTAAATATAAAAAGCAAGTTAGACCCTGCCACAAGGAGCTTTCATTGTAATGGGGAAAGATAATACATAATGGAGTGGTAGCCATAAAGAGTCGTATTTTTGGTTGGTGACATCACAAGGTTGATTGAGTATAACCACAGAGCAAGCATAGGGTTCTGTTGATTTTGTTATTATTCTCATTGGAAGAACTGGAGGGGAGGAGGGGAATGCACAAGACCATATGAGAGAAAGATAAGGTAAGCACATCGTGATGGGCCTGAAGGAGCCTAGATGTGATAAATTCTAATCAATCAAGAGCTCTGGGCTCTAAGGAGGAATACTAGCATGCAAAGTTGGAGGCAAAGATAGCACAGCCCCATGACTTGTGGATTAAAGAGACCACATCTATCAGATAAAGGTGAGTGCTGTTTCCCAACCACTATCTTGTATCAGCAATAGAATAATCCACATTTGATTGAGATAATCATTCTCCATTCTATCTTTGCAGTAAATTCCAAGTACCTTTCCTTTTCATGAAGCTAGTGAAAGTTTCCACCATTGTCAGCAGGCTGAATGGATCGAAGAAATTAAATGTAACATCACTTTGGGTCCTAGATGTCTTTATGACAATGCTCCTTGGAAAGCACCTCATTGTCACACTTTCATTTCTTCCCATTCCCCTGATAACTTACTCCAGCCTGTCTAGGAAAATTATTTTTCCCATATCCTCATTCATTCCTTTTCATGAGAGATTGAAAGGGAAAGGGAACAAGCATTTATTAAGTGACTACTATATGTCCCAGGAACTGTGTTTAATATTTTTAAAATACTCAGTTGGTCCTCACAATAATACTGTAAAACAGGTGCTATTATTATTACCCTCATTTTACAGATGAGGAAACTGAGGCAGGATGGAGATTAAATTACTTGCCCCCAGTCACAAAGTTAGTAAATGTCCAAAGCTAGGTTTAAACTCAGATCTTCCCTGACTACTGAGACAGTGGCTCTATCAACTGCACCACATAGCTGCCTCAGAGGCAAAGTTCATGGAAAGTTCTCAGCCCGGAGCTATTTAATATTTTCATTAATTACATAGATGAAGACATAGATGGCATACTTAATCAGATTTGTAGATCACATAAGGCTGGGAGAGATCGCTAACCTGTTCAATGTCCAAGTTAGGACTCAAGAAGATCTTGACAGGCTAGAAAATGGACTGAATTTTATAAACCTAAAAGTAAAATCCTACACTTGGGCTATTAAAAAAAAAAATTAACTGCCTAAGTACAGGGTTGGGGAGCCATGGCTACTTGCCCTTGGTTTTTCATGTGAAAATGATCTGCTCTCTGATAGGGTACAGGCTGCTGAGGGAGCTAATGCAGTATTAAAGTTACATTAAGAAATATTGTGCTCAAGATACATGATGATAGTATTATTGCTTTCTGTCTGGTCAGTCCACATCTGTAGTATATTGTGTTTAGTCCTGGGTAATGCGTTCTATGTTATTTTATTATTTTTAAAATTCTATTTTATTTCTAGCTCCAAGTATTCCCCTCCCTTTTCCTCTCCAGAAGGCAAGAAAAACAAAACCTATTGCACATATGTACTGGCACAGTGGTGAGAGCACTGGGCCTGCAGTCAAGAAGATCTGATTGGATGTGAATCTGTGACCTCGAGGCCACATGTGATCCTCTAGGTCCTCGAGTACGGCCATTTGATGGAAGCCAAACTTCACAAAATATGTCCTTTATTGGGATTTTTATTTTTTTAGAAAAATCTGAAAAGACCATATATGAACTCATGCAAAGTGAAGTAAGCAGAACCAGGAGAACAAAGGAGTTCACAGTAACAGCAACATTGTACCATGATCAACTACAAACGACTTAGTTATTCTCAGAAATACAAGGATCCAAGACAATTTGAAAGATTTATGAGGAAAAATGCTATCCATATCCAGAGAAAAAACTGATAGAATCTAAATGAGTATTGAAGCACACAATTTTCACTTTTTATGTGTGTGTGTGTGTGTGTGTGTGTGTTTCCTTTTGGTTTGTTTGTTCTTTCACAACATCACTAATAGTCATATGGAAATATACATGATTGTACATATAACCTATATCATATTGCTTGTCATTTAGGGAAGAAGAAAATTTGGAAATCAAAAAATTTTAAAGGTATATATTAAAATTTATCTTTATATGTAATTGGAGAAAATAAAATACTATTAAAATAAATAATATTAGATACCATTATTATTATTTTTATTACATGGGAAGTAGCTTAAATTTGTTCTACTTTACTGCAGGTAAGCAAATTTAGGCTTGTTTTGAGGAAAAACTTCCTAACCATGTTAGGCCCTTATCCAAGGGTGAAATGGAGAGGCTTCTCCATGCTCACATGGAAGAAGTATGGACACTTCTTGGGCACACCATAGAAGGAATTATAGGTCAAGGAAAGAATTAGACTAAATGGTCTCTGAAGTACATCATAAGTATTCTCTAATTCTACTGCCAATGACAGCCTTATATTTATATAGTATGTTAAGATTTACAAAGCGCTACAGTCGTGAACAGGAGGAGTTAGTGTAAACATTAGTACCATTTTTAGGAGAGGAAAGTGTCTGACTGAGCAACTTCTTCAAAGACACACAGCTAGGACTTGTCAAGAATTCTCTTTGTTATTAAAGCCAAAAATTTATAGTTAATTAGATACCAGAATAATGAGATGCCATTTTTGAGCACTAATAAAATAAAACATAACACATTTGCGTGGCACCTCAGTGTTTGCAGTGCAATGAGGCTTTGCTCACAATAACACTGTGAGATAGGCAGCACAAATTGTTATCCCCATTTTACAGATGAGGACTTATGTGCAGGGATCCAGCCATAAGTTTGGAAAAGATTGTACAACTACTGAATAGCAGATCCAGGCTCATAAATCTAAAGTCAAGAAGGCCCTTAGCGATTCTCTAGTCTAATCCATGTTTTACAAATGAGTGAACTGAAGTCCAGAGAAATTTAATGACTTGCCCAAAGTCACACAGGTAATGTTGAGAGCAAGTTTTAAACCCTGGTCTCCTGACTCCAGAATCTGCACTCTTTCTAACATTCTGGAAAGAAAATTGACACGGCACCAGAGGACTCGGGTTCAAATACTAACACAAAAACTTAGGTTCAAGTAATAATTTGCAGCAAGGATGAAATCTTTGACACTGAGTAACTTAATTTCTCTGAACCTCAACTTTCTCTTTTCTAAACTTAGGAGTTTGGAGTAATGATAACAGCTAACATTTCTCTAGCTTTCATATGTGCCAAACAACTTACAATTATTCTCTCATTTTGTCCTCACAACAACCCTGAAAGGTAGTTGCTATTCTTATCCCCTTTTTATAGATGAGGAAACTGAGGCAAATAGGTTAAATGACTTGCCCAGGGGCACACAGCTAACAAGTATCTGAGACTGGCTTTGAACTCTAAATTTCTTTCCATATCTAAATCCTCTTAGCACACATCTTTTATTATAAATCCAGTATGCAGTCCTGCATATTTAGTTTTCCCCTTAATTGTTTCTCATGTCACCCTTCTGTCTTAAACCCTGTTCAAAGCTTTAACAACAACAAAAACGATTGCTTTTCTAATTAAACTCACTTAAATTTAAGTAGGTCTCAAATGCTCTCCACTTGGTCTGTTTTCTGCTCTCTTCTTCTGTCTTCCAGGCACTTAATGATAATCATTTCTTTGACTTTATTTTAGCCACCAGTTGAGACATCTACCTTGCATCAGCTTTCTTTTTCAGCCAGTTGGGTGTCATATGACTCGCTACAGTTAAACCGAGGTCTATTGTGTGGTTTACATATCCTGGCATATATATAAAATGTCATCAGGTCAAAACCCAAATCCATTGCTGCAATGACTTTCTTGTACTTTACCCTGGGAATGAAGTTACTCTAGACTCTCCCCCTCCTTTCCTATTTGCTTATTTAACTTACTTAGTATTGTGTGAACTTAGTTACTGATTTCTAGTCTACTTGATGTTTGTGTAGCAAAGTGCTCAACTTTCATTTGCTAACAGAAAATAGGATTTTAAGATTACTGAAGCAATTTATAACAAGAGAAAATTTGCCATGTGCCTCTTGTATTATATATGTGTGTATAGATATGAGACATATACACATAGAGGGAGGAAGGGAGGGAGGGAGAAAGAAGAAGGGAGGGTAGGAAAGGGAGAGGGGGGAGAGAGAGAGAGAGAGAGAAAAGAGAGAAGAGAGAGAGAGAGAGAGAGAGAGTGAGAAGGGGAGAGGAAGAGAGAATGATTTTTCTAAGTTGGGGAAGGTTGGTCTTTTATATATTGAGAAGGGGGTGATCATTATGCCATTGTAACCTTGTAGGATTATAGAAGCAGCTGTATGCTCCTAAATGTGTAACAATAAGCTTTCAAAAAATGCTCTGGACATGCTTTTAAGTTTAATTTATATTATTAACTTTTTTCCATTTTCTTAAGTCTAGACAAACAACAAAAAATCAATTAAGCCCTTAGATTTCTGAAGTGTAAATGCTTACACCAAAAATTTAACAAAGAGTTCAAAATTAGTTTGAGCTGGCTCCAGTACATCCCTTTTTAGGGTCATTTAGTGTCATTTCCTCACTTTACATGTAGGGAACCTAAGTTTTAGAGAGTTCAAGTGACTTGCCCAATCTCATACTGCTAATAAGTGGAAGGACCAGGATTTAATCTTTAGTCTTCAGTCAATGTAAACAGCAATCTTTCTACTTAACTTCTTTTTTTTTTGGAGGGGGAAGGTGTTATGCCACACATGAGCAGCTTTTCAAAAGAATGCTGCTCTGAACAGCTTTTAAGGTTCTGATTACACGTATAGTGAACACTATTTATTCCATAACAAATCAAAGCAAAACATTCACAGCAAATCAAAGTACAGCATTCACAACAACTTATCACAGAAAATGGCCGCATAGTTTCCACCACAATGGTCACAAAGTTTTCAACAAAGAACAATCGTTTGTAACTCAATCATTCATTCATCCTTAAGGAGGTTTTGCCTCCTCAAGGAACACAAAGTACAATGGTCAAAGTTTTCCACTCCTGGGGCACACTAAGTTAACTCAATCAGTCACTTATTCAATCATCAATCACTAAGTACAATCATTTAGTCAATCAATCATTCCATCAACTGAATCATTCAATCCTTCATCATTCACTATTCAATCATCAGAAAATACACAGACCCTCCACCCCTAGGTCACTAGCAAATTTACAATTTCTCAGTCAGTACACAGTATCCAAATAAAGTCTTCTTTCAGCTTGACTCGGGGTAGTCTCTCAGGTTCCCTGAATCCCCTTCCATGGTCCCAGGTCCTACTTGGATTCACCAAACTGTCTCCTGGGTTTAAAAGGCAGAGATATCTCCCAGGTCCTCATCCAGCTCTCCATGTAATCTCTGTTCCATGCTGAAGCTGACAGTGTCCAGTCCACCCCAAATCCTTCACAGTCTCTGTTCCTAGGAAGTTCCAACTAAGCCACAAACATACAAAGTCTTAAATCCTTCAGTCTCTGTTCCTGGGAAGTCAAGTCTCAACAAAGCCACAAACAAGTTCATGCAAAGTACCAGCATCACAGTCATGCTTTCTCAGTCTTTTGGCAGCTCCAGCTGGCCCTCAGACTCAACAGAAGTTTCAGCTGGATCCCAGAATCAAAAATTGTTTCATCCAGGTTCTCCAAATCAAAATCATTCTCTCCAGCCTAGTGGAGGAGGGCTTTCCTCTTCACCTCCCCAACTCCTCTTCATCCTCCCTGGTGGCAGCAGCTTCTGCCTCCATGGAGCTTGCTCCAAGAAGATCTGTCTCAGTTCTCAATTCACAATTCTCTCCAGCAGCTTCTCTGCCTCCATATGCTTGTCCCAAGAAATTCTGACTCTCCTTCTCTGGAGCTTTTCCTTATATACAGTATTGCCCCTCCCTGTTCAGCCCCTTCCTGTTACATCAGCAACAGGAGACAGGAGTTCATACCTTCTGTTTCTTTAATAGAGGCTTAATCTGAACTAGGTGCTAAGTACCTCTTAGTTTAGCAATACAAAAGGAACTTCAAATCTCATTACTGTTACAGAAGGCAAGGCAATTGGGGTTAAGTGACTTGCCCAAGGTCACATGGCTAGTAAGTGTTAAGTGTCTGAGATGATTTGAACTCAGGTTCTCCTGACTCCAGGGCTGGTGCTCTACTCACTGCACCACCTAGCCACCCCTCCACTTAAGTTCTTATTCAGTTACCTCACAGTTATGGAAAAGAATTTTGGAAACCATAAAGCTCTCAGTGATTCTGTTGATATCAGTGTTTTTGGTTTTGTTTTGTATTTTTGCAGTGCCTATCTCAACTCCTTTGTGCCATAGTAGATGGTCTGTGTGATATGGCTGAAAAAATTCAGCCACAAAATGGCCAGCCAACAAAGCCACAAACTTTACACACACACACACACACACACACACACACACACACACACACATACACACACACATCAAGGGTGGGGAACCTGTGGCCTCAAGGCCACATGTGACCATCTAGGTCCTGACTGGATTCAGTCAAAGGGCTGCACTTGAGGACCTATCCTCTTATATCTTCCCTAGTATATTTTCCCCATAATCTCTTTCTCTTGAATCTCAGTCTTTCTTTATATATTGGTTCATTCCCTGCTATCTTAAAAATCTCCCAAAGTTTCCAATATTCTTAAAAAAAAAAAATCACATGGGACAGCTAGGTGGCACAGTGAATAGAGCACTGGCCCTGGAGTCAGGAGGACCTGAGTTCAAATCCGGCCTCAGACACTTAACACAAAAACCTAGTCATGTGACTTTGAGCAAGTCACTTAACCCCAATTGCCCTATCTTCCCTTCTCTAAAAAGCAAAAAAAATAAAAATAAATGAAAATTTAAAAAAAAATCACATGATCCTACCATCCCTCAAGCTATTGTTCTTTATCTCACCTCCCTTTTACAAACAACTAGAAAAAAGTTGTCCATACTTCTTGCCTCCACTTTTTTTTCCCTTTCTCACTTACTTCTCAACCCCTTTCAATCTGTCCTCTCACCTCACTTAACTAAAACTGTTCTCTCCATATTTACTAGAGATCTCTTAATTGGCAAATTCAAAAGCCTTATCTCAAATCTCATTCTTCTAGAGCTCTGTAGCATATTGGATCCCTAACTACTGGTAGTTGCCCTGTAATGGTAATGGTAATTTGAAGATCTTCTCTGCCCCTTAATAGGCTGAATGTAATCACATGAAGCCTGTGGTGGGAGGAGCTTGCTGAATGAGTGGAGCAGGAAGGGTGGAGCAGAGCTGAGAGGAAGCTAAGATTCAGAGTGGTTAGAATAGAGGGAGGAGAAAGGACACAGGGAAGGAGACAGCTAGACTTGTGAGTATTTGTGGGAAGACTTTGGGATGGTGTTTCTCTCTGCAGTGTAATTGTATATATATTTCTTTGCTGTTATGATGAATTCAGTTTTCTCGTGTTGGGATTTGGCTTTCTGGTGTCTGAATGAATGTTTTGCTTCTGTCTTTTATATAGAGATTCTGTTATATTTTGTGATTCAGAACTGTGCCTGCATATTCATAGTTGCCATAGGTGCTGTGAATACTGTCTTGGTGATACAGCCACCCAAATTATTTTGGTTTTATTTTGAATATACTTACATGTATGTGTGTTGCCTAGGCACACATGCCTATATATATATATATATACATATGCACAATTCCTTGATGGCAGGTATTATTTCATTTTGGTCTTTATATTTCTATTACCTAGTATAGTTCTTGATATGCAGTGAGTGCTAAGTAAATGCATATTGATTTACTGATCATTCTCTCCTCCTAGATCATCCTCATTTTCATGATACCATGCTCTCTTGTTTCTCTTCATACCTGTCTGATAGCTCCTCAGTTTCCTTTGCTGGACTGTCATCCATTTTATGTACTCTAATTGTAGATGTACACTAAGGTCCAATCTTGGGCCCCCTTTTCCTCTCCCCTCTCTTTCTTTCTCTCTCTCTCTCTCTCCTCACTATTGGTGATCTCATTAACTCCCATAGGTTCACTTATCATGTCTTCCCTTCCAGTGGTCCAGCTCCCATCCAGAGGGCACAGCAAAAATGGGTACTTTTGGAAACACTTCTACTTTCCTCTGTTTGGCTAGATGCTAATCTCCTGCTATAGGGAACCCAGAGTCCTTTTTCCAAGCCAATTCTTGGGCACACTACTTCTAAAATGTGATGAGCTAGGCCTCTTCATCCTTCACAAAGGCATACATGGTTGCTCAAATCATTTGGATGAGTAGAGAGTCACCACCTACAATGGAGGACTACTAGTCTTTACCATCTGTGTGGTCACTTCATCTTTCAGATGGAATATGATCTGACTTACCAATACACCCTTAGGACTCTTGGACTCTTCTATACATCCTACAGAAATAGGAGCTCATGCCATAATTTGTGGACTATAAGTAAGGGAATTACACTTCCATTGGCTATGCCGTATTTGGAGTTGAACTCGGTTCAGCTGCTTTAAGGACTGAGTGGTATAGAAGAGCATCTGCCTTTGGGTGTTGAGGGGAAATGCTTGTACCTCCTTTATTGATGTAAAAGCTAATTGATATTAATGGGTTACATGATACTAGGATCCTAATCACTGGTGATTTTAATGGGGGAAAACACTGGAATGAGGTGTTTAACCTATAACCTTAATGACATTTGTACTCCCTCAGGGTTACCTCTAGAATCTTGAGGGGGAATATAGCCAGCTCCTTCTGGGGACCAGAATTGTCAGAGTGAATTGGAATTAGAATAATGACCTCCAGAATTTGTAAAGGCCACAATAGTATAGACTGAAAGGAGAAGAGGGACCAGGATAGAACATTGTTATAGTTAATGGGTGTTACCTGGATCTTTAATCAGCAAAGGAGACAATAAGTAATTGCACTTATAGGAGAAACAGGGGAGAACAGTGTTGAGAAATCCAGGAGGAGAAGGTGATAAATAGTGTCGAATGCTACAGAAAAGTCAAGAAAGACAAGAGTTGAGCAAAAGTCATCACATTTGGCAATTAAAAGATCATTGATAACTTCCATGGGGACCATTTCACTTGAATGATGAGGTTGGAATCCAAATTACAGAAGATTTAGAAGAGAGTGAGAAAAGAAAAATTTGGAGGCATGTAATAATTTTGGAAAATTAATTATTATTTTTGAATATTAATAATAGCATTAATAATATTTAATAATAATAAAGGCAAATAAAATCAATGTTCCAGAACAAAACTAGATTATAAAACTAAGGACCTAATTTTCAAGTATAAGATAGGAAGATAAACGGTGAATATATGCCATAATACAACATGTCACTTCAGTCAGTCCATTGTTTCTGAATAACCTGTTTGGTTGATGTCAGCAGTAGGAGCCAAGTGAAATTTCTATACAACGTGCTTTGGTACCTAGAGATGTAACTTCATTTTAAAATAATTGAGTCTATCAATCTGAAGAGTGTTATTGCCATCCCTGAATGCTTTCTATAGCCAGTAGGAATTTTCTTGATTCTAGAACTGAAATAGGAAGAAGTAGGGGTCAAAAGTCAATTTGTTAAAACAAACGGAAATCTTTATCAAACTATTGCTGATTAAGAGTTGTTCTTTTTTTCATTTATTACTGGTCAGTACAATTTCAGAGACAAATTTACTTGGTTTATACACAGGCAGCCTAATTTCCATGCTGATTGTTAAGTGTTGATGAGAGACAAGGTATTAAATTTTTATCATTATACAGTATGATTCATCTGTTATGCCTCAGTTAGTGAATTGCTTATTTGTTTTGAAATGAGAATTTAATTATTGGAATCAGCTGCACAGAAAAAAAAAATTCAGGCACACTAGTTTCACCAGCCTAGAAATTCTACCTTTAGTTGTGCCAATTTTTATTAATGTAAGTTTGGATGGGAATTTATTAAGTAATTCCTACTAATCAACTGATGATATGTTAAATTGTGCTCATTTAGAGACTGGTGGCTATGTCTGCAAAAGAGAAGTGGTACCATCTTTAGGGTTTTTTTAATTGTATCTTGTTTTTTCATCACTTTTTCAGTCATGCTGACTCTTCATGACTCCATTTGGGGTTTTCTTGGCAAAAGATACTGGAGTGGTTTGCTATTTCCTTCTCAAGTTCATTTCACAGATGATGAAACTTAAGCAAACAGAGTTAAGTGACTTATCCAGGTTTACACAGCTAGTAAGTGTCTGAGGCCGAATTTGAATTCATGAAGTTGAATCTTCCTGACTACAAGCCTGGCACTTTATCCACTGTGCCATCTAGCTGCTCCTTTTTTATTGTATGACCTCTCCAAATTCCTGGGTATCTTTGCTGAAAGGTGGCATTCTTGTATAACTTTGGAAATGCATATGCTTCAGGAAGTAGCTCAGATCTTTTATTCAGCAACAGCTCCTTAAAAAGTTTTTCAAAAGAAAGAAGTTAGACATTGTTAAAGCTGGCAATTGCCCTCTAAGCTCAGGTTCTTATGCATAACTGTGGAGCTTTAAAAAACAAACAAATCTAGAAACATAGAAAAATTTAATGAATAGGAAGTTTAGTACAAAGTTACCAATTTAAAGTGTTTAGTCATCTTCAACATGCCTTTTACCTTCGTTTGATATAGGTATTTCCATCTGTTGTAGCCATTTTGGATCTCACAAAAGAGGTGGACTGACCACTAAAGGAACAGGCCTTTAGTACAGGAACATTTAAACTAATATAATGGATACTTAATGACCTAATTTGAGATTAGGAAATGGGGAGGGGTGTCAGAAAACAGAAGTTCAGGGCAAAACATTCCAGTTATCAGAGAGACAAAGATATGTCTAGGATTTCAGTTGTCAGATGTTATAATCATAAGGAAAAGGATCTCTTAAAAGGCTATCTTCTGCACTTGACATATTTAGGTTAGGCCAAGCCATAATCACTCTTTCCAATTAGGTATAGAATCTCCTCGGTTCTGTCTTCACCATTCAGCAACAGTGGTTGAGGGCCCAGAAGTAAATAGAGGGACAGAGTCTCACATAGACATATTAGGATTGGTCTCTTATCTTTGATATGCTAGATAGGGAGATTTTAAAAAAGGATGGAATGGGAGCTTTTCTTCCTTTGCCCTTATTATCATGGGGATATGCAAGTTTCTAGAGAAGAATAGATGGAAGGAATGATACTAGACAGGAAGAGATGGAACATTTAGAGTAGCCAGTCACACTTGAGATTTAAGGATCTAAAAGTAGTATCTAAAACCAAAGGTTTTCATACTTCTACATAACCTGTTTCTGAATTTCAAGATGATGCAGCAAAGCAGGCCAGGTTGTAAGGAGAACTCTTACTATATATTTTTTGTTTAAAATCAAGCTCTCTTCGGTCTAAAAATAATCCCTCCAGGAAAAAAAAAAAAAAACATGAACTCAGCAAGTTATTAAGTACCCATTATGTAGAAGGCAAGTACCACTATATTAAATAAAGGAAATTCAAAGGCAAAATTAAAGCCATCTCTGTACTTTTGGAGCCTACATTTTCTGTTTTGGGGGAGGGGACTAGAAAAGGCTTCATCACATATATGGTGAACCTAAAAGGAAGATAAAGATTCTGAGAAGCAGGTCTGAAGAGAAAGTTCATTCCAGGCAGAGTAGGCAAAAAGTACAAGAACAAAGGAAGCTAGAAAAAGAATGTGGTGTTTGGAGAATACAGCTCAATTGAAAAGACAATTAGATGCAGATTGTCTAAAACCTTAAATGTCAGACTGATAACTCTCAAATTTTCTCCTAGATGTAACAGTAAATCACAGGTATTTGAAAAGGATCTCCCAGCCTTTTATAGATGTATACTATTATGTGACAATATGCACAACTGAAAAAGTACCTTGCAAATTGTAGAAACTCAAATATCATTTTAATGAATGAAATTAATGAAATATTATTAGGTCTACCCATGCATTGGTTAAAGAACATGAGAGTCATTTCAGCAATACTTCACACTTGATCAAACTGCATGAAGACATAATTGCAACCACTTTACACTCATTGTTTATCCAGGCAGATAGTTTACATTTACTGTTTTGACTGTAATAATAACAAGAGTAATAACAGAATGTAAGCCTCATGACAAACAACCCTGCAAAGTTAATACTACAGACACTATTATTCCCATTTTATAGATGAGGAAACTGAGACTGAGAGAAGCTAAATGACTTGCCTAAGATCATACAAGTAGTATTTATGAGAAGCAAGGTTTGAATCTAAGTTCAAAATTCAGTACTTATTTTACTCAGCTGCCTGTCAGGTAATTATAGCTAAGTTTGGGAAACCATTTTGCCTCTAAATGTGTAGACTCAGTTTAAATTGATAACCCTACAGACATCAACTGTTTTCAGCAATGAAAAGGGCTGGTGTCAGTTGTAGAAGTTTACTACTGGGTGTAATTTTTTTTAGCCTGTTTATCAGGTGTTCAGCATTATCTGTCCCTAGGACTTCCTATTCAACTTTTTGAGGATGGGACCTGCAGTTTCTCTAAAGCTGAAGTTGTTACTGAAAGAGAATCATCAGTTATTTTACTGGCAACGAAACTAAGAATGAGGGTCACTAATTTCACTATCTCATAACTCAGATTCATTTGAAAATTCAGTATAACCATTAACAAAATGGTATCACAAGGAGAACTTCAAATACCATTAGAATTTCTTAACTAGACATTTAATATGTAAACCATATAGAGGTGGTAGAGCTGAGAAGTACAGTGAGCTTCTCTCTAATGCCTCCAAACAGATCTAGAAAACAATTTGTGAAGAGAAAAAACCCCCCAAAACAGTGGATCACTTTTCTAGCCCAAGTCAGCACAGAAAAGTAAATGTCTACAGACACTGGGGACGAAGGCTGGTCAGGAGTGCAACAGGCAAAGCATTCCAAGCAAGGGAAAAAATGGTGCACCAGGGCAAGAAGTCTCAGATTTAGCACAGAGGGGCCTAAGCTTGTGTGTGAAGAAGTGGAAATTAGCAGCTCTGTCACTCACTTCCAAGTTCTGCGTCATAGATTCAGTGTGGACTGAGGAGGAGACCTGCACCTAGGGATGACATTCCAGGATAAGCAGTTGTGGGGTCCTAGACTGATTCCAAAAGTCAGCAAGTAGACTGTGAGAATGAGCAGACCAAAAAAAAAATCTCACAATTTGTTGAGAGAGATGCTCATGACACAAGCGCAGAAGAGAATGATGCCAAAACATCTATAAGCAAAACATGAAAGAAAAACACAACTTGGGCACAAATTCAACTAGAATTTCTTGAAGAGATAAAGAGGGAGTTAAAATGAAATGAGAATACTAAAGGAAAAATGAAAAAAATATGATATTAACAAGTTTGTCATGAGAGGCCCAAAATCTTGCCCAAGTAACAAATACTCTGAAAATTAGAATGGATTAAATGGAAGGTAATGGCTTCATGAGACAATAAGAAATATTAAAGCAAAGTCAAAGAACTGAAAAAATAGAAGGAAATATAAGATATTTCATAGTAAAAAAAACAAGCAAACAACTGACCTGAAAAACAGATGGAGAGAGATATAATTTTTAAAAATCATTGGAGTAGCTAAAAGCCACAACCCCCCAAAATAAAAAGAGCCTCAACATACCATTTCAAGAAATCTTAAAAGAAAATTGCCCAGATATCTCAGAACCAGAGGATGTAATAGAAATAGAAAGACTTTACCTGTTATGTCCTGAAGGAAATCTCAAAATGAAAACTCACAGGAACATTATAACCCAGATCCATAACTTGCATGTCAAAGAAAAAAAATGCTATAATCAGCCAGAAGGAAAATAATTCAAGTACGGAGAAGTTATAGTAAGGATCACAGTTTAATAGTCACCACCATAAATAAGCAGAATGTGCTATTTTAGAAGGCAGAGAACACAGGATTACAACTAAGAATAATTTATCCAGCCAACTGAATATAATCCTATAGGGGGAAAATAGATCTATAAAGAAAAGAGCACTTCCAAACATTCCTGATGAAAAGAACAGAGCTGCATAGAAACCTTGAAATACAAACATAGGAGTCAGGGGGAACCATAAAAAGACAAATATGAATGAAAAATCATAGACATCTAAACAAGGTTAATGTTTACATTCTAATATCAGGAGATGATAAATGAATCTCCTTTGAATTCTTTCATCATTATGGGTCATAAAGGATGTTTAAATAAATAGAAGGCCTAGCAATGATTTTTTTATGTTTCGATGATCTTAAAAGGACAGAAAGAAAGGGGAAGAGGAATATACTGAGGGGAAAAGGGAGAGGAAATTGAGGGAAAATGATCATAATTGGGGTGTTCAAGTAGCGATCTTCCAACAAGAAGGAGGTAAGGTAAGCTAACAAAATGAACTAGTCAAAGGAAGGAAGAGCACACACAGTTGGGTACATTTCCTTAAATGGAGAAACAGTAGGAAAATGGAAGAATAAAAGGAAGATTAAATTGAGGGAGGGATTAACCTGGATATACAAAATATACTTATAGTTCTTATTGTGGTAGCAAAGAATTAGAAACTGATCGTTGGTGAATGGTTGAATAAGTTGTGGTATATAAATAGTCTAGAATACTATTTTAATGTAAGAGTGATTAAGGATGTTTCAGAGAAACCTTAGAAGACTTGTGTGAACTCATGCTGAATGAAGCAAGCAGAATGAGAACAATTTATACAATGACAATAATATTTTAAAGACAAATGACTGAAAAATTTAGGAACTCTGGTTAGCATAATGAATAGTCTCCATTCTATAAGACTAATGATGAATTATACTACCTGCCTCCTGATACAGAGGTGGAAGTCTCAGAATACAAAATGAAACTTTTCCCTCCTAGGTATGTCCAGTATGGAAATTTGTTTTCATTAAATGTTTATAATTGAGATTTAGTTTTTCTTTCTTTAGGAGAGAGAGGTAAGGGGGGGGAGGGGAGATTTTTATTGATAGAAAAAATTATTTAAAAAATTAAAGAAAAATAAATCATATTGGCAGAGTTGATGTCCTGGATTGTAGTATAGAGCTAGAGAAAGTAGGAATCTCAGAAACCAGCCAGTTAAATCTCTCTATTTTACAGCAGAGGAAACTTAGGGCTACAAGTATAAGTGACTTACCCAAAATCATACAGATAATTAAATATCATAGGCAAAATTTGAACCCATATTCTTCTTTTTTTTTTTTTTACTTTTAGTTTATAAGATTCAGTTCCACAATCCCTTGAGTTTCAGATTTTTCTCCCCT
>CM053591.1:95006138-95045949 GCA_028646515.1 Pseudochirops corinnae
AATCATGTATAGGATCTGCAAATACTTTCACATTGTACAATAGTCTGGCTGTATAGAAGAATTGTAACCGATGAGTGAACACTTGGAAAAAAGAAACAAAACCAAACATGAAAAAGAACGATAGCATGTATTGCTTCAGTCTCCATTTAAACTCTCTTTCTATATCTATAAACTAGATCCTTTCTAGATCTTTCTCTGAATGTAGACATCTCCTTCCATCCTGAGATTTGTAGAGTTGTCTTTTAGCTGTGCGTTGCTGAGAAGAGTCCAGTTCATCAAGGCTGATCATCACACATATGATGTGTCTGTGATTGTGTGCAAATTTTTCCTGGTTCTGCTCTTCTCACTTAGCATCAATTTGTATAAGCCTCTCCAGGTAATTATGAAGTCCATCTCCTTCCCATTTCTTATAGCACAATAGTATTCCATTACATTCATATACCATAACTTATTCAGCCATTCCCCAATTGATGGACATCTCCTATATTTCCAGTTTTTTGCAACCACAAAGAGAGCTGCAATAAATATTGTTGCACATATGGGTCCTTTTCCCACTTCTGTGAACTCTTTGGCATATAACTCCAACAGTGGTATTGCTGGATCAAAGGGTATGCAATTATTTATAGCCCTTTGGGCATAGTTCCAGATTGCTCTCCAGAATGGTTGTATCAGTTGACAACTCCACCAACAATACATTAGTCTGAACCCATATTCTTGACTCCAAATTTAGTGCTCTTTCTACTTATACTATGTTTCTTTAAGGTATGTTTCCTAAATTAATATAGTCTAACCTACTTATTTCAAGTTGAATAGTTTTAAATGGTAAGCAATGTAAATGGCAGTATAAAGGATGAAGCTTTCCCAGCATAGTGCTAAGCACTTAAATCATATCACGGACTAGTTAAACACAACAGTTCAGAACTAATCCTGATACTTGGGGTTTGGGAATTTATGAGTTTTTTTTTGCATATTCATTTTATGCATGCCACTGAGTGTTCCTCAATAGAAACATTTTTTGCAAATTTCGATTTGAGTCTAAATGTAAGATATTAATTGCATAGAAAACCTGTTCTTTAAAAATGTAGAAAATGACAAAGTATGGCAGATTTTTGTACTGGGAAAACATTTCCACCTCTGAATTATATGATGAAGTCAGGTGTAATTTAAACTATTAGGAACTGTGTGATGTGTAGGACATCGATACCTTTATTTTTATTTATTAGACAATAGTTCAATACTATTTCACAGTTTCATGTTTTCCAAAATGATTTCTAAGGGCTCTTGCTTGCAGATTTTTAGAAAAGCATTAGATGGCAGTGTTCACATGAGTTTAGAAGGGGATTCACTGCAGTAATTTTTATTGTATAAGCCTATAAATTCCTTCATTGTAGATTTTATACAGCTCTGACTAGAGTATTCCCATTTTTGCTGAACTCCCTCTGTGGCTTTAGAAGGAAACAAAGAGAAAAAGTATTTTATAAGAATGTTGTAGCCAAAGGATATCTTGTGACCTATAATCTTGTCCTATATCTTTTTAGAATCCTTTCAGTTATAATGTTTATGCAACAAGATATGAGACTAGAAAGTGGTTCTAATTAGTGCCTTTTCAGGTATGTAAAATCCAAGACAGAACCAACAAAGGCTTTTGTCAGATCTCAGTTTTTCGTAGCTTAGCCAAAAAAGCGTGGAGTTTCTTAGTCATTAAGAAAATTATGTGCGGAATCTAGGGATTCCTTCACACAGCAGCCCCTGATGAGGTATTCTAGAGTCAAGGTCACTTATGGTCAGCTTCTACTCAAAACCATAGCTCAAAAGACCCCAATATGTTTACCTCAGCAAATAAAACGGAATAGCAAAGTAAGTGACAAAGAGAGGGTCTCCCTGTGTACCCAATATGCCACGAGTAAAGATTGCAAATCCATAGAGAACATGTGTTCCCAAGGATCATGTAAGATGGACACAAGGAAAAGATATGTATGGCCAAGGCACATACAAATCTGGGACAATTAATACCTCTGATATTGAGTTGTCAATATATTCGTTTCATTTTCTGCTGCTCTCTACTAGACATAGTATTGTCTTTGTTGGGCATTATCTTTATGCATTGGTCATTGTGTCACATCTGCTAGGTGTCTCTATTGCTCTTGTGGTCATGGATCATCTCTCTGTTTACCATCTGGTAAAGTTTAGATATTTATCCTCATCAGGGCTGTTATTCTCTGCTACCATCTTGATTTTTTTTTTTTTTTTTTTTAGTCACGTCCGACTCTTCATGACCCCATTTGGAGTTTTCTTGGCAAAGATACTGGAATGGTTTGCCATTTCCTTCTCCAGCTCATTTTATAGATAAAGAAACTGAGGCAAACAAGGCAAAGTGACTTGCCCAGGGTCACACAGCTAGTAAATGTCTGAGGAATCTTCCTGATTTTAGTTTGGTGCTCCATTCACTGTATGACCTAGCCTTTACCACCTCCTGCTGAGTAATAGCTAGGAAGTTCCTCTCCTTGTTAAGGGAAACTTATTTTGCATAGGACTCTTACAGGTTTCTAAAGGCATGGTAGAGAAATCCAGAGTACATTCTAGTGAGGGGAAAAAAAGTAATAAGCCTCTTCTCACTCCCTTCACTCCAAAATAAATAACACTTTTTTTTTCAAACAACTGATGCCTTCACTTCTGTAATTTCTATTTTTCCTCTCCTCTTAATCTCTAAATCCTCTGTAGTCTTACGTCTAACCTTACTCAACTAATACTGCTCTCTCCCAAATTACCAAGGATCTCTGAACTGCCAAATCTAATGAACTTCTCACAATCTTTCATCCTTCTCCATCTCTCTGAATGCACTGATACTATCCCTGCAGATCATTCAATGGAGCATCAATGGCCCTGTGCTAGGAAAAGGATTGTTGACTAGTTAGAATTGGTAAGGTATGATGTCCAGGACAAAAGATGTATTAGAGCTTCTGACACTCAATAGCAAACTTAGCAAACTCATAATATCTTCATACTTGTTCTCAGTCATCTCACCCATCAAGGGTTTAGTAAACAGCACAATACACATCCCTCTGTTGCGGGAAACAGAACTGCCAACTAGTCAATAGAAAAGAAGATGAAAATCCCTGATTTGTTGATAGATTTGGATAGATTTCCTCATGCCACTTTTGGAAAAGATCCATAAAATACTTTTTGCAACAAGTGAAAGAAGAGACCCTTATCTTCACCATCCTTGATATGATACAAAAGGAAATAGAAATAGCATTAAAGAAAACAAAGATGGTAAGAACAATTAGACTAAACCAAATATGCACAGAAGTAAGTGCTGACAAAGATACAGATTGGAAGGTATCAGGGTGTCTAAGAGGGTGGCTGTGCCATGTTTCCATGTGGGTTGCATATTACCCCTCCTCACCCCCTGGATTTTTTTTTGGCTTTTTGGAGGGGGGCAAGGCAGGGCACTTGGAGTTAAGTGACTTGCCCAAGGTCACACAGCTAGCAAGTGTTAAATGTCTGAGGTGGGATTTGAATTTAGGTCCTCCTGATTCTGGGGCCTGATGATCTATTTACTGTGCCACCTAGCTGCCTCTCTGGATATAATTTAAAGTGACCTAGTGGCTGTTTTCTTATACATCTCATAGCTCTGTGTTTTTTATGCAAGCTATTTTTCTCCCAAATCTGGAATGTGTTCCCTTGTCAACAACCTCTTTAAAAACTTCTACTCTCTTTGAGACTCAGACCTAACTGTTCCTTTAAGAGGCCTTTCCTAATTCTCCCAATTGTTAGTGACCTCCTAAAAAGATCTGTTTATATTTAATTTGAATTTATCTTGAATTTTCTTGTCTATGAATATAGTATATTCCCCTAGAAGAATGTAAGCACCTTGAGGGCAGAGGCTGTCTAATTCTCTTACTTATAGCCCCAGGACATGACATATAGTAGGCATTTAATAAATGTCAAGAGATCAAGAGGAAGTGCCTCAACATGATGGGTAAACCCACTGTGAAGGATATTCTAGGATACAGGCAAGAGTTACCATATGGCAAAGTTTGGCTCTATCACAGAGTCATTGAATTATTGAGGAAGTATTACTATTTCATAGGCAAAAGATGATAAAATATCACTCTATATTTTGTTAAGAAATACTTAATCAACCTTAAAAGAAGTATACTATTTAAAATTGGAGTTTAAAGTAGCCAATCTATTTGTAATGATAGATGAATTTTGGAGGGTTTTTGACATCTTTTATGCTGCATAAATTATTGATTTAAATCAAACTGTCTTTGCAACCTTGAGCCAATTGTTTTGATGAAAAGTCAGATTGCTCCTTTTACTTCAAAGTCATGGAATATCTAAATTAAAAGTCTTTGAAAGTGGAGAGTGGGTCAGAAAGAGCAATCTTTCTCAGCTTGGATTTTCTCTGTAAACTTGTATTGAATTTTTACTACTTGATTATAGGCTTTATTTCATTTCCTCATTTTATATGTATACATAAGAATATATCCTCTGTAACATTCAGTTATGACAGCCAAATGCAATGCAGCCCAGTTTAAAAGGCAACAACTCTAAAGCTTTTTTTCCATAGCACATCTAATCTTATTTTCACTTTCATAGAATGAAATTTCCTCTTTGTAACAGTAATGATAATGTCATTCTGAACCTTTTACTCTAATGCGATTTAAGGGAAAAAAAAAGGATTTTCATGTAGAGTTCATGTTCTATGTGGCCTACATTTCAAAACCGATAAAAAATAGACAAGAAGTATAAAACAGCATTACAACTATTAATGCTATCATGTGGTTGCTTTCTTTCAAACTGTGTAAACGTAATTTACTTATATTTTGTTGTATTACTTTTATTTGCTGAATGGACTGTGAGCAAGTACTCAAGAAAGATGGAAGAACACTGGGGGAAAAACATTAGCTCATATTAGCTCAGCGAGGGAAGGCACTGTTTCACATTTGCATTTAGAGTCTCTGTGCCTAGTATGGTGCTTGATACATATCAGGTGTTTACAGTGTTCATTGACTGACTGATACTAAACTAATTTTGCAAAAACTTCTTTACACAATTTCAACAAAGAAGAGATTGTCCCCAAAATCCTCAACATTTTTTAATCTGTAAAATTTGCCCCTGGAGAACTGCAGACAAAAGGATAATTTTCTTTGCATGGTTGGAGAAAAATGAAAGTGTTTAAAATGTGAAGAAGCAAGTTATGGAATACTACAAAGCTTCAGTCCTTTTGCATTATCTCTGCATTTTAAATAGTTTTTAAAAAAGGAGAGTCTTAGTGCTTGTTTTATCGATAGTTGTAAAATTTACCAAGAGATTGAGGAAAATTTTTTTTTTCTCCCAAAAGCAATTCAAGATGAAAACTGTCACTCTCATGCTTTATTCAAAAGTTTTGGTTCGCTGTTTAGAGTATGCAGTATTCTCTTTTTTCCCTACAAATCTGTATCAACTCTGCAAATAAAGAAAATTAGAAAAAAAAATTTAAAAACTTAGTTACCATTAAGGAAAAAGATTGTGCGTGTGTTTTGAGATCCAAACTTTCAAATTTTTGTCAAGAAACATTACTTATCTCCATGAGTCCATTTTTTAGATGGCAATAGGTAGCATGCTCACAACCCAGAACAGAGGGTATAGACATTCCTCCATCTTGCCTCAAAATGCTCCCTGCCCATATATGGTGTCCACATTACTGTATTAAATGCTCACTTCTCCTTATAACACATTCACATTGTCACTTAATTGCCAAATCTTGCCATTTCGACATTCACAACACAGTTTGAATCAGAACTTGATCTCATTTTACACATAGCTACCACCTTGGTCCAGGCCCCCATCTTACTTGGATCACTGAAATGGCCTCCCTCTTTCATATTTCTTTACATTCTAGCTTCCATACAGCTGGCAAAATGATTTTCATTAAGCATACCTCTGACCCATGTTAATACCCTACTTGAACTTTGCTGGCTCCTTTTAGCCTTTAGGACAAAATATAAAACCTTCCATTTAGCATTTACAATCCTTCACCTGGCCACAAGCTAACTTTCTAGCCTCACTGAACATACGACTTTACTTTCTTTGATTTCAACCAGTTCTTGCTAAGACCTACCTATCTTACAAACACCAGTCTTTAGCCAGTTTAACCATTTAGCCATAGTTAAAATACAAATACAGTTTGTGCTGGCATTGACTTCTCCATTTCCCCATTTCCTAACAACAGCACCTTCTTAGTCAGCACCCTCTTAGTTCAGGCTCATTGTTGGGATGAAATAACACATCATGAGTCATTGAACAGTTAACAGAAAGGTTTACTTTGCCCTAATACAGTAAAGATATTCATCAAGCATATAGTGGCACTTAGCTCCTAGAGATGCAGCCTCTCTTATCTCCATATGGAAACACATCTGATCAGCAAGGTGGAATGTGGTGACTTGTGTGATCTTTAGACATTTACCAAATCACAAGGCCCCCAAATACATGTGTTTGAGGCTTTTTATGTCCTTAAGTGACCAGGAAGGTGTGCCAAATGAGGCAAGGGACATTTGGGTCTCAGGGATACTTTTATTACCTTTTAGGAAAAAAATCATCCCTGTTATGGGAGAAACAGGAATCCTGGTGTTATCACATCCTTTAAACTAATGTAGGAAAGTGGTAGCATCTAGAAGGCATGCATGTATCAGGTACTGATTCCAGATGATCTTGAATGATTTGAATATCTTAGTCAATTATGCATACTTAAGCACATTGGGGAAAAACCTCGGATCTCCATCCCAGGAGAATACAACATATTCCTGTGGTGAAGATCAGTTAAACTTCAGATCAAAGTAGGAATAGATATTAGAATGTCTGATTAACCTATTTAAACACAGAGTCTGTGGTCTGCTTTTCATGCAGTGGTACTGAGGAGACAAGTATTCAAAGGAAGATTCCAGTGAGGAAGTCTGTGTCATTCTCCAAAAGTGACCTTAAGGATTTTCTCTTAGTGAAGCTACAGGAAGGGAATTCCATGGTCTGGTGTTTCATTGCTAGGAGAATGAGATTTTCTGCGAAAAGCTATAAAACTTAGCTAGACCATAAGGTGAACTCCTTATATTCAACCTGCAGCACACAAAAGGCTAGTGAGTCCTGTAACAATCGTCAAGGGATGCCTGCAAGGAGATACTGGAAACTGGCATTATGAGAGACCATTTTAACTGGGGATAATTAGAGCTATAGCTGAGGTCATCAGAGAGAATGGAAAAGTGATCTACTTGCATGTATTGGACACAATCACTGTGTGGAGTCTATTTATTTGAGTGTTTATTTGTTACAAGGTTTTTTTTTTCTTTTCTTTCTCTTGGGTAATTGGGGGAAGGAATGTGAGGTTATTAATTATGATGCCCACAAAGAGAGAGACAGAGACAGAGTGAGAGTGAGAGACAGAAAGAGAACCATTATAAAGAAAAACACAGAGAAAACAGAAAAAAATTCAGAATGAAGCATAGACAAGAACTGCTTTTTTAAAGTAATGTGCAAAATTTATTATTTATTTTAAAGCAACAAGTGATATAAATATAGAAAAAAGAGAAATCTTTTTTGTATTCTATGTTTCTAAAAACTTTTTGGTGTGTAGCTTCAGCTTTTAAAAAAATCAAAATCTAAATAGAGGAAATTATATTTAATCATAGATTCTGTAAAGAACCCCTAGAATTTAATGATTAGGGGAGTGACATGGTCAGAGCTAGCCTTAAAGAAAAATACTTTGTTAGCTGTGTGGAGAATGGATTAAAGTGGGCAGAGATTTGAGGCAGGTAGACCAATTAGGAGGATCTTGTAATAATACAAGAGAGAAGTGATGATTGCCGGAACTTAGTATGAGTAGAGAGAAGGATTCTGATGGGAGAAACTACCATAGGAGGCAGAGACAGCAAGAATTGTCAACAGATTGGATATATGGGATAAGGGAGATTAATGAGTTGAGGACAGCAACAAGGTTACAAGCCAAGTAATCTAAAAGAATAGTGGTACCTTTAACAGATAAAGAGAAGTGTAAGGAAGCATAGAACTTGGGGTTGGGAGGGAAAGCAGAATAATGAGTTTTGTTTTGGACATGTTGGATTTGAGTATATCCAGCTTGAGATGTCTGTAACTTGTGATGCAGGACTCAAAATGGATATATAGATCTGTGAGTCATCTGGATGGAGATGATAATTAAACCCAGGGGAGCCTGATGATGTCACCAAGTGAGAAAATATAGAAAGAGAAGAGGGATCAGGACAGAGCCTTGGGAAACATCCATGGTGGGTGGGTGGGGGGGAAGAAGATGTAAATAATGAACCAATAAGAGAGATGAGAACTGGTTAGGTATGAGAAACACCAGGAAAAATGAGTGTTTCAAAGACCCAGAGCAAAGATAGTATTGAGAAGGAGAGGTTGATTAACAATCTCAAATGACTGATCAATATGAATGAAGATTGAGAAAAGACTATCATATTTGGCAATTAATATATCATTAGTAACTTCAGAGAAAGCAGTTTCAGTTGAATTATGAAGTTGGAAGTCAGATTTACAAAGGGTTGAAGTGTGAGTGAGATGAGAAGAAGAGTATGTTCTAGGAGCTTGGCACAGAATAATAGCTTGAAGGGATGATTCAGTCTAGTCTTTTTTTTTTTAAGACTGAGGTATAGATAAGCATTTCTTAATCACTTACTATGTGTCAGGCACTATATAAAGGGCTGCAAATACAAATATGAGTGAACTGGATGGTCTGTGTCCTCAAGGAGCTTATATTATAATAGGGAAGACATATTGTAATAGGGAGCTTATATTGTAAATGGGAGATTGAAAAAGAAGGGCTGTGGAGAGATATTGACATGCCTGGGAAGTGATGTGTTGGATTATTTCAAGGCAAGATGTGGTGAAAATCCCCTCATCAGACCCAGGTAATCTAAGTTGCTTGAGGGTGGGGCAGAAGTGATAAAGATGGCTAGAGTACAGATAGCATAATGAGGAACTAGCTGGGAGAATTTAGGTATGTTTAGGGTATTAGGTAAGCAATCAATACTTGGGAGAGGAATCAAGGACACATGGGGGAGGGTTGATCAAGCTGATAAATGAATTTTCAACTCTGAAAAAAGGGAACTTAATAAAAAAAGGCATTGACTCTGATCATTAAAACACTTGCCACAATAACATATCAATTAACTAGGACTTAATAAATGCTGCCATGTACTAAGCACTGTGCTAGGCATACAAAGACAAGAGTGAAACAGTCTCTGTCTTTAAAGATTTTTTATTCTATTGGGGGAAACAACATGTATAAGGAAGATACAAGGTGAATTTTAGGGGAAAATATAAGCACTTGAGGTGAGAAAGAAAGACTCCATGTAGAAAGTGACATCTGAGCATAATCTTTAAGGAGCCTTGGGATTCTCAGAAATGGAAATGAATAGGGAGCGCTTTCTAGGCATTAGGGACAATCATTGTAAAGGTGTGGGGGGTGTTTGATGGAGTATTGTGTATGAGGAAGAGTAAGAAGATCAATTTGGATGGTAAGGTATATATCGGGGAGTAATGTGTAATACAGCTATAAAGGTAATTGGGGCTAGGTTGTGAAGTTTAAATGCTAAACAGAAGAGTTTATATTTTATCTCAGAATAGGGAGCCACTGGAGTTTTAACAGAGAACAATATAACATATACCTTTCTTTTCCTCCAGGAAAATTACTTTAGTAGATCATGGAGGATAAATTAGAGTGGGGAGAGACTAAAATATGGTGAAGCTATGTGAACAGAGAATGGAGATGATTGGGAGAAATGTTGCAGAGGCAGAATCAACAATATTTAATGAGTGATTGGATATGTAGGGTATGAGAGAAAATTCATGGGTGACTATGATATGCAATCAGATGGACAACTATATTGCAATATATGTGTACACACACAAACACATTTGGGTGCTGAGGCAGACACTACAAATAGGCAATGAGTTGAATTCAGAATTGAATAGGAAGAGCCTTTGGTAAGTTTAGTGCTAATGTGATATTCACAATGTCTGCAGCATATATTAATATGCTGGCATAATTATGAATTGCAAAATATAACAGACACTCCATATGGAAGACAGAACCAAAACATTTATTCAAATACCAGAAAGCCAAATCCCAACACCAAAAATCCAAATCCATCATAGCAACAAAGAAATCTATATACAATAATAATGCAGGGGGCACCACCATCCCCAAACCTTCCCGCTGCTAGGACCTTCCCACAAATGAACATTCACAGCTCACTGTCCTGATTCCTCTCTCTCCCTCAGCTCTAACTGCTCTGACCAGCTTCCTCGGGTTTCTGTTTCACCTTTCCTGCTCCACCTATTTCAGCAAGCTCCTCCTATCATAGGCTTCATGTGACTTAGGTTTCCATGTGACTCAAGCAGGTCACATGGACCTATTAATGGATGGGAAAGATCTTCCCATTAAGCAAAAATACATTACCATTACGGGAAGATGCAAAATTTATTTAATGATCTACTTCTTCAGATGCAAAGGCTTTTTTTTTTAAACACAAATAACCTTCAAGTGATGTTGTATGTATCTAGTGTATGCTGTTGGAGTCTCTGAATAACTGACATGAAAGGGAGGTACATGGGGAGGTGTGAACATGTCATAACAGTACAAAAAAGGAATGATGTAGGAGTAACTGTATAAAGTCTACCATCAAAGAAATATACCAACAAAATTATATACATTCTCCATTGGACAATTATGCGGAAAGGCCGTAGCACCAAATTAACAAGCCTCACATACCACTCTGGTAGAAGTGATATGTGAAGAGTTATTGAAGATCTATGGAAAGTAACTGAAGATTATATCAGTATCTATCAAGTATGTTGTTGTTGTACATTATCAATCACTGAACTGGCACTGCTGTAGTCAAATTGAGACCTGGGAAAGACCTTAGCTTAAAAAGGCCAAGGTCTCCCACTACATCCAGGGACATCTCCAGTCGTCCAGATTTTTATCTTGACACTGGACCCAGATGGCTCTGGAGGAGAAAGTGAGGTTGGTGACTTTGCACAGCCTTCCTTCACTTAAATCCAATTTACTTTTAAGTCATGGCATCACCTTTCTGATGCCATGGTCCTCTTTGAAAATGAATGACAAGCAACAACAGAAAACAAATACCGTATCACCCAATTAAAGGCAACAAAAATGAAACATGAAATGAAGTCCAGAAAATAAGTGTACTAGAAATTTTAGATTCTATTCATTAGCAACTCAAAGAAAAAAATTTAAAAAATAAAGATAAACAAGGAATCAAAGCAGCTCAAGGAAGAAACCCAACAATTTCACAATAAAAAAAATAAATAATATAGAGGACTGAAAAGCAAAGAAATCAGAGGAAAGAGTGATGCTCCAAAGAAGGATATGAAAAATTTCTGATCATCTATACTGTCACAAGAAATCCAATGTAATGAAAATTCAGTTTATATTAAATAAGAAGTAGATAACTTATATACCATTAATATGGTAAACTATAAAACAGTTATAACAAGAGAGGACACTAAAATTCTTACCTTTCAGAAAAACTGAAAAATTACAGAGCATCATATGTCTACCTCCGAAAGATGAGAACATCAATAATTACTCCAAATATAGGCCAATTACATGCTTATATAATGTAGACTTATATTTGTGTCAGTTGTGGCAGGGTAGGGTGGAGGTTTGGGGGTTGTATGGTCCCTTCTGAGCTAGCACATGAGCTCCCAGCCCTATACAGGGACATAGAATTTTAGTCAGACCATTGAGGGCTCTACCTCTGGCAGCACCCATGAGATGATATTTTAAGGCCAAGCTGGGATGCCAAAACTAGACAGCTGTAGAATGCTGTCACAAATATGGAAAACACTTCAGAGAGCTTTGCCAAATACTTTTACTTATGAGTGGAAAATTGCCAGAACATGAGACAAAGCAGATTTTCTTGTGAATGAAACCAACACCTATATCTTTGCTAAAATTCTGAATTTAAAGCATAGCTTGAAGAACTTTGCTGATGAGTTTGCCAAACTTTAGGATTATAAGCGAAACAGATTGGAAGATCTAAAGCCAAAGTAGTTGAATGAAACTCTTGGAACCAGAATAAAAATGAAATGAGATTATATCAAAGCAAAAAAATTAAAATAAAAAAATTCATAGATCAACATGTCATGTAATAAACTAAACTGAATTACAGTGAGTTCTAGTGGATGCCACCTGAATAAGTTGTCATCAGCAGTTTTACAGACATGGTTGACACACAGAAAACAAAGGCTATAAAGGCCACTGGGATTTACTATCTGCCTTTCTGTTGCACCCTCTCGATTACTGAATCTTACTTCTGCCTTACCACTGTACCCTCCAGATCCTCAGAGCCTTACCCTGCCATTCCATCCTAAGTCCTTTAGGCTTTGTCATCTGACCTGCCACCAAGCCCCAAGAAGTGCTGGGCCATTCCATCTGCTCTGAACCTTTATCCTCTTAAAAATGTGTGGGGGTGGCTAGGTGGTACAATGAATAGAACACCGGCCCTGGAGTCAGGAGGACCTGAGTTCAAATTCAGTCTCAGACACTTAACACTTACTAGCCATGTGACCTTGGGCAAGTTATTTAGCCCCAGTTGCCCTGCCCTTCCCCCTCCAAAAAGCTAAAAAGAAAAATAAATAAATTTTAAAAATGTGTGGTTTCCTCCATTGGAATATGAGTTCTGAGACCATCTCCATTTTTTATTTATATATTTACTATTTAGCATAGTACTCGTCATATAATAAGGGCTTAATAAATACTTTCCATTTGATCATTCAATATATATTTTAAACAAATAATTTATACCCTGTATCATTAATAGAAGAAAATATATTGACTGAGTAGATAGAAAGGGTTTGCCCCAAAATCCCAGGAACATTTTTAGGAATTCATTCATTATTGAACAAATGGAACAAAACTGCCATAAAATATGTAGTGCCTTTATTGATTATCACAAAGCTTTTGACCCAAGTCTGCATACTTAGCATATTCAAATACTAAAAATATATAACAGATCCAAATGTAGTGAAAATGCTATTTGATCACACTGAAAACTTTTATTTAAAACATGTCAAGATGCCAAGAACAATTGATATAACAATTTCTATATTGCATTTTTCAGGGATGTAGTTTAAGTCCAGTATGGGGAATGGGGGTGGAGGTGGAATAACCATTTATATAGCATTGTGTATGTGCCAGGCACTGTGCTAAGTACTTTTCAAAATACTGTCTCATTTGATCCTCAAAACAACCCTGCAAGGTGGACACTATTGTTATCTTAATTTTACAACTGAGGAAATTGAGGCAAACAGAAAGAAGTTTAGTGACTTACCCAGGGTCATACAGTTAATAAGTGCTTGAAGCTGAATTGAATTCGAGTCTCCCTGACTCCAGATAGAGGCACAGACCTCTATCTACTATACCACCAGCTGCTTCTAAATATAGTTCTATCTAACCAGACATTATTTTTTTTTCTAAATAGAACTAAATATGACTTTCAAATTAAAAATAAAATCAACCAAAACAGCTTATTAATTATTTGATAGACATGAATGACATGTCTATCTAGATCAGTAGTTCTCAACCTTCCTAATGTTTTGACCCTTTAATACAGTTCCTCATGTTGTGGTGACCCCCAACAATACAGTTATTTTTGTTGCTACTTCATAACTGTAATTTTGCTACTGTTATGAATTGTAATGTAAATATCTGATATGCAGGATATATTTTCATTGTTACAAATTGAACATAACCCACAGGTTGAGAACCGCTGATCTAGATGATTCCCCTAGAAGACATACGAGACAGCTTTTCTAACTCATGGAATTCTCGATTGATTTCAAAATGTCATTTGGACTCAATAGGTGTAAAAATCTTATATATGTCAAGGAATGATAGATTTATGGCCTTGGACTTAAATCCAAAGGTCAAATTGAATTAATGGATGAAGGTTAACACTGCACAGTACATAGAAAGCAATAGCAGAATGGTATCTTCTCCTAAGTTAATTCTTATTTGAACATATTTGAATAAAATGGAAACATTTCCCTGCCCCCCATAATAGTAATAATACATGAAATCTCTCTGGTGCTTTAAATTTTGCAAAGAGCTTTAGATGCTTCCTTCAATACTATGCTCAAATATCACTTTCTATAAGAAACCTTTCCATATTCCTTTAACTGCTACTATCTTCTCTTTTTGAGATTGTCTTCTTTCTATACTGTCTGTTTCTAATATGAGAGTATCTAGATAGCATATATACCTAGTCATATATATATATATATACATATGTATATGATATATATAGTATCATATATACCTAGTTGCCTTCTTAATTAGAATGTAATCTCATTGAGGGCAGGGATGTTTTTTGCATTTTTAAAAATTTATTTGTATCCCCAGTCTTTTGCCCAGGGCCTGGCATATAGTAAATATTAAAAAAAAAAAAAAAAAAAAAAAAAAGGTTTGCTGACTTTACTATTCAGTCTTAAAAATTATTAGCACTAGTAGATGAGACCTATGAAAGCCACATTTCCTAATTCCTTAGCCTGTGATTAGGTTTTCAGTACCTCAAATGGATCTGGATTTGCCAATTTCTAAAGAAAAAAATTGAGTCTTCACTGATTCACTTGTTCTATTCATCTTGGCTATGTGATAGGGACCCAAACTTTATCCTTCAAGATCAAAAACTTAGATAATAGAAATAGGCATACAAATATATTTGAAGGCATGAAGGGCAATAACCCAATAACCCAAGTGAATTGTATGGAAAATGGATCTTATATTTCTGAAATAGATTGAAAAGCTGACTCTGTTAAAAGTAGGTTGACCCAGTGGTCTGTGAACCACATCCAAGGTTAAATAAGAGACTGTCAGTAGAAAAGCTCGAGTCTTAAAACACTGAATCACAATGCAAGACAACAGCAAGGGCACTTTCCTTAACATTTCCTAAATGGTTCATTTTAACTCCTGTGGTGCCATGGGAAGACTGCTTCCTAAAGTTTGTCAGCTAAGTGAGGCACTGAAAGGAATTTTGGACTCAGAATCAGGCACTTTTTACCTTTGACTATGGACAAATTACTTAACATCTCTCAGCTTCAGTTTCTTGTCTACTCCAAGAGTTATTGTGAGGATCAAAGGAGATTATATGTGTAAAACACTGTGCAAATTTTAAGCAGTAGATAAATGCTATTATTATTTTTAGAGTATAGATACTCACAAAATGGATGATTCTGAATGTATCCGTATTGACAGTATCAGAGAATAGGTTAATATTGATAGAGATTATTTTGGAGGCAAAATTTGAGGTCTTTCATTAGGATTTGGGACCTATGATTTTGTCTAGGAAGTCTAGGAAGCTTTTGGGCAATGGGGTTACCTCTACCAATTCAGATTAATCTTGAACTTGTAGTTGAGTTTCATGGGACACTGATATTTTAAGTAACTTGTCTGGGGTCTTTGTTGTTGTTCATTTAGTCACGTTTGACTCTTTGTGACACCATGGACCATAGGATGCCAGGCTTTCTACACTCCACTATCTCTTGAAGTCTGTCCAAGTTCACTTTTGCTCTTTTTAGAACACTATCCTTCTCATCCGATTTCCTTTTCCTTTTGCCTTCAGTCTTTCCCAGTATCAGGGTTTTTAGGTTCATTTTTTCCAATGAGTCTTGTCTTCTCATTATGTGGCCAACTAAAGCTTCAGCTTCAGCACTTTTACCTTCTGGTGAATAACCTGAATACATTTCTTTAATTATTGAATGATTTGCTCTCCTTGCTATCCAAGAGACTGTCAGAAGTCTGTTCCAGCACCACAATTTGAAAGCATTGATTCTGCAGCACTCAGGTTTCCTTATAGTCCAACTCTCACAGACATATATTAGTACTGGGGGAAAAAAACAACATATCTTTGATTTTATGGACCTTTGTCAACCAGATGATGTCTCTGCTTTTCAATATACTGTCCAGATTTGCCATAGTTTTCCTTCCAAGGAACAACCATCTTTTAATTTCATGGCTGCAGTCACTGTCTGCACTGATTTTTGAGCCCAAGAACATAAAAATCTGCAGCTTCTTCCATTTCTTTCTTCTCCCTGTCTGCCAGGAAATGATGGGACCAATTGCCAGGATCTTAGCTTTTTTTGTTATGTTAAGCTTCAAGCCAGTTTTTACACTCTCCTCTTTCTCCCTCATCAAGAGGCTTCTTAATTCCTCTTCACTTTCTGCCATCTGAGTGGTATCATCTGCATATCTAAGATTGTTGATATTTCTCCCAGTAACACCCTTAATTCTGGCTTTTGATTCATCTAGCTTGGCATTTCACATTATATACTCTGCATATAAGTTAAATAAGGTAATAATATACAGCCTTGTCATTCTCTTTTTCCAATCTTAAACCAATCAGTTGTTACATGTTTGTTTTTAACTGTTGCTTGGGGTTACACAGCCAATGTATGTCAGAAGTGGAATTTAATTTCTTTCTAAGCTGGGCTCTCAATCCATTATACATACTAGTGTTTTCATTTTTTTTTTTTGGACATCCAATCATTAAAAAATTTGAGCACGCATCCGTAATTATTCTTGTGTTCTTCATTCATGGCTGACTCTTCATTATGCTGTAGGATCATATCATGCTAGTGCTGTCCATGGGGTTTTCTTGGTGAAGTTACTGGAGTGGTTTGTCGTTTCTGTTTCCAGCGGATTAAGGTAAACAGAAGTTAAGTGACTTGCTCAGGGTCATACAGCTAGTAGTAAGTGTCTGAGGCTAGATTTAAACTCAGGTCTTCCTGACTCCAGGCCCAGTAGGCTATCCACTGAGCTACCGTATCCATTATAGAGTCACAATAATTAAGTACATTATACAAATTATACAACAATCAGTTAAAAAGGATGAGATAATGATGAAATATTTGATCCTGGAGTCTTCCTCAATGATTAATAAACTTTCCCCTGGTCAGACCCTCCCAATCCCATGATTTTGAACTTTCCAGCTATCGTTGTTCAAACCTCTTTCTGTCTTCTACTGACAGTTTTTTATTCTTTATTCCCATTCCCCTCAACTCACTCTCCCTCCCAGCAATGTCATGTTCTAAAAGCTATTCACCCTTCCTACTGTGCTGTCAGGAATGTCCATTCTGTAGGCAACAAATCAGCTTTCATCTTAAATCTTTTCCTTTTCCACTCTTCATTGTCAGGTCTTTTACTGAGACCTGACTTACTCCTGATAGCACAGTCTCTCTGACATCTCTTTCTAGCATTGACTTCTTTTTCACTCGTTCTCCCAATTCACTAGTTGAGGTGGGCTAGTTGGAAGGTGCCTTGATCCTATTTTCCACTTCCAGGTTTCCCCCCCTGCACCCTCATCACTTATTAATCTCTTTTCTTTTGAGGTTTATTCAGTCCTTATCTGTTGGCCAATCAAAATCTTGGTAGCTGTTGCCTACTGACGTCTAGGACACGCCCCTTCTTTCTTCAGTTAATTTAGTTTAGAGGCTTACAGTCTCTCTCCTCAACTCTTGCTCTCATACTAGGGAATCTCAACATATGTATCAATCTCCTTTAGGCACTTAAACCTCACATTTTCTCAATTCACTGATTTAATATGACATACTTTTCCACTCCATCTCAGACTCACACAGGGAATGTCATCCCCTTTACCTTGTTGTCACCCACAAATGTGCTACTTTCCTCTTCATGAATTCTGAAATTTCCTCATCTCATTATAATCTAGCATCATTACACCTTTCTATCGGCTTTGCAACCCCAAACCCCATTCTTCATCAGCATCATAACTTTGACTGCTCAGTTCTTTCCTAAGCTATCACCCCAGTGCTCACTACATCCTCCTCCTTTCCCCATCTTGACCCATTGGTGAACCACTTTCATTCTACATTGTCCTATTCTCTTGAGTCCTAGTTGTACCATCAATCCGCCCTGCCATGCCTCAGCCTCGGATTACCCTCACCATCCACCACCTTCACTCCTACACAAGTGCTATCTAACAAAGCTGGAGAAAATAATGAAATCATGCTGACTGAGTCCACTACAAATTTATGTTATACAATGTCATCTGGACCCTGATTGCTACAATGCAATTCCTTTACACTTCTCTTATTAACTTACTATCCAACTTATCTCAGTGGCTCTTCCATACCATTTCATTCTTCTTTAACACTTCTATGACTCCCCCTCTGCTCATCCTCTCAGTTGGGAGCTCCTCTTTTCATGTCACATCACTGGATACCTTTTGCCTCTATCTCCTTCACCCTTGTCTCATATAATGAAGTACCCTTTCTTCTTTCCAAGACAACCCCTCTACATGTGCAAGTGATCCTATTTCCATCCCATCTTCTCTAACAGATTGCCTCTCAATCATCCCTTCTTGCATTTATCTTATCTCTGCTAGCTATTGTCCCACATCACTCTTCCCTTTTCAGACTAAACTCCTTGAGAATAGCATCTATGATAGGGTGTCTCCACTTCCTTTCCTCTATTTTTCTTAACTCACTATACAATTTTGCTTCTAATCTCATCATTTAACTGAAAGAACTTTCTCTAGAGTTGCTAATATTCTTGCACTTGCAAATATCCAATGGCTTTTTCTCAAGCAAGATTCCTCCTTCTTTGACCTCTCTGCTGCCTTTGACATTGTCAATCACATCACCTTCTTTCTCCTGGATACTCACTTCCCTCTGCCAGACCATTGCCAGTTATCTATATATATATATATATATATAATATATACCTATACCTTGTCACTGGACACTGAATGACAGGAGGAGAGAGTGTTGCTAACTTTGCTCAACCCCGCCTCACTGAAATCCAGTTCACTTGCAAGTCAAGACAATACCCTCCTGATGTCATCAGTCCTCTTCCAGAACAAAGGACAAACCACAACACTTCCATCTAGATTTTCATTATACTTCTCTGTCCTGACAGTAATAGGAAGGTTTGGAAGGAGTAGATTTTGGGGAAAGGTAATATAATGAGATCTGTGATGAACGTCATCACCCATCCATGCCTACTTATCCTATGAAACTCATTATCTCATCTAAGACAAAAATGGAGGGGTAACAGGTTCTTGCTGGTCACTTTGGAGGGCCTGTTTTCCAAAGGCACATACTGTAGCTATGACGTGAGATCTCAGGGTAGGTGGTAGGTAAGCTCTGTGTGTGTCTGGGGGTGGGGAAAGAAGGGGATTTTCTCAATGGCCCTTGTACAGCTACTGGGGTGTTCAGGTCACAGTTAGGTTATAACTGCCCTGAAAGGCCAAAGTCAGACTCAAAGGGAGTTTGGAGTGTTGGAAAAAACATCCTACAAATACCCATTGGAGGGAGAGAGGATTGCAACCTCTTTTTTCTAACTTCTGAATCCTTGATCCTGGAATTCATCCAGGCCTTCAGTTTGGAGATTGCTACCCTAAGCCATGTTTTCTCTGTCATTTCTTGGGTGGTATTGTTAAATGAAAACACACTGATACCAACTCCTCAAGAGGACCTCAATTTTCTGTTAATATTATTCTTTTGAAGGCTTAAATAAAGTTAAAATATTTTGATCTTCTGGGCAGCTAGGTGGCACAGTAAATAGACCACTGGCCCTGGAATGAGGAGGACCTGAGTTCAAATCTTACTAGCTGTGTGACCTTGGGCAAGTCACTTAACCCCAATTGCCCAGCCTTCCCACCTCCAAAAAAAAAGCCCCCAAAATATATATTTTGGTCCTCACAGAGGTGTCATGTTCTTCATTCTGTGGGAAATCTATACTCTGTCCCTTTGAGAGTGGGAAAAGAAAAGGCTAGAGAGGGGGAGAAACTACCATAATAGTTTATATAGAAACTAAATTAAATCACTGAGATCGTTTTAAGTCACTTAAGCATTTAAAGGAACTTTATAAACAGAATTTCAAAACACATAGAATTAATAAAATAAGGAAATAATACATTTTATATAAATGAAAACATCTACCTCAGAATTGTCAGATTAGAGTACAACAAAGGTCCAGCAATACCCTACAGGTATTGAGGTAGCTAGGTGTCATAGCAGATAGGGCACTGGGTCTGAAGTAAGGAAGAGTGGAGTTCAAATGCCATCTGAGATACCTGTTAGCTGAGTGACTCTTCTGTTTGCCTCTGTTTGTAAAGGACTGAGAGACATTAACATTATACTTACTATATTAATAACTAATGAATCATTTGTGCTGCATCCTTTTCTTCCTATTTCTATTAAGACCTAACTTCTGAAAAAGTCAGGCAGTTTTAGAAGGGTGTAAGAGAAAGTTAAGTCCTAAGACATCTACCTGGGCCAGACCATTCCTTTTTGCCTACTTTGCAAACCAAAGACAGCTGAGGCTAGATCTTTTTCCCAGAACATGTCTTCCTGTCCTTGATCCCCTCCATTAGAGTTCAGGGCAACAATGCTTATGAAGGAGAAAACTAGCTAGAGAGGTCTGGATGGAAAAGGCTTCCCACTCAGATGCCTTGAGGCTGCTGGCTTCATGATCAAGCCAAGGTCTCAGCAGGAGGAGCTGAAGATTTTTAGCTCACTTCCTCATTAAACCAATTGGGGTTGATTTTCACTTATCAGGAGAGTTCCCTTTTAGAAGGGCTTTAAGGGTTGTCAAGGTCTCCCTTTGGTGTCTTTGGTTACTGAGAGAAGCCACTAACCGTCAATTTATTATTAGCTAGCCTAATTAATAAAATATTATTAATTACCTGTAAACTGTTTCTCAGAGTTTTTATTTGATACAGGGCTTAGCATATGTGTCTGCTACATCTCCTATGTCTGGCATGTAGTAGGGGTTATAGAAATGTTTATTCCTGTCCCTACAGTCTACACACATGAAACTTCTGCGCATGTAGAATATAGCACAAATAGTGTAAAGAGAATGATGTATTTGAAATTCCTAGTCTGGAGTTAGTGTAGGCCTGCACAAAATTGGGAGACCCTTCAAAGGATTTCAGGTGGCCAGTGAAAATGCAAATCCCTCAGAAAAACTGATTATGCAAAGTTTCCTTAGGGTAGGCCTGCATAATACAGGGCTGCTTCCCACATCTCCCCCACCCCCACCCCCAAAGGATTTCCAATGGACCTGCAAAAACCATAGAGAATATGAAACAGCCCTGCACAACAAGGGGTCCACGGCCACATTGGCAGGTCACAAGTGACCCACTGGCAGTGTGTTGTGAAGGCCTGAGTTAGTGAAAACTCAGGTCTAATTCACCTATGATCTGGGTAAGGATGGGTAGTAAGGAGCACAACTGCTAAGGGGGCAATCCCAAATTGGTCAGTAACATATATCTTTAGATATGTCTCTTGCCCTCTCTGTGCCTGTTTCCCATTTATGAACTGAAGGGGGTTAGATTAGATATTTTAAATTCATGTAGTCCTTAATTCTTTTATTTTCTGAGTCAAGAAATTGCTACAAATGAAAAAAGGACTATAGTATTCAACATGTCACGTTATATAATAGAGCTAGTTACTATCTTATTTTTTCACCAAAAGTTTTCAACACATATTCACATAATAGAGGTCACAGGACAATTGTTTGTTTTTTAAATAGAAATTTACCTTAAAGGCAATATTGTATGTGTTGTTTAAATCAAGGATACTGATACTTTCATTTCTTTCAGAGCTTATAGAAGAAGCCAAATAGGAGAAAAATCTAAAAATGGTTTATTATTTATTTCAATTATTTAAAGTCTATAGCCATAGCATGTTTATATTGTTAAACCTTTTGGCATACAGTGTTCTGCCTATCACGAAGAATTTAGACTGCAAATCTTTTAGACTTAAATTACATTTAGTTTTCCTTGTGTGTTGTCATTTTCAGTCATGTCTGATTCTTCATGACCCCGTTTGGGGTTTTCTTAGCAAAGATCAGGGAGTGGTTTGCCATTTCCTTTTCCAGTTCATTTTACAGATGAAGAAATTGAGGCAAAAAGGGTTAAGTGACTTGCCTAGGGTCACACAGCTAGTAAGTGTCTGAGGCTGGATTTGAACTCAGGCCTTCCTGACTTTAAGCCCAATGTTCTATTCACTGTGCTACACACACACACACACACACACACACACACACACACATATATTTATACATACTTGATTTTTCCCCTCTAGTTTTATCCTTTCTGTCCCTTTTAAGATGAATATTGTCCTGATTCCAAATCCTTAAAATATCTGCCAAAAAGGTTCTCAAAACTCCCTCAAGGAATTGCCAGTTCCCCAGTGGTCAATCTAATCTCTATGATTTAACCAGTGGTATTAAATGTCTCAGGTGGTAGATACCACAATGGATAGAGTTCTGGGCCTGAAGTCAGGAAGATTCATCTTCCTGAGTTAAATTTGACCTGAGACACTAGCTGTGTGACCCTGGACAAGTCACTTAACTCCATTTGCCTCAGTTTCTTCATGTGTAAAATGAGCTGGAGAAGGAAATGCCAAACCACTTCACTATCTTTGCCAAAAAAACCCCCAAACAACCAAAATGGGATCATGAAGAGTCAGACCCAACTGGAAAGACTGAATAATAAGCACAAAAGAAGCGTGAGTTCAGGTGTAATTAGGATACATTTTGTTTAATGTAAGATATACAACACATATCAACCTACACAGAGATAACTGCATTGAGCTGTCAATTCCATAATAAGGTTTCAAAGTTATTAAAAAATTAATGGGGAACTTTAGAGGGAGTGAAATACTAAAAATAAGAAAATATACATGAATATGAAATGATATTGCCAAATAATCAGAGAAAATAGTTTAGAGGAGAAATAAAGGTCACTCCTATGGATACTGAGCTTCTGTCTTGACCCAGGAAAGCAAGCAGACACATGCTGATGATGAAACATCCAAAAAAATACTTCCTTCAGGGATAGATTGATGGCCAAGGATATGACAGTTCCAGAGCCTTCTTCATTGAGAAGAAATATTACAGACTTCTTTGTTATGAAGCATTATGCACATTTTTATTTATTCCTCCTTATCTTTTGCTTTCCCCCCAGCCTACCTTCCTCCCAATTCTGTGCTGCTCAAGTCATTTGATACTGTTTGTTAGATATCATTGTCTGAACTGAGACTGGATTATCTGAGAATGTTACCTGGTCTGTCCCATATACCAAGGGAATTTTAAGTATTGAATTCAGAACAGTTTCTGTTTCAAAGAGTGTTTTTCTTTTTCTCTTTCTTCCTGCTGAATTGCTCAGAATGTTCACTCTGTACTCCACTTGACTTTGTGGATGAGAAGCACTTTAATTCTTAGTGTGACACAAATGCAGTCAGTATTGGTTCCAGCTCCACATGTTTGTTAATAAGCACATATACATTCACCCTTTACTCACAGTCCTGCTGAGAGAAATTGTATTTCCCTGGAGGAGGGATGGGGGTGGTTAAGAGGAGTACTTAAATACACAGTAAGAGAAGTGGTGTTGGGGCAACTTATAGTAAGAAGATTGTAGAAACTGCAAAAGCCACTATTAACAACTTTGACACCCATATTTTGCTCTGCCTTATTGAAGATTAAAAATTTAGTAGCACATACAAAACTGGACATAGAATATATTGTGTGGTATATAATGCACTGGAAGCACTCAGTTTTATGGATATTTGGTATTATGCATATCAGGATGCTAATGAATTATATTTTGACAATTCTTCCTTGACACACAACAAATACAAGGCTGCTGCCTGACTTTGGCTTGTGGAGTATAAAACAAGCCTTTTTTTGCCTGTAGTAAAATATCCAGTGAAATAATAGTCAGGGTCATGATGGGCCAAAGGTCAGAGGACATAAGAGAATGAAAGACTAAAAGGCCCTAAGGTCAAAGGGACAACTGCAATTCCAGAGTCCCAGGTCTTCATTTTACATTACAAAGGAGAATGGATCTTTTCTAAATTCTCCTGAAGAATCAGGACATAATCTCACATTTATTTCCTGAAGCATCTCAAAAACCTTTTGCACATAATTGTTTTTTCTCTTCCTCATCCTAGTTACCAGGGGACATAAAATAGACCTTCATTTAAGTTGATTTAATACATTTCCTAGCTCTTTTATTAATATTATATATAACAAACCTGAAGGAACAAGACAGAACAGACAGCCATAAATGTTTTATTAATAGAAAATGAGCACTTTATAAAAAGATCGAAACCACCTAAGTATGGTTGCTTTAATGCCATTTCTTTACCAAGACAACATGTTTATTGAGCTTATACAGGTCTAGAAATTTATCTTAATTATGAAAATGATCAAGAGCAATTATGGTCCTTCCTCTTCTAGACCATGTGGACTAAATCACCTTAGGAAATCCCACATGCTCAGTTGGGGGTGGGTTGGGTGAGTTGCAGATTAGTAACAGGAAGCAGATTGATGCTGATGATGAGTTTTAGTTTATTTGGAGCAACACAGCTTACAAGTTTTCGTGTTTTAGGTGGAAGATGTCCCATGCTCAGGTTTGAATATCTGTGGGAGCTCCTATGGGTAACTAGAGATATATCTATGTCATGAGAACTAACAAAAATGCAGAGCCTTACTTTTCAACTCCATTGGTTTCTAACCTTTCATGAGCACTTAATTCCTCACAGAGAAGGAAAGAGTCACGCTGTAGAATCCTGTGGCCCATGAAGGGTAATTGGATAACATCTTTTGAAAGATTTACTAGGCTGCCAGGGATTTTGCCAGCTTTAAAACTGACTGATTCAGTGTGAAAAGATCTGAACAATTCTGACCTAAAAGTTTAAAGACAGACTTTTCCTGTGGAAGTATAATTTAGAGCCTGTAATAAAAGTGTATTGGAAAACACCACAATGAAAAATACAGTCATAAATTGTGAAGCTTAACATTACGTTAAAGGACAACTTTCTTTGAAAAAAAATTTCCCCCGCAAGGAACATCAATTCTCCGGATATTCTAAATTATGTTCCCATGAGGTTTCATGGATGCAAAAAAGTCTATAAAATAAGCCATTACAAACATAGAAATATATACTTCTTTCTCCAGAGGAATTTACCTTTTCTGTTGAAATATAGATGATGTTATGCTAATTAAAAATGACTAAGACTTAAGGAAAGATCAATTTTAGGTTTTCACAGGAGCCAAAGAAGAGACTGAAGACAGAAAAACTAAAAGGTGCTCTGAAAAAGTGTAGATAAGAAAAGGATGTCAATAGCCTTGTCGGACCATATTACTTTCTATTTCGCAAGAAAACACATTAAAAAGTTCATAATTAGTATAATAGTATGTGGATAGATGCAAATACTTAAGATGAGTCACACTAAATTAATGATTAAACTTCTTTCAGTTAATTAGTCCAAAACATTTATTATTAATATCCTTAGAAATCTATGTCTGTCAGCGAAATTGGCCTCACTGTTCTGAGGCATGTTTTAAAATACAAAACAAAAAAGAGTAAAATGCAAGTAAACACAATTAAGTCCTGCGCAAATGCCTGGCTTATGGCTTCTTTTCTCTTTTTCCTGCTCCTCTCCCTTTCATGTCCTCTTCTCTGTTTTCTCTTTCCCCTAACTCCCCTCCTTGATCAAAAGGAAGTTGAGAAATGGTGGCACTTTCCAAACAATACCTTCTTTATGTCACTTTCCCTCTCTATGAATGTATTCACATTTCACTTTGGTAATATTTAGGCAACAATGCCATTTACTTGAAAGTTGGGTCGCCTATGATTTGTATTCTGGAGACTCCAAGTAAAAACAAAAACAAAAACGGAGTAGTAGGATTTATGGATGCTTCCTCCCCCCAATCCTTTTCATGTATTTATGAGACCCAAAATGACTTTTTTTTTTCTGCATATAAGCTTTTAGAAAACATGACTTCTCCCATATATAGAAAGCCTATAGTTAAAACATACACACATACATTAAGTAAGGTAAAAAGGTTTGATTAAATAAATACCAAGTGATTTCCAGAGTGTAAATTAGTACACTTCTATCAAGAGGTATTAGGGAGAAGACATAAGATAGAAACTGCTTGATTCTCAGATTTCTATCCTTAAGACTTAAGTAATAAGGTGGCTCTGCATCATTTCCCTTCCCCCTCTCTTCCTGCTTAAATGTCTGAGTAATTTAACAGGCCACCTGGAAATCCTCCCCATCATGTGGATTAGATACAGTTACTCCCTCATTTTAAGTCATCAGTGGCAATAGGAATTCCCTCTGTCTCAGCTTCCAGCTGTGGTAGAATTTCCTGCAGCTTCTTTGTTTTTAATGTTGGTCCACAACACTTCTCTCAAACCTTAGCTTATGATTGAATGGGCAGAATCCCAGAAGGCTCTTCACTGGAACGGTCACATTCAGTCAAGCTGGAAATTGTGATTAACACAGAAGTGCCCCTTCCCTGTCCAGATGTCTTTGGAGAAGGGCCAAGTGGACCAAAAAAAAAAAAAATCAGAATGAAAAATAAGTCTAGAAAAAAAATCAGTGAAAGGTTGGTATGAAATCATCAGCATCAATGAGGCAGTTAACAGGCCACCCACCAAACAATATTTCCTCCTTCCTTACTATGTCCACATCAGATCATATATGCTTTTGTATAATCTCCCTAAGCAGAGGGACAGCAGTATATGGGACATCCTGAACAGGCATTGTCATGCCCTTGCTAATTGCCTTTGCCACCTAAGAGGGGAACAAAAAAGGAAAGTGGTCATTGACCCACACAGCCTTTTTCCTTGTCATGCTGATGATGGCCATGATAGATTTCATTATACTAGTCTTTTGGTCAGAAACCTTCAGTGGTTCCCCCTTATTTATAGGCTAAACATGTGCCATAATCTGATTCTAGCCTACCTTCCTAACCTTACCTTTCATGACTTTCTTAAATAAATTTAATAATGTGATTCAGAACATGTGATTAAAAGTCTACTAAATGTGCAAGGTCTTGGGCTAGGTGCTGAAGATTCAATGAAAAACAACAGTCTGAAGCCTCAAGAACTTAAAATCTAATATTTGAAAACTTTACTCCTACCATATTGACCTACATACTGATCCTTAGGTAACCTAGAACTTGTCTGGACATTCCCAGTTTGGGTAACACAGAGGTGCCCTTGAGGGGCATTTGGAACACATCCAGATTGCCTACCATGGAGGTCTCTGTGTCTCTCTGGTAGAGAAAACCTCTTTAGACTGGCTTCCTACCTCTTTAAAATTGGTGAGAGAGAGCCAGTCACCCTTGTTTCTTTTTCTACCTTCCCTTTACAGTTTAGTTCATGGCATCTGTACTGTGGGTAAACTGAGATCTTTAGCCTCTCAATGCAGCAGATAAGAGAGCAGCAGTTTGTATTTATTTATCTGTGTATATTTGTTTTATTTCTAGTAGAATAGAAGCCCATTTAGGATAGGGTCAGTTTCATTTTTGTCTTTGGAACCCCAGAGTCTGGCATGTAATAAGCACTTAAAATGAATTTTTTAGCCTTGCATTATCATTTGAATTTCACTTCATTATTTAATTTGTGTTTGTCTCATCTACTAGAGCACACAATCTTTTTTTTTAGGGCACTGTAGCAGCAAGCACCCTAGCATACCCAGGATGGCTGCTAGCACAGTTTCTTTGATCTGCTTTTCTAAAGGAAAGCAACTCAAAAAGGGTTAACAATCTTACCTTAATCAAACATATATCATTTTAACTAGTTCAGGGGAAAAAAGTCAGCACCCTGAAATTCAGAGAATACAAACAGAAGTTACAAGCAGACAAAAATACAGACAGAGAAAATAACAATTTAGCAGACAGGGCTTCTAGCTGTCTGACCATTACATCCATACCTAGTTAGTCACCAGAGAGAAAAGCACCAACATTTGGGTTTTCAAAGCCAGGGGGCTCAACGGCTGCCCAGAGTCTCATCTGGCCAAATCACACAACTCTTCCCAAAGTGAGTCCCAAAGCAAAACCTTACCTCAGAGGTATATATAACGTTCTCCAGGATTAGAGACCATCACATGCCTTGTGACCTACTTGACTACAAAGTAACAAAAGTTGTGCCTTTCTGAAAAACAAGCCTCCCACCACAGGCTCCATGTTAGCACATGTAGCCTATTAGGGGGCAGAGTATATTTTTAAATCAGGAAAGGTCCTCAAGTTCAACTTAGGCCTATTAAGGGGCAGGAAAGATCTTAAAATTTCTATTATCATTACAGGCACATACTATAAGAGATACTTACTTTGTGTCTCCTACAGAGTCTGGTACAATTTCCATAGTCTGGTACTCTAGACATTTAAATTAATAAATGAGATGGAGACTGCAAACAACAAGCATTAAGTCAACCACTTGCCTGGCACTGTGATGTACAAATAGAAAGAATGAAACAGTACCTATTTTCAATGAGCTTATAGTCTAATAGGGGAGATAAGCACATATGTAAACCTATATTGTATAAATATGAAATAAAGACAAATCTATACAAAGTAGTTGAATATAAGGTAACTTAAGGGTTACTAGAATTTAGAGGGATAAGGAAAATCTTCATACAGATTAGAATCTTAGTTTCATCTTAAAGGAAGAAAAAGATTCTGAGGCAAAGGTAAGGAGAGAGGGCATTCTAGTATGTAGGATTTTCCAGTACAAAGGAATGGAGAAAGGAAGTGGAGTACCATGCATTATAAAAAAGAGAGCCAGTTTGTCTGTATTAAAAAGAGGAGCTACTATTCAATAAGGCTTAAACATAGATTATGGCCAAGTTCTGTAAGGTTTTATAAGGGAAACAGAGTTTGTATTTTATATACAATAGGAAACCAACCACTGGAATTGGTTGAGTAGGGAAATCACATAGATCTGCCCTTAGGAAAATTACTTTGGTAGCATGATGTAGAATGGATATTGGATATTGGAGTTTGAAACTTTGGAGAGGAGACCAGTTAGGAGACTCATGGAAAGATCTGGCAACTGATTGAATGTGAGGAAAGGAGAGAGAAGAGTCAAGGTTATGGATTTAGGAGACTGGAAGGGTGGTCGTGCCTTTGACAAAAATAGGGCTATCCAAGATAACAGCGATGGGCAGCAAGCAGATTCTGCTGATTTGTTCTCCATCTAAGAAGATGGTACCAATGTAAGATTTATTGGTTTGTCATTGTCACTTACTATTCTTCCTTCACTCAAAACTTTAGGTGGTAATACAAATTCATTCAAACCTCTCCTTTCAGAATTGTAGACTAAGACTTGATTTCTCCTGCCACTGATTGCAAACAGTAGGAAGCAATTATTAGAAAGAATTGCTTACTGAAGGCTAGAATTGCTAAGTCCTGTAGGACTCAAACATGTGAAATGAGATCCCAGCCAGTTGACCATGACCCAGGAAATAAAATCCATGAACCTTAAGTGCCCCAATACTGATTTTTCTTCTGCTTGCACCCAATTAATCTAGTCTTTGTCTATACGCTACCACTTTTTATTTGGTCTGAGAATTTTATGAGATCCAAGGGGCTTGCTACTTGAATCAGAATTTCAAACAGACAGAGAGGGTTCTTCCTCACATAGGAATCAAAGAATATTAGTACTAGAAGCAGCCTATCTAATCTCTTCATCCTCCCAGAGGCCAGATTATAAAGCGCTTTCAATGACAGAGCACTTTATATTTGATACCAGAATTTATTGGTGGGAGGGGTGGGGTTGGATGACATGGTCATTTCTATGCTTTAGGAAAATTACTCTGGTAGCTGAGTGGAATAGAAAAAAAAGCATAAGGTAGTGAGAGCAATTAGAAGCCTATTACAATAATCCAATTCAGAAGTGGTGAGGGCTTGAACTAGGTTGCTGTTTTTTCAAATGGAGACAAGGAGATGCATTAAAGAGACAGGGCAGCTGGGGGTATAGTTGATAGAGTGCCAGACCTAAAGTCAGGAAAATTCATCTTCCTGAGTTCAAATTTGGCCTCAGAAACTAACTGTATGACCCTGGGCAAATCACTTAACCCAGTTTGTCTCAGTTACTTCATCTGGAAAAGGAAATGAAAAAAAAAAAAAAAAAAGAGTCCAGCATTTTTGCCAAGAAAATCCCAAATGGGATCATGAAGAATTAGACACAACTGAAAAACTAAAAAAAAAAAAAAAAAAATTAAAATTAAAAAAATAAAAAATAAATAAAAAAATAAAAAAAAATTCAAAAGATATTGTAGATATAGAAATAGCAATGATTAGCAGTTCTGAAGAGAGATCTGGAGGATGGGGATGGAGAAGGGGCCATTAAATTTGGCAAATAAGATCACTGGTAGCTTTGAGGACAGTGGTACATATGGCACCTTCAATGGAGTGATGAAGTTGGAAACCAGATTGAAGAGGAAGTAGACACACTGATTACAGGAAACTTTTTCAATGAGTTTGACTAAGGAGAGGAGAACTGTAGGCCAATAGCTAACAATATTAGAATTCATGAGAACTTTTTTGTTTTGTTTTTTAGAGCAGTAGAGGATTGAGTATATTTGTTGGTATCAGGGAAGGAACCAGTAAAAAGGGAGAGAATTAAGATTAAAGAGAGTAGGGATGATGATGGGGAAATCTGCTGGATTAAGATAGGCAGTAGATGAGATCCAGGGTAGATATAAGGGTTTGCTTCTAGAAGCAGAAGGGCCATCTCATAATGGGGAATGACATTGGGAGAGTTTGAGATGAGGAGGAAGAAAGAAGAGAGAAGAGAGATTGACTCAATATCAAATAGCAAGATAAGTGAACCAGGGCTTCTGATGCCACTTATCTCTTTCCCACTCTGCTCTTGCTTTCTTCTTCACCAAAACAAACTTCAAAGATTCTTCTTATGTTACCTGGATAATCTTAACTTATTCCCCATCTCCCACATATGCCTCTATCAGAAGACACATTTGCCTGCTGTCTTCTATAAAATGGCTTCAAAAGCCAAGCAAAGACATCAAGACTTGACAGCCTAATTAAGAAAAATAAAAGCTTCCTTTAGGGAAAGCTATAAGAAATAAAAGATCTCATTAATTAGGTATTAAATTAAAAAAAATACCCCACTCAACCCACCCCAAGACAAAGACTAAGAAGTTTTAACTTTATGTAAAATAAGATTAATGGAGCGAATGATGGGGAACACAGCTTTTCTCCTGCTCAGACTCCTCAAGTACCTAGCAATGTCTTCAGGGCTCTTTCATTCTAGCTTTATAGCCTTTCATTCCTGACTAACTTATGGAATCAGTCACTTTCTGGCAATTAACAGCAGGAGTTATATATAAGCAGTCAGAGATTCCTTTGAGGAGCTCTTAATTGCTAATTGCTGGCTGCTGCCTGGGGACCTCTGCTAGCTGACAATCCACCTTTAACTACCAATTTGCTGGGCATTATTCACTCAGTTATACCATCTTTGACTGACCCCACCACCTCTCCCTCCCACCCCAAAAAAACCCACTAGTAAAAAACCAGGTAAATCAGAGTTATAAGAGCAATTTGTACCATAACATAGTCTGTAGAGGTGGCGCAGTTCCCATTCCCCTAAATTACTATACCTTGTGATAATATTGAACACGTGTGTTTTTGTTGATTTTGCTTTGTTTCTCTATTTTAAAGGAAAAAAGGATTGATTTCATATCTGAGACTTTTATTTTTGGAAAATATTATGCTAATTTAACCACTCTGAAGGACTAATCAAGATATTTCAAAAGTATTTTGGTATGTGTATGGTTTCTTTAAAAACAATTTAATAAATATTTCATATAAAACAAGATAGATTTGTTTAATTATAGTTAATGCACGACAGTATTGGTTTTGCAAACCTGAACAACCATAGTCTAACAAGTTAATGACATTTAGAGGTTGTGCTATCCAAAGGCATTCAAAATCTTTACCCGTAGTGTTATTGAAAATATAGTAACCTGACTTACTGTTATTGACTATCTAATCACATGTGTTTGAATGGTGTATAGTCAATGGGGTGCGTTAAATGAGGTCTCTTTGATGAGAGTCTTAATGTATATAGAACAGAAGTATGATGAGTTTGTAATATAGTAAGCTAGATGATTTGAAGACAAGATTTAATTGAAATAAAATAATTCTTATGGCAGTCAAAAGAATTCAAATACTTAGAAATAAATTATGGGAGGGGGTAATTTACAATAAAGAAAAGGTTATTTTGAGTGGGAAGTATGGTTTAGGGTGGAAAGAAAAATATTCCCTATGATAATTACTTTTAAAATCTGTGTTTTAATTTTACATGCTACTTAATTTTTTTTTTATCTTAGTATCATGACAAAATGAGTTTGTTCTATTAAGAACTTCCAGGATTTCATGTTGTGAATTGAATTTTTTGTCACTTACTTGAGCATTGAAAAATTATTGTATTTTCCCTTATTACCATTTTTTCCTTAGTCATTCATTCTATAGGAAGAAGGTAAGTTAATTGCTCCCTCATGGCTGGTTAGTTCATTTAGTTAGTGCACAATATTAATGAGGCCAGGATCTGTGAGTTCAAGCCCCAAGTGATCTAAAAAGCTTTGTTCTCTTCCTAGAGAAATATAGGCTCAGGCATTTGTGTGCAAATGGATGGCTTTACTTGGTCTTAGAGGGAGGTGCCTGGGTTAGCACTTAGTACATTAGTCTAGTTCTATCAACCAATGATAAAAATACATCTCATAATGCTGAAAGATAAATAAAGTTATTTTTCACATGTAATCGATAGGAACTATGTTGGAAAATCATCAAAACCTAAACTCCATTATTTGTTGACTTCAAGACCATTGCAATCCATGTGGCCATTTTTGCTCCAATAATCATACTCAGTGTATTAACACACTGAGTTGTTTAGATCCCTCCTTCAAGCACAACTTCTAGGAAATTAGGATCCATTCTTTTGAGAATTACAGAATTACTTAAAGAAAAATAAAATGGAGTCATGCAGATTCTTCAGATGAAGAAAATGACTTGGTTCATCTTCCTTCTCAGAAAAACCACTTTAAAACTCTCATAATGTAAGAAGAATTTAACATTCTTAGAAATAGAAGAAAAATGAAAATGTTTTTGGCATGTGAAAAGTGTTATGCAATTACAGCGCAGACTTTTAACATCTTCTTTAACAGAGACAGTTAAGGCTGACAGGACCTTTAAAATAAACAGTAAAGCAGGATTCAATGAATATAGTCAGTACTCATAAAGAGGTGTTGACAAAATGGTTGAAAGTAAAACCTCAAGATAATTTAAAAACTTATATTTTCTTTCTTGTTATATGGAAATCATTATGTTTGCTGAGGTTTAAACCTTTATTGAAACATTGCAAAACCACTTAGAAGATAGGCTGAGTATGAATTCTGTTAGCATGCTATGTTGATTGGATTTTTAAATGGCCAAATAAACAGAAAACGAAAGAGCTTGGTTTTTACTTTTTTTTCGTTATGGGATTATACGTTTATAGTCTAAAGAGACCTTAGAAGTCATTTAAGAAATTTAGAGAAATCTCACTTTAGTGATCAGGAAATTGAGGCCCAAAGAGGTTGTGACTTGTTTAAGGTCTCAAAGATAGTAAGCAGCAGTGCTTTCTTTTCTTTCTTTTTTTTGTTTTGTTTTGTTTTGTTTTGTTTTTGCTTTTTTATAGGGGAGAGGGTAGGACAATTAAGGTTAAGTGACTTGCTCAAGGTTACACAGCTAGTAAGTGTCAAGTGAGGCTGCATTTGAATTTAGGTCCTCTTGACTCCAGGGCCGGTGCTCTAGTCACTGCGCCACCTAGATAATGGTCTATTATGATCACCTCGTACCCCAGAAGAAGTGAACCAAGAGTCGCTGCAGAGTGTGTTGTGAAATAAGTCTGTAAAGATCTTTTTTTGTAAACGTTTTGATAGTGGATAGGAGTAGGAAGCTCAAGAGAAGTTATGAGGACATTGTGTACCTGAAGTCGTAGGTTGGGAACACTGAAAAAACAGGGAATTGTGAAGGCTAACTTTGTCTACCATACAGTTTTGCCTGGTGCTTGGCTTGTTACATAGCTCTTAGTCTATAGAATTTATTGGACACTAAAATAATAGGCACAATCAATCTGGTAAAAAGGAAAATAATCTAACTCATTGATTAACTTGGTCCTTTCACTAAATTAACTGCTCTTTTGCCAAAGAGATTAATCCAAAAACCCCAAGTCTTTATCTGTCTATGTTATCTGGCCAGGCTGGTGTATTGAGTGTGCCTGGGGCAGAAATAATAATCTCAGTTCTTTACTCCTTTAGCTAATCTTTTAGCTGATACCTCTGTAGTTAGGTTTACATCTCATTAATAAGACTTGTTCCAGGAAGAAAACAAGGCTTTCTAGGTTTAGGACTAGGATTGTGAGTACTTGACCATGAGGGGAGTAAGTGTGCCTTTCTCCACGGAGATGGATATCCTACAGCTGGGCCTTCTAAAGGTGAGATTTTCTTTTCCTAAAGTCTGGCAGTCATTACCTAATGTGAACATATACTTCTAATTTACAGTTCCTGAGACTTATCTAGTTTATGAGTTTTCCTGCTAACTGCTGCTATTAAAAGAAGAGTATAAGACCATTACTGTCATAACTGGTAGAGGTTTTTGATGTGCAAAATTGTATACCTATAAATTTCAAAAAAACTGCAAATTGCAATAGAATCTTCCTGGCATGTTCAGCTCTTAGCCACAGCACATTAAGTAGCAATTTCCTTTTGTATTTAATTTCTTTTGAATGTCACAGAGACTATCCTGTGGGTTTTCAGAAGCTTTCAATTTTACAAGTACCTGTTTTTGGGGGCTTTTTTTTTTTGATGTGTGTGTTGGCGGGGCTTTTATTTTTGAGGTGTTTACAACTCTTCTTTTTGATCTATTCATGTTACAGGATTAATTACATATGAGATAGAAACATTAGGTCATTTATCCTTTCACCCTGTGAATGAAAAAAATATGCTCAAAAGTGTTTTTTTTTTTAAACAATGAAAGGAATGTAATTAAATGGTCCTTCTATGATAGGAAGTCAGGGTTTATTTTCTGCTTTTCTACTTGTTCAGAACATGAGTTTCATAGGTCATCTTTAACTTTGTTTTTCCTTATCACTAATAATAGGTTATAGCAGTATTTACTCTGGGCCCAGGGCCCTAGGCCCTGGGATGTGGTCTTAAAGCATTAGCTCCTTCACTACTGGGATTCTTCCCCTCTACCTTAAGGTTGTTTAATTAGTGTATCAGGATTTGAGTTCCTGAGTCTCCTCATCAGCCTGTGGTACCCTCTACCTCTGCATCAGTCGAGCTTATTTGGTATCAGTCCCTAGCCATGTCTAAACCTTTGACTAAGGGTCGGAGTAATAGGGGACTGCTTGGCCCCTATATAAATCCTTCTATATGGCCTAAACTCTGGTGCCCTTTTTTACAGGAGGAGAACACATCAGGTGAACTTCCTTGACCTGTCTATGCTGTTTTGGGTCAGGTTGTCACTGTATGCTGCATAAACCTATTTGTTTTATCTGCTTCCTACTTCCACTGCCCTTGCTGCTTCCTATGTGCCTCACTGGAATTCCCTTTGACAAAACTGAACTCTGGCTTTGTTTAAAACTATTTTCTGGGCCCTTCCCGTAGCCCCACCCCGACCACAACCTCATAAGCAGAGTCAGTGGGGATGGGATGATGGGGAAAAATGGATGGATCTGGGTATTAGAAGATTGTTTTTGAAAGCACATAGTCAAATGAGATATGGATGGCTAGAGAGAGGGAAAGATGGAAAGACTAGGGGAGAGAGAGATTGGGGATAGGAACGGGGAAGGAGTCACTAGTGAGTGAGCGTATAGAGATGTTTTTGACGTGTACGAGGGAGCTCACGAGAGATAGAACTTGATATCTCGATAAAAAAGGAAGTGAGTAGGAAATGGAGAGAGTGAATGGGTGGCGGTGGGTGTCAGGAGAGATTCAATCACAAGGTGTTTTAGACAATCCACAAAAAAATAATTCAAATTTTGTTATTCTATAGGTGGAAATCTTTGTTCAATGATACATTCTTTGAAACACCACTAAGAAAGAGATGCAATACCAACTGCTAACATTGTATAGCATTTCAAAATTTACATGTGTGGAAAAATATTACAAACCTTTTGAAGTTCTCTGGAAATATGAAAAATGTTTTTCAAAATTCTATTTCTCTGTTCTAAATGGGTCTTTACAAAACCCTTGGAAAAACCCTTTGGAAAGCTGAGTGATAAGTCTAGGACAAAAAAAGCTTTTCTTAGGGAAATGGATTAAGTAAAATTTAACCAAATTTAAACTTGTTTGTTCTGGTTATAGACTCCCCACCTGAATTGACTGGACTCTCCTTTCTTCATAGAGAATAGATTTAGATATTGATGAAGAAGTGAGGGGTGGAGGGAGGGGGTTCTTTTGCCTTTTGTTTACTCTTGGAGAAAGGGAAGTGGTCTAGGCAATTTGTTAACTTACTCAACAATTCTGGAATGTTAACTTAAACTGTATTTTTATGTAATGTAATCTTTTTTTATGTAATGTAATCTTGAACAATTTTCTTGTTCAAGATTCCTATAGATGTGGCTAAAAACATAGAACACTGTCTTTGTTTTAATGTTTTTCTTCAACACAAAGCACTTCCTTACAATGTGCCAGATAATTAAGTGCAAGTATTATTATTATTATTATTATTATTATTATTTTGCTTTTTTTTTGGAGGGGTGGGGAGGTAGGGCAGTTGGGGTTAAGTGACTTGCCCAAGGTCACATGGCTAAGGTTTTTTTTTTTTGCGTTAAGTGTCTGAGGTTGGATTTGAACTCAGGTCCTCCTGACTCCAGGGCTGGTGCTCTATTCACTGCGCCACCTAGCCGCCCCCAAGAATTATTTTCAATCCAATTTTAAACCAAGTGACATAGGGGCTAAGTACTGGTTTTGGAGTCAAAGAACCAGGCTTCAAATGCTAACTGTGTCACCTATGTGTGCTTAAGTCATCCTCTGACCTTGTTTTCTCATCTATAATATATGGGTGTTGGAATAGATAATCTGGTAGCTGGTGTCTTGTAGCTCTAAATCTATGTTCCTATAACTTGATTACTATTATATAACTAGTAAGTTGCAGAACCTAGATTTGAGGTCAAGTCTTTTGACCCCCAAGTCCAGTGCTTGTTCCATCGAGCCACACTGTCTTCATATATGCCATTCCCAAAACTGCATCTTCAAAACGTCAAGTGAAAGGGAGAATATTTTTTTGTTTTTTCAATTGGACAGTGCATATTCAGTCTTAATATTATATTTTCTCCTCCCTGAATTATCCTTATATATTGACTTTCTTTAACATATATAACTGATTATTCAGTCCTAACCTATCTTCCCTCACAGAATGTTGTTTTGCTAGTTCTGGAGGAGGAAAAAGTTGAGTTTAGTTGATTGAACTGTGTGAGTGTGTTTATATGATACCCAACAGCTGCCTTGCTTTTCACATAGTGAAATGATTCAAAAATATGCCAACAATTCTTCTTTACTCTGTCATGTATAGCAGTAGTGTAACAGTTGTTACCAGCGAGAAAATTCAAACTCTCTCTATCCCAAAGAACATTCCCTTGGAACAAAGACACTTTTTATGTGTTGAAAGACTTTTGAGTCTTGCAGTTAAGGCAGAATAATGAAAACAGAGATCAGAACAGTTGTTCTATGGATATATTGTCCAAAGAATGTGGTGAATGAATACTGAAGGAAATTCAATATTCTTGTTGCCAGTGCATATATTTAAAAAATATACAAATGTGAATTATATATAAACCAAATGTCTTCTAACTGAACTTTAAAAGTGTTTTTTTAAAGGAAAAATACTAAATTTCTTGTGTGAAGTTATTGTCATAGATTTAAAACATTTTATACCTGTAAGGGAACTTAATAATCATTTGATCTAATTCCTTCAGTTTAGAGATGAGAAACTGAAGGTAAGAAATGAACTGACTTGTCCAAAACCACTTAGGTTGTTACTGGCAACTCTAGGCTCCAAGTAATATTATTCTCAAAGCAATGCTTTCTCTCTCTCTCTCTCTCTCTCTCTCTCTCTCTCTCTCTCTCTCTCTCTCTCTCTCTCTCTCTCTCTCTGTTTCTCACACACACACATACTGCTAATTTGATCAATGCAATGACAGTTAAGTGCCTACTATGTGCAAGACACTGTGCCAGGACACCAAGAAGAAAAAAGACATGGTCCTTATGCTTAGGAAGATTGCAATCTAATAGTGGAGGTTTAACAAATGCAAAAGTAAATATATACACAATATAATATTAGGAGAAATGGAGAAATTCCCAGTTGTTTAGAATGTTTAAGGAGGGAGACCTTATTTATAATTGGAGGAGGCTTCGTGGAGGCAATAGACCCTGAGATGGATCTTAATGGGAGTTAATGATCTCAACAGGCAGAAATGAGAAAAGAATGGTTCCAAGTACATGGGACAGTCTCTGTGAATTCACAGAGATGGTGAGGGCAGAATGAAAGAAAAACTGGTTAGTCCAGTTTGGTTAGGATGTAAAGTGTGTGGAAGTTATATTCCGGAGGGGATAAAGGGCTAAACTAAGGTATTGTTAGTTTATCCCAGAGGCAAGAGTGAGCTACAGTTATTTGAACAAGCGAGGGTTATATTCGGGCTTCTATATTAGGAAAAGTACTTAGATGGCTGTGTTTAGGATGAATTGGAGATGGGAGACACTAAAACTAGCAGCACTAATTAGGAGACTTTTATAATATTCGTAGGGATAGATAATGTTATCTTGAACTAGGCAGGTGGAATTATGATTGAGAAGGATTTAAGAGAAGTTGTGCAGTCCAATAGATAGTTTGGAAATGGGGAGACAGTGAGATAACAAAGATAATTCAGGGACTTTGAGCTAGTTTGTTGTTCAGTTGTGTCTGACACCCTGTTTTAGGGTTTTTTTGGCGAAGATACTGGTTTGCCATTTCCCTCTGCAGCTCATTTTACAGAGGAGGAACTGGGGCAAACAGGGTTAAGTGACTTGTCCAGGATCACACAGCTAGTAAGTGTTTGAGTTCAGATTTGAACTCATGAAGATGAATTTTCCTGATTTCAAGTCCAGTGCTCTATAAGGAAAAAAAGATAGTGCCATCAGTAGAAAAGAGGCATTAGCTGAAGGAGCAGATTTCTTGACTTTCACCTGCCAGGTAAGACATACTGTGAGCATCTATCTGCCCCTGCAAAAAGAATAGGCCAGACTCATTTGCTTTTATTTCATTTCTAGAGAAATCAAGCCACCAAGAAACCTCAACTGGTAGACCTATGAAAATGTTTTTCAGTGAGAAAACTGTAACATGTTTATGGTTGGGCTGATTCTTTATATGCTGAAGCCTAAAAGTCAGTTAAATCTTTACATGGATTAAACATTTGAATACCTTCAACCTTCCATTGATTGACAAATGAATTCTCTTTTTTTCCTGCCAATTTCTTCCCCGCTCAAAATAATTATGCAAATCCCTCTCAAATCTAGAGACATCAGAGCTAGTTTTAATTGTCTGCTTACTATATTTATATGCCTAATCCCAAACTATTGTTCTTTGTTTTTGAATTCATGGAGCAGGTAAATTGCTGGGTTTACAAACATGCACATCGTTGCCAAGAAGTTATTAGGAAATCAGAAAGGAGGTACTAAGATAATTAAATCAGGCCTATCTTTTCATAGTGGAGAATTGAAATGGCTATTCAAATAATTACAGGGGTGAAAAAAGCCCCAAACTCTTTTGCTTTTTTTTTTTTTTACTTTTAATTTACAAGATTCAGTTCCACAATCACTTGAGTTTCAGATTTTCTCCCCTCCCTTCCCCCCCCCCCCATGGTGGCGTGCAATCGTGTATAGGATCTGCAAATACTTTCACATT
>CM053591.1:95046449-95063764 GCA_028646515.1 Pseudochirops corinnae
TTCAGCCATTCCCCAATTGATGGGCATCCCTTATATTTCCAGTTTTTTGCAACCACAAAGAGAGCTGCAATAAATATTTTTGCACATATGGGACCTTTTCCCACTTCTGTAATCTCTTTGGGATATAATCCCAACAGTGGTATTGCTAACTCTTTTGCTTTAGTTAATATTTCTGGTAAAACCAATACATCCCCCCCCCCTTTTAGAATCATTTGGAAAATTGCATTCAACCCTGACTTCACTTTGATAATGTAGACACAACTTTCACAAAACTTTGTACCTTGTACATATAAATCATAACCAAACCTGAGAGAGGTAGGTAATTTGGAAAAGTGATTTTTTTTTTCAGAGATAAAAAAACAGTATATTCTGTACTGCTTATTTGATTTTTAAAAATTAATCTGCTTTTCCTTTTGTTTATCATGGAATTCAAGTAGTTGTAGGTTCTATGAGTTTGTAGGTTCATTGAGTTTACATAATGAATACTAAACTATTAGATCTAATCAAGTGTGAAATGAATTACAGATTTGTTAGCTGTGTCTTCTCCAAGAGCATTTCCAAAATAGGAAAAAAAAAAAGTCAGAATTATGATTTCCATTAAAATATGTTTGGGAGGGATTTGTGCACTGCCCAAGCTTTACTGTGAGCTGGATGCAACAGAGACAAAGGAGAATTGCTTTTCTGTTCTGCTTTTTTTTTTGGTACTGAGTTTCACCTTGCAGAATCATTGCAAAGACATATTGATTGTAATGTATCCAGTGCTATAGCTGCTATACACCTGTGGTGCTTATTGTTAAAGAATTCAGAGGCCTAGAAAACAAAGCAGAGCATATAATTCACCAGTGGGAACAGAACTCCTCTAAACTTCTAGAAAATTCATCTCCTTCTAGGGGCAGGAGAGAACACATTGACTTGCTATTCATTTTTACAGCTACAGACCCTTCTTAGGGACTGCCAGCCTGCCTCCCCCCCTTGCTTTGAATTGCAAATAAATCCTTTTATGATACACAAACCTAACTTCCATTGATATTAACTGCTTTCCTATTTCAAGGCTTCATAAAATTAACCCTGTAGCCCTTTGTTTATCTAAAGTGCAATCCCTCTTTATTATTTTAACTAAGGTTTAAAGTCCTAGGGTTCATGAACCTGACTTGTTAATACTATATTGATTATATTTCAGAATAATTGGTTTTCTTTGTAATATCATTATTTCATTTTATGCATTTAAATACATTATTTGACAAATGATTCCAACAGTTTACAAGACTACCAAAGGTCTTGTGCCTTGGCACAAGAAAGGTTAAGAACTTTAATATTTTGTTTTTGTGAATTGCTGTGGCTGAAAAAAAAATATTCCTATGGGTCAGCCTTCTTGAGATAAGCCTCTCCATATTTAGCTAGGCTGGACCTTGGATGATAGATGCAGTCTGTCTTCGTGCCTGATTTTTTTCCAGCTTAGGTGCACATGTATGATCCTTGCTAACACAGAATTTGAGAACTCAGGACTATCCATAAAGTCTCTTAGTAGAACTTAATACCTATTATGTAAGAATATTAGAAATATATACCACCTGAATAAAATGCAGAAAAGAGGGGAGGAAAGCTAATATTCTAACTTACCCACATTTCTTTAATTGCAATATATTTTAAAAATAGAATAAAGTCATTTCAGAGGCATAGTGGAAAAAGAGTTGGTCTGTCAGAAAGAGAAAGCCAGCTCCATTCAGGTCTTACTTGTGATATAACTGATTGTCATTTAACCTCTGTTTTCCTGAGATCTTTCTAGGACTTTATTATACAACATGTGTACATCTGATTTGCTAAAAGGTATCCGTTTATCAAGAGTTCCCAACACCAATGAAATCATAAGTCTTGTTTAAAAAGAAAAAAGGTTGAAGCAAGTCTGTTGTTAAAACAATTAGGAATAGTTTGTGTTAGGTATTTCCCAAGCAAGAATTCTTCAGTGTATTTTATTTTTAGTTCTCTCCACTCTGATATTTTGCTTGGGCTTTCTCTTTATCTTTGAAGGGTCATTTAAAATTCTATCCCAACAAATGGCTTTATTGACAAAACTGTGTTAAATTGTGACTTGGAAATCACATATTTTTTCCTGACATTCCTTTGATCTAGTGCCATCTAGTGTCTTAGCTTTTGTTCAGAGAAGACTATTATTGAAGGTTGATTCATCTTCACCGAGATACCTTGCAAAAGATAAGTAGTCTATTTTGTCAAGAGCAAACCACACAGGTTGTCTCATTTCTGCATCTGGGTGAATTGAGTTATAACGCCCTTTCATGGCTCTATAATGAATCCAGGAGAAATATGGAGTACGATTTTTAGTTCAATACACTCTAGGTTGCGTCCTTCCAAATCTTAGTACTTATTGGAGCATTAACAGAGCCAGACTTGCAGTGAGATATAGTGGATCATCACCTTTTGTAGCCTTTTATTTCCCCAGATTATTTCCTTGGCTCTCTACATGTGTCTGAAATTCCACTATTGATGTTTCATTTTTTTTTTCAGCTGAAGGTTTTTATTTTTTTTAGTTGCTAGTTGTTTTTCATATTTAGAGAAGAAACCATGCCCAACCTTCTTGAAAATATTCTTCAAGATGATTTATTGGTTTGAGCTAATTTAATGAGTTCAGTGGTTTCCAAAGGACATAAAGTTGGATATTTATAAATTGAATTACATTTTTCTGTTAATTTCCATTACGTTTTCAGATGTGTTCCAACAGAAAAATTTTAACTGTCACAGATTTAAGATCATCCTTAAAAATTTGATATATGTTTTAAAAAATCCCTCAGGAAGAAGTGACACCTTAAGCTTTTATCTGTCATTCATATCTTAGTATGAGAGTTTCAGGTTTTTCTAGCCTTATCTCATGCTATTTCTCTCTGAGCTGTTACCACAATTCAGGAAGGAAGGAAGGTCATAGCTATTGTCAGTAGCCCTAAGGAGGCATAGCCACTTTCTCTTTCTCAGGTTGCTTGTAGATTGTAGATAAAAACTGGCCTCATGACTGGTTGGTTAAACAAATGGTTAAATTGTGTGTGTGTTTAGAAGAAAAGGGAAAAAAGCAAGAGAGGCATATGAGCCTTCTTTGTGGCAGAGCATGCAGCTCTGAGGAGTTGGGCTACCTGGATGGTGTCCTTTAAGGCTCTGTATTTTGTGATCCTCTGGGTTGTGTGTGTTCCTGCAAAAGTCTTGTATATTATCTTTTCAGTTCTTTGCTGTTGTACCAGGAACACCCAGCCCTATGCTCTTGAATATTCCTGGTAATAGGACCCTGACACAGACTGTACCTTCCAACTACTTTTTTTCGGCTTTCTATTCACTCATAAAGTTAAACAGCAAGCCTTTATTATAAGTTATTATTATTATAAGTCTATGATGTTTTGGACACTACACTGGGTGCTAGAGAAATAAATACAAAAATATGAAGGATGAGGGGGACAGGGTTTCATAAACAGACAGTTGACATGCCAAAGAGAAGTTTTATCTTCTTCACAATTTTGCTTAGGATCAGCTCTGAATGTTAAGACTTCTGTAGGAGTAGAAGCAGATATGAATGATTCCATTAAGCAGGTGATTTCTTTTTTTCCTTGTATAGACTGTTAGTTTAAAACATGTTTCACTGTTTTGCCATTGGCAGAGAGAGAGAGAGAGTGAGATCTTATGAGTTCTGAAAATTTTATGTCCCTTATAATTAATGTCATTCTTCTGTGTGAACAAATGTGAGGAATTCAGAGAAACGTGGGAAGATTTGGAAGATGGGAAAAACTGATGCAAAGATAAATAAGAACAATATGTACCATGACTATACCAATGGAAATTAAATCATCACTAAAATAAGTTGAACTTAGAGTAACTGAAAAGCCAATTAAGGTCCAAGAGAACAGATAATGAAATACCTTGTAACAGGAAGTGCCCTAGCATACCTAGGACGACTACTAGCACAGGTTCTTTGATCTGCTTTTCTAAAGGAAAACAACTCAAAAAAGGGTTAACAATCTTACTTTAATCAAACATATTTCATTTACCTAGTTCAGGAGAAAAAGTCAGCACCCTGAAATTCAGAGAATATAAACAGAAGTTATAAGCAGACAAAAAAATACAGCCAGAAAAAATAACACAATTCAGCAGACCAATAGACAGGGCCTCTAGCTATCTGACCATTACATCTATACCTAGTTAGTCACTAGAGAGAGAAGCACCAACATCTGGGTTTTCAAAGCCAGGGGGCTCAACGGCTGCCCAGAGTCTCATCTGGCCAAATCACACAATTCTTCCCATAAACAAGTCCCAAAGCAAAACCTCACCTCAGAGGTATATATGGCCTTCTCCAGGGTCAGAGAACATCACAACTGTCATGACCCACTGCCTGATTACAAAGTAACAATGGGTGGATCACAGGCCCCATGTGACCACAGTCAGCCTATTAGGAGGCAGAGTATATTTTCAAAACAGGAAAGGTCCTCAAATTCATTTAGGCTTATTAAGGGGCAGGGAAGATTTTCAAATTCCCTCAGATAGAGTATTATATTTATTGTTAAATGTGATTATTGTATCAATGATTCGCTCTCTTTTTTGGACTCGGTGAAGAATTTAGTCTATAATTAGGGGAACAAGGAAATGATTTATGTTAAGATAAAAGACATTGAAAATTATTCCTAAAAATCTAATATATTTCAGTAAGAAACATTGTTTCAAAAGCAGTTAATTTGTGGATGTTTACTTTGAGTTAACCAATAAGCTTCCTAGACAGGAAAGGTCAGGGAAAATGTTCCTATCTGTTTCTTTAAGGCCATTCTGATTTATTCCTGCTTCAGATGGAGATGATCCTGATTCACTATATGCTAAAACTGACTTTTATATGGTACTTTAAAGACTTAAAGAACTTTATACAAATCATTGTATGTGAAACTCACAACTACCATGTGAAGTAAGTATAACAGGTATTATTATGCCCATTTTATAGATGAAGTCAAGAGCAGTTAAATGACTTGCTGGAGATCACAAGGTTAATGAATGTTAGAGGCAAGATTCACACCTAGATCTTCCTGACTTTCACCCCAAAATGCTTCAGGGCTGTGCCTCCTCCCACTTCTAATACATATCTCTTATTTGGAAAAAGGTAAGAAGTAATTTCTAAGTGCAGGCTAATTACTGACAATAGTATAGCTACTGGTTTACCTACAGAGATTTTCAGGCTCAGGCATAACTGTCCTGGTAAGTTGTCTGTATTGTCATATTTTCATCATATTTTTTATGCATTAATTACAACATTATCCCAACCCACCCATTTGCTTTATGAGATAGATGCAATGTAATATAGTTTACAGAAAGCAAATGGAGAAACAAGTATTCTCTGTTAATACAGAAATATTGCTCAGGAACATCTGTGCATTTACCATACTCAGCTGCTCCAGTTACAACAATAATTCTTTTAACAGCCTAACACCTGTCTCTTACTCTATGTGAGAGAAATTGTTAACTTCCTTTAATTCCCAATCCCTTCTCTATCATTTACATTGCTTTATTTCTCTGATGCCCATTTACATGGTCTATTACATTAATTCTTTCATTTAATCTTGAGAACCCCTAAAATTATTAGGAAGCTAATTATGCAGGAATGGGAGGGTTTTTCTCCAGTACAGCATAACTTAGTTAAATGGAACAGTTTCCTTGGCTTCTTGCTGACACAAGAGAAAATATAAGAGATTCTCTAGAATGAAGAGTTTGATTACTTTCACAGAGCTAATCATCTATCATTATAGAAAAAACATCAATTCTACATCCTCAAACCATTGCCCAACACACATAGTAGTAGTAACAGAGGCATTATAAGCTCTTGACACCACTGCCCAATGTAGCATGCAGGTAATAACTAAAGAATAAAGTAATTGAATTTCCTTGGCTATGTCCTTTATTAACTTTATTGCTTGTCATCAATAATGAACTGTGTTCTATAACTTTGTGTTCCATGGTGTGATGTCCTCAGAATTGACATGTGAAACATTTTTCTTCATCTTTGATATATTTTTCAAAGTTTTTCACTATATGTAATATTACTATAGGCAAAAGCATGAGTACTTTTTCAATGTAGAACATGAAAGTAGTAGCTAACTTTTTGAAAAGTGGTTTTTAAGAAATGCGTTATTGACGACCACTTTCCAAAGAAACTTACCCACTCCAATAGAACCTTCCTTGTTACAAAGAAGTACAGTAAAGTGAAATGATAAACATGACTCATTTAACATCTGGAATACATCATCTGTCTTGAGACTTTGGAAGTAGCCATTTTGAATGACTATTGAAATGATCAGAATTCTGAAGTTTTTTAGTCTTGTTGACCATCATATTATTGTTGTCATGCAAACTTTTCCTTTTCTGCCGATTTGGACTCACATCAGTTCATATAAGTTTTCCTAAATTTTTGTGAATTCTTGATTTTTATCATTTCTTGTGGCACAACAGTACTCCTTTACTTTATAATTTTGCGAATATTAGTTTGTTTAGCTCATTCCTTAATCAGTAAATGCTTTCTTTCCAGCCTCTTGTTTTCACACACACAAAAATGCTGTTATAAATTTTGTTGTTACTACCTTTTTTTAAATTAACAATCATTTGTTTTTTTCTCTCTCTTGCCGCCTCAGCCTGCTTGGACTGATAGAGAGTGGAAAATATAAATCCTTGTAACAAATATTCATAGTCATGAAAAACAAATGTCATATTGGCCATGTTCAAAAATCTTTCAAGATATGAGTGGTATGCTTGATGATCCCTTCTCTGATTGTGATTGGCCATTGTGCTGATTGGGTGTTCTCAAGTCTTTGAAAGCTGTTTTTCTTCATAATGTTATTGTTTAAATTGTTCTCCTGGTCTTGTTCACTTTGCTCTGTATCATATCATACAGCTCTTCCTAGGTTTCTCTGAAATGATCTCTTCATCATTTCTTATGGCTCTATATTTCATTATAGCGATATGTCATGATTTCTTTCATCGTTCTCCAATCATAGACAACCCCTTATTTCCCAGGTTTTTTTCTATTATAAAAAAGAGGTACTCTGAACATTTTTATGTATATGTATCCTTTTTCTTTTTCTTCGATCTCCTTGGAGCACAGGAATAGTAATATTAGTGGTAAATCAAAAGGTATGAACAACTTATTGACTTTTTGGCAATTGTTACAATTCTTTATTTCCAGATCAGTTGAACCAATTCATAGCCCCACAGCAGTGCATTAGTATGCCTCTTTAATAATTTTCATTTTCATTTTTAAAATTAACTTTGCTAATCTGATGAACATAAAGTGGAAACTGAGTTGCTTTAACTTGTATTTCCCTAATTATTAGTGATTTGAGTAGTTTTTCATGTGAGTATAGATAGTTTGGATTTCTTTTCTCAATAACCTTCTCACATCTTTTGACCATTTTTCAGTAGAGTATAGCTATATCTATCGATCTGGTACAATTACTCTGTCCTTGAGGTATATGTCTAATAATGGTATTTCTGAAGCAAAGGGCATGTAGGGCTTTTGTGACTTTTCCAGGATAATCTCTATTGTTTTTCTGTACAAAAATGACAGTGCACTTACCCCGTCTTTCCACAATTTGTGCAACATTCACCTCTTTCATCCTTTGTAATCTTTATCAATCCAATGGGTCTGAGGCAAAATATCAGATTCTTTTAAATTGGAATTCATCTTATGATTAGTGATTGGAACATTCTTTCATTTAATTGCTAATAGCTTACTTTTCTTCTTTGAAAACTACCTGTTTATATGTGGATTATTGAAAAAGTGTGCAACGATGAAGTTGAAAGAAAGATTATAAACTGATGAAAACTGAACAGATATATCTATATATTTCTATAACAAAATATTTTCTATGCATCAAAGTACAGTCTCTGCATTTGGACTCTCCCACTGCATTTCTAGTATGCTATTTGCTGAAGTGGAAATGGCAATTAAGAAGCAAAGGCAGGAAGAATAAAACCATAGAAACAGGTGACACAATTTTGAAAGCATAGAGGAATTGCTTTTTAAGCTATATAAAAGATACCAAAATAAAGAGGGAAAGATACTAAAAGATTAGAAAAAAATCATAGAAGTTATTACTCTTCAAAAAAGATATTTCAGAGGATACCAATAGCTACTAACTCATACCAACTTTCTCATCTTCATAGAATATCTATGGGAATGATTTATATAGGTATCAAGAATGTCCTTGATAAAGAAAACAGACTTTCAAAAATGATACTCTGTACAGTCTACCACAAAAGATTCACTGAAACGTGCAGAGAATGTAAGATCCCACTTTGTTTATTATTTTTATATCAAAATCAATCAAGTTTATTTCATGAAGTCATGATTAATGAATTTTCTTAATGGATTCTTTTGAGCTAATAAATCTATGAGAATCCATATTCCTTGATCACTGCTTTGTCTGAATGTACTCTCTCAGTTGATCCAGTATATTTAGGGGCATTACCATAATTTCAGGACATTGATGATTTGACAGAAGGCTATGAATCAGCTAATTCAAACCCTACCTGAGGTATGAATCTCTTACAAATTCCTGACAAGTATTCATACTGCCTTCACGGGATAGCCTTCAGGGACAGAAATCTCATTAATTTCCAAGGAAGCCCATTCGGGTTTTGAAAACTTTCATTGTTATGAAGTGTTCTTCCTGATAATTAGCCAAAATTTGTCTCTCTATAGCTTCTCTCCATCGATCTGAGTTCTAACCTTTGGGGCTAAGAAAAAAATAAGACCAATACTTCATCCATATAACCTATAAAATAAGGCAGCAATCTTCCTCCTCCTCCTCCTCCTCATCGTCGTTCTCCTCCTCCTCCTCCTCCAAGTCTTTTCTTCAAGCTAAACCTTTCTGGTGCCTAGTACTGCCTAGTGCTATGCCTAGCACATGGTAGGTGTTTAATGTTTATTGATTGTTTGGTTAACTAAACCTCCTGTGACATGATTTCAATTATCCTTGCCATTCTTGTTATCTTGCTCAGGATTTGTTCTAACTTGTTAACGTACCTTATGAAATATGGTGTCTAGAGCCAGATGCAATTCTTGCGATACGTCCTTTCATCTGAACACTATGAATCTATTAATGAAGCCTAAGGCCGCATCTGTTTTGGATTCTGTAGTTTGTAGTCTATCCTCCTCCTTTAAGCTCCACCCTCATCTCTTTTGTATAAATAGTGAATGTGTAACTTTCAAAGGGCAAATGTGGCCAAAAAAGACACTATATAATATCTAATAGACTTAGAATGCTAAAAAAATCTACCTTTTTTCCATTTTCCCTTACACATTCATAGTCAAAACTCTTCCTTTTAGGTTTTTGAAGAAGGAATTGCACCTGAAGGAGTATTATATTTATTTCATGGCAGGAAAATAGTTACTTAAGTGCCAGAGCTAAATTACACTACTAAACTAAACTAAACTAGACTCACCAATCAAAATTTAGGGTCAAAAAATCAATAGTTGATGTTTTGTATTTCTCATGTGTAAAATGTGGTTTTTTTGTATTATACGTGTCATAGCTTCTGGAGCTTGAACTTTTCTTTGATTATTGTATTTTCCTTTCCCATGAAGAATCATTTCTAGTATATATATCTATATAGGAGATATAGAATATACATATATATACATGTGTATATACATATATATGTATATATAAATATAACCTAATAAATATAATTTTTTACTTCAGAAAGGTTGATCTTGTCTGTCATCCCAGAAAACTTACTAGGACAAATGCTATCCACATTTATGTAGACCATGCTTACGAGTATTATATGTTTTTAATGACATGACTTTTCTTACTATAAGAAAGAATTAATCTTATTTTATGATTGTGTCCTTGGTCCTCTGTTTCTTTTCTTGGCATGTAGGTTAATAATTTGTAAAACTTTAGGTTAAAAATGTTTTTTCTTTTAATGGGATCTGTATTTTTTATGCCAGTCTTTAATCTCTCTAGGGAAGATAGATCTGTGGCCTCATTTGGAAAAGTCTGATTGTTAGGAAGTTCCCTCCCAAAAGTTACTGACCCTTTTATCTGCCCATTAACTAGTCCTGAGGACCTGTTAGCCTAAAACATAGCATACCCATACCCCAGGCTTTATCTATTGTTAGATCTAAGGTTTTTGTGTTTATTTTTTCCCATTCAATGCATGACTTAATGGAAAACACAATGATCTTATTCAGAAGACACAAGTTCAAATCACAGCTCTGTTATTTATCAACTCTGTAATCCTGGACAAGCCCGTTTACCTTTTTTAGGCTCTGCTTTATCGTCTGTAATATGAGGATAATAACATTTGCACTACTCATTTCCGAGGTCTGTTAGAAAAAGTCTTTGTAACCACTGTAGGCTAGGGATAATGAGATAACATGTAAAACTCTTTGCAAACCTTAAAGCACTATACAAATGCTGGCTATCACAGAGATTAAACTCGAGATTTCATTAGTGTAGAGAATGAATGTCCAAATGAGGAAATATTCTAAAATATTCTCTACGTTTCCAATTTGGCACCATTCCTGCAATTAATAGTGATAAAGAGTTACTCAGGGCGGTAAAAGCTTAAGTCCCTTGTCCAGGCAGGCATTGATACAATTAATACATATCAGAAGCAGGGCTTGACCCCAGGTCTTTCTTGCTTGGCACCTAGGTGGTGCAGTGGATAGAGTGCTAGGTCTGGAGTCAAGAAGATTCATCTTCCTGAGTTCAAATGTAGCCTCAGATACTTACTAGCTGTTTGACCCTAGGCAAGTCACTTAACTCTGTCTGCCTCAGTTTTCATATCTGTAAAATGATCTGGAAAAGGAAATGGAAAACCACTCCAGTATCTTTACCAAGAAAACCTCAAATGAAGTCATGAAGAATTAGACGTGACCAAAACATAACTGAACAACAAAACAAATTTCTTGCTTTGAGTCAGGTTCTCTAGCCACTTACTCCACTCTGCCTTCTTTAACCTTTGAAATAGTATATAAATGCCATGATTCATTTTCAGAGACATCATATAGTATGTTAATGTTCTTAAGTTGTTGTCATAGGTCATAGTCAACAATTACTTTTCTGCCTAGAGTACGTATAGAGGGCTGGTTTTGAAATTTAGAAGGCATTTTTCCCAGTTCCAGCTCTGACACATACTAGCTGGGTGACTATGAGCAAGTCACATTAGCATGCACCAAGATTGGCCTGGTAGGCCCTAAAACCCTGGGATGAGAATTACAATTGGCTTTTCCCCTAATGGGAATTTCTCTGTGAGATTTATGGTTGTGAGGATCAAAAAAAAAAAAAAAAAAAAAAAAAAAAAAAGCAAAGTGCTTTTGTAAACCTTAGAACTCTTTCTAAATGCTAGGCTATTATTTCTTCAATTACTATCTTCTCCTCCTCCTTCTCTTCTTCCTCCTCAAACCAAGGTTATATACATCCTCTAGTGAGATTATAGACCAGAATTATAATAAAATTCCTATCAGAATACAATTCCTATCAAAAACATTTCAGAGGAAAAGGGGACAGCCTAATGGTAATGATTGTCCCAAGTGTACTTGTAAATCAGGACACATCCAGTCTAAACAGTATGCTTACTTCTGGCAAGTCACATGCCACACCATTCTGTTCATCTGCCTAGGCAGAATGGGCATTCCATGTAGGGACTTTCAGGAACCTATGCTCATATCCAGACCAAGGCAAAACAACAACAAAACCCTTTACATTTAAAATATTCTTTTACTTTAATAGAAAAATTTGGAGTAAAAAATCAATTGAAAAAGAATCCCAGGCCATAACAAAACAACAAAAAATTTCAAGGAAAAGAAGATTTTCTTTACAGCCAGAATTTATAACCTGGAAAGGCTAACTAGGTTTTTGTCTCTATGGCTAGGTTTACAGAGCAAACATAGGGTACTTAACCTAAGATACTTAATAAAAATATTTGTGTTTATGAAGATAGCAATAGTTCTATAAAGAGCTACTCCAATTGAGTTTGCTAAGTCATTTCAACATTTTTAAAAATTGATTTTGTTTTGAACTTAGAAATAATAATCTAACAAACTTTTCTATGAACAAAAAGCAAAACAAAACAGCCCAAAAGGCTTTTGTATAAGCCTTTAATAAGAATTTGTAATTTGTTATTGTTGTTGAATCTTTTCAGTCTTGTTGATTCTTTGTGATCTCATTTGCGGTTTTCTTGGCAAAGATACTGGAGTAGTTTGCCATTTCCTTCTCCAGCTCATTTTACAGATGAAGAAACTGAGGCAAACAGGGTTTAGTGACTTGTCCATGGTCACACTACTAGTAAATATCTGAGGCTAGATTTGAACTCAGGTCCTCCTAACTCTAGGCTCAGAGCCCTAGCAACTGTTTCACCCAGTTAAACTTGTGTAGAGTTTGTTTTTTAAGATTTTATATATTATATATATATGTTTTTATAGACATATATACACACATACTTATATGCATAATGTATTATATACATAACATATATTGCTTAACCCTAAAAATATAAAACATTCAGTTATATACATATTATATATATTATGTATCAATATATAAATATGCACATATGTGTATATATTTATATATGTATATATCTATATCTATAAATAAGCTTAACAAAGTAGTAACAAAAGAATTTCATTTATTTTCAAGTGTTTCTTTTCAATCAAATATCAATTTTGGGAGTCTGGACCAGGAGGAACAAGTTCTGGCTATCTTCATGTGGCTAACTTAAACCTTGTTTGGGTGTTTTAAAGACATAAAATTCTTGCCCAATATTTTTTCATTTTCCAGAGGTGAGGGCTTATCATATAGATGCAATCTTAATTGAACCTGATTTATGTAGGGAATGTTTTTTTTTCTGCTCTTGAATTGACTCTGATCTAGGAGGTTTTCCTTTCTATTATATTACATTCTATATTGTGTTTTGTAACCTGAAAAATTCCTCATTTGGAAAGGAAGCCTAATTTCCTTGATGATAATAATGCAAATTATTGGTACTTGGCATTTTATTCATTATACAGATCATCCTTTTAAGTATTATTGAGAAATTTCTATTGTTTCATTTCTTTTTTCTTTTTTTGGCCATTCTGTTGACTGTTGGATCTTCACAAAGAAAGGTCCATATTCTCATTGAAACAATTCACTGTGTGCTTAAGTATTTTATGCAACATTTCTTAACTGTGTGTAATTATTCTAGTGGATAATCTGATAAAATGAAATACATTGAAGCTGACAAAATTATGAAGATAAAAGTACATATTTACATTGCTCTTTATACTGTATTACAAAAAAGAAAAAAATTTTCTAACAATGACCTTCTAAGGTAGATATTTCAAGTGATTTTTTTCTATAATTCACAGGCCAATAAGTAGGTGAATTAGGAATGGGAAGATTTTCTTCAAATCCAATGCTTTTTTTTTTTTTTTTTTTACTGTTTCACAATTGCTTCTTCACTATTAACTATGATCTGATCCTTGTGTCACAGGTAATAAACTCTATAAATAACTGTAGATTTAGCTTTTTTCTCCTACATTTTCAGTATAATGCAAGCTCCATCTTGCTGAATAGTTATTCAGTTCTTGGGAATGAGTCCACTGACAGAGCAGTATAGACTAAATTTTGACTGTGAATTCATTCTCATGACTCCATCTTAACTTCCTTATCCTTCACCCTCCCATTTTTTCCTATTTGTTCTTCTTCTTGCCTATTGATACAAACATATTGCTCAATTTAGCAATCAGTCAGTATTTGTTAAGCACCTACTATGTTCCAGGCATTGTGCTAAGAGCTGGAGATACAAAAAATGCAAAGGACAATCCCTGCCCTTTGCCTTCAAGGAGTTTACAGTTTAATGGGGGAGACAATATGCAAACCAACATATACAACCTAAGTTTTATACAGGATAAATGGAAATAATCAACAGAGGGCAGGCACTGGAATTAAGACAGGTTGGAGAAAGCTTCCTGGGGACTTCAAGGAAGCCTGGGAAGTCAGTAGTTGGAGAGGATGAGGAAGTGTTCAAGGCATGGGGGACAGCCAAAGAGAAGCAAAAGATGGAGTGTCTTGTTCATGGAACTGCCAGGAAGACAGTGGTACTGGAGCAAAGAGTGTGTTGAGGAATAAGGTATAAAAGGAATAGAAAGGTAGGAGGAGACTAGGTTATAAAAGGCTTTGAATGCCAAACTGAGCATTTTGTATTTGCTCCTGGAGGCATTAGGGAGCCACTGGAGTTTATTGAGTAGAAAGGGTGACATAGTCAGACCTGTGATTTAGGAAAATCACCTGAATGGAGAAGGGATTGGAGTGGGGAGAAACTTGAAGCGGGCAGATCCACCACCAGGTTATTACAATAATCATGTGTGAGGTGATGAGAGCCTGCACCAGAGAGGTGACTGTATCTGAAGAGAGAAGGAGGTGTATTGGAGAGATGATGCAAACATAAAATTGGCAGGCCTTGGCAAGGGCTTGGCTATGGTGAGAGATAGTAAGAAATCTGAGCTGATTCCTAGGTTTTGAGCCTGAGGGACTGGGAGAATGGTGTTACTCTCTACAGTAATAGAGAAGGTAGGAGGCAGGTAGGAGGAAAGATAATGAGTTCTGTTTTGGACATGCTGAGTTTAAAATGTCTACTGGACATCCAGTTTGATATGTCTGAAAAAACAGTGATACAAGATTGAAGGTCAGTGGAGAGTTTAGGGTAGGAGGGGTGAATTTGAGAATTGTCAGTGTAAAGGTGGGAATTAATCCATGGACACTGATGTGATCACCAAGTGAAGAAGTACAGAGGGAGAAGAGAAGAGAGCCCAGGATAGAAGTCTGAGGGACACCTGTGGTGTTTTTCACACTGGTGTCAGTTTCAGCAGTCTGTCCAGGATTTGATGTTAACATCAAATATTCAGGAATCCTCCCTTCCTCACTCACAATAACCTACTTTCTCTGGGACAATTTTAGTATAGTACAAAGAGGATGTACTGGATCTGGAGTCAGAAAAGGCCTAAGTTAATTTATTAGGTGTGTGAACTTGGGGAAGTTGATTTATCTCAATAAGCCATAGCTCCTCAACTGTCAAATGCCGCAACTATATTAGATGTTCTCTAGTTCTCAGCTGTAATGAAAAAATCTCTCTCTCTCTCTCTCTCTCTCTCTCTCTCTCTCTCTCTCTCTCTCTCTCTCTCTCTCTCTCTCTCTCTCTCTCTCTCTCTCTCTTTCTCTCTCTCACACACACACACACACACACACATACACACACACACACACACTACCAGGTGATGTATTAGAGCACTGCTCTGGAGTCAGGAAGACCTTGGTTCAAATATACTCTCAGACACTTACTAGCTGTGTGACCCTGGACAAGTCACTTAACTCTGTTTTCTCAGTTCTCTCATCTGGAAAATGAGTTAGAGAAAGAAATAGCAAACCACTCTGGTATCTTTGCTGAGAAAACCTCAAATGGGGCCATGAAGAGTTGGACACAGCTGAAACAACTCAACAACAACAACTATGTACACACACATATGTATATATGTGTATATATATATATATATATATATATATATATACAATATGTGTACATATGCACATAAAGTGTGTGTCTATATGTATATATACAAGTATGCATATTATATATACATATATACATACATATGTGTGTGTACATATTTGAGGTTTCTTGGCAAAGATATATATACCCACACTTATGAACAAAGCACTTCACTAGCTGCTTTGAGGGTAAGCAAAAAGTAGGCGCAATATAATACAAAGAAATTTAAGCACCTACTGTGTGTATATCCCTGTATTAAACTCTGGAGAAGCTATAAATCTCGGCCTTGAAGGAGCTTGTAGTCTATGGTAGTAGGTAGATGAGACAAATACACAAATAATCATAAAATGGCAAACTATATTTGCTGTGTTGAGTGTAGTTAGAAGGAGAAGTGTCATATCTATTCAAATGGGATTAGAGAAAGTTTCTGTTATTTTTAATTGGAGCACCTGCAATTTTGATTTTTTGGACATTGGCATTCCAAAATTTGCAAGGTGAACCTTTGTGTTAAAAAGATGAATTTTTTTCCTGTCGGGGAATAGTTTGGGATTATTAAAACCACACTATAGTTTACCAGATCACAGTCTTCCTCCCATTCAGTTTTGGCCCAATTTATTGTCCATTGTCATTTCAATTTACTAACTCATTGGACTTGTTTGCCAACATCATGTCACAGTGTGAACAACAGGCATTTTTAATCCATTGACATTTGTGCCTATATGTGTTGTTAGGCTAATAAGTCATGGATTTCATTGAAGACTCCCAGTAATGTCCTGGGGCATGATTCAGTCAGTAAAATATCATCCATAAACTGAAGCATACGAAAGCTTTCACCATCTATAGGGAATCCCTTTTTCATTTGAAATTAAATTTTCCATGAGAATAGCAAATAACTTTGGTGAGCATATGTCTCTTTACTATATGTCTTTGTTGGTCTTCAGTTGTTCAGTCATGTCCAACTGTTCATGACCTGTGGATCCTATTGTGCCTGGGGTTTTCTTAGCAAAGATACTAAAGTGGTTTGCCCTTTCCTTCTCCAGTGACTTGCCCAGGGTCACAGAGCTAGTATGTCTGAGGCCTGTTTTAGCTCTGGTTTTCTGACTCCAGGCCCAGCACTCTATCCGCTGAGTCATTTAGCTACCTGCTATAAGCTTCACAATGTGAATAATCAGAAGACCTCTGAACAGTTATCCCTGTAGTTGCATTTACCAAAGGACCTTTTGTGTTTTTAATATGTGTGGGGAACTCCTTATTGAAGTAGAGACTTTAAGGTAGCATTTTGTTTTTCAGTTAGATTATTTTTTCTCTAGAATCATGAACAAACAATAAATAGAACAGGATCTAATATTCTTTAAAACTTAGTGTTTTTTTTAACTTTTATTTATTTTAGTTTACATCATTCATTTCTATGAGATTTTGAGTTACAAATTTTCTCCCCATCTTTCCCCTACCCACCCACCCAAAACAGCCATCCCACTGCATAATCCCTCCCCCAATCTATTGTCTCCTATGTCCTCCCCCATCACCCCTGCAACTTTCCAGTAGGACAGGATGGATCTCCCTACCACAGTGCCTGTGTATCTTAAGTTCCAGTTGGATGTAGTTAATACTACTACTACTACTACAACTACTACTACTAATTGTATATATATACATATATATTTTTAACACTTGATTATAGGGCTTTAAATTCTGGATTCTTTCTCTTCCTCCCTCATCACCCACCCCCACTGGAAGGCCAAGCAATC
>CM053591.1:95064264-95109549 GCA_028646515.1 Pseudochirops corinnae
AGATTGTTAACCCATTTTGAGTTGCTTTCCTTTAGAAAAGCAGATCTAAGAACCTGTGCTAGTAGCCGCCCTAGGTATTCTGGGGTGCTTGCTGTTACAGTAGCTATTTCAATGGACTTATGTCTTGTGGAGACAGTTGCAATGAAATTAGCTCTTGGTAAATGATTCCTTTATTGAAGGAATTTTGAAAGTTCATGATGATTGGAGGAAATGTGTTATCTTCTATGTTGTTGGCTGCATGATCTGTCAAAATGGATCAGGGAATAGAGAACTTTCAAACATTTCTTTTATTTATGTCTTTTTTAAGCATTTCTGATGAAAAATCAAAGCAAAGTAGAAGCTTTGAAATGTAGACACAGGAGTAAAGAGAAAGCTAGAAAGATAAACTTGTTTGTTGAATTGGAAGGGGCTGTATGATAATGTAATACTGACATTCTAATCTGTGTGTGTGTGGGGGGAGGGTAGTGGTGTGGGAATAAACTAGTATCCCTTCAGGATCTTAATGTCTTCAAAAGATATTGAGGAAGCTAAAGAAAAATTGAGCCTGTTTTGAGGTATTTGACTTAAAGAAGACTTAAAGAGAGGGGATCATTTCCTTTATATTTGAAGTGACTTAAAGAAAAGAAAAAAAAAATCTTTTTGATTCTGGGAAGATAGGACCAAGACTCATGGTAGAAGTAAAGGAGACAAATTTAGTCTAGGTACAAGGAAAAATAGGTATTGCTAAAAAAAACAAAAAAGTGGAATGGACTGCTTAAGGAAGTGGTGGATTCCCTTTTATTGGAGTTGTTCAAACAGAAGCTAGATGGGGGCTTATAGGGCATGTTGCAAATGGCTGTCTTTTGGGGGTATAAGTTAGACTAGATGGTCACTATTTCTGTGAATTTCTTTCATTAGAGTGTCAACAAAAATGCTTTTAAAAAGAGATCCCTGACTATAACCAACCATATTCCATATAGAGAATTTTCCCTAAGGTTCTAAGTGCCCTGTCTGATAACTATGTCCCCATGGCACTGTTTGAGTTCTTAGCTTCTAGATAGTCAGTTCCTAACCACAGGTTCCTACAGATTTCATGATTTATAAACTTCTGACTAAATCTGATTTCCAGCAACTTCAGTGCTCTTAATGCTTGGCTTTCCTGCTATAGGGATTTCTAGCAGATATATGATTTGAAACTGTGGGAGGCCTTCCAGGGGCTGCCCTTGCCTCATTCCAGTCTCTTTGCTTGGGCTCCCCCTCTTCAGTCCCTTCAGGCTTCTGGGTGTTCTCTTCATGAAGATCCTGGTAGTTTCATTCTTTGTTTCCTTATTTTTTTTGCTTTATTTTTATCTGGAGTAAGTGTTTAGGAATTGGGTTTCCCCAACCAGAAGTGAGTGGTTTCTACCTACAGTCTATCTAGCTATCCAAATAATACAATTTTTAAAAAGGGAAAGATTATAGTTTTTTTTAAAGACATGCAGTGATGAAAAGGGTCAATTAATCAAACAAATAGGCATTACCAAGTGCCTACTAGAAAAAACAACAACAACAATGAAATGGCCCTTGCTTTCAAGGACTCACTGTGGTGAGAGAACATGTATGCATATAAGAATATGCAGAATAAACTAGAGTAGATCAGAAAACAAAAAAACAAAAACAAAGAAAAACTCTTAATGTAGAAAGTAGCATTTGAACTAGGATTTGAATGAAGTGAAAGATTCTCTGAGGTAGAGGTGGGGGGTAATATGTGAATGGGGAACTGTCTAGTTCAAAAAAGAACTTTTGTGGATTGTTCCACATAAGGGAAAGAAAGAAGACAATTTCATTAGACCACAGAGTGCAGGAAAGAGTATAACAAGGTCAGACACGCACATTGGGACTAGGTTGCAAATGACTTTAAATGACAAATAAAAGAATTTGTATTTTAATCCTGGAGTCAATAGGGAGCCAGTGGAGTTTATTGAATAGGAGAGTGACATGTTCAGTCCTGTGCTTAAGGGAAAACCATTTTGGCAATTGTGCTGGAGATAAGTGAGTATAGGATGATCAGGAACGGGAGACTAGTCAGGAGGCTGATAATCAGCTTAAGTAGGAAGTGACAAGAACTTGAATCAAGGTTATGGTTATGTGAATAATGGGAAGAGGACAATGTGAGAGATGTGGTGGTGGAACTGGCCTGAATTAAGATTGTAACTGTGTGAGTAGTGAGAAAGGGATACTGCGAGAGATGTAGCACTCAAAGTGAGAAAAGGAAACATTGAGAGCAGTCCTGTAGGAATGCCGCAAATAGGTAATGTGGGTTAGGGCTCATCAGGAGTATTCTTGTAAATTGTTTTACTTGCTTTCTAGACATTGCCTATTGAAAATTCTTACTTTTTATATTTTTAAATTTTGTTTTTACTTTTTTTTTTGGAGGGGAGAAGGTAGGACAATTGGGGTTAAGTGACTTGCCCAAGGTCACACAACTGGTAAGTGTTAATTGTCTGAGGTTGGATTTGAACTCAGGTGCTCCTAACTCCAAGGCCAGTTAAAAAATTTTGTTTTTAAAAGTAATCTAGGGTGGTGGCTAGATGGCTCAGTGAATAGAGCGCTAGCCCTGTAGTCAGGAGGACCTGAGTTCAAATCCGACCACTTAACACAAAACTAGCCATGTGACCTTGGGCAAGTCACTTAACCCCAATTGCCCTCCAAAAAAAAAAAAGCAAAAAAAACCACACACACAGAAAAGTACTCTAAGAAAGAAAGAAGGAAGGAGAAAGATGAACCAATGGTAGAATCCAGGAAACCACAAAAAAAGTGCCAAAAGATTGCTTTACATTTTGAGGATCCTACAATATCAGTAAAATGCATCTACCTTCTCAATTCCTATCCTTACCCTCTTACTGCCCATTTATAAACTTTTAAGAATTATAGGCCAACTCTGTTGGACAGACCACTTAGCAAAGCCTTGGCATTTTCAGTCATGACAATACTGGCCATATCAGCTATATACGTGACAAAAAATCTTCAGAGTAGATCAAGCATGGATGTGCTATCACCTGTTTGTGGAGGTCCTAAAAGATTTTCTTCATAAACGTTGGGCATGGCAGGTGGTGAAAATCAAATGACCTAATTAGATCCTGACACGGCTTCCATTAAATCTGAAATATGATATTAATTTCTATAAATCTAGATCTAGTTGCAATTTTCCATTTAGGTCCAATTTTATTGACCTTATTCCAACTCATCTAGCAGATCCAAGATCAAGGGTACAGGGTTTCTGTTCCAAGATTATAATGAACTCCGGACCCAGGTAATCATGGCCTATCTTATATTACCTATTTTTAAAGGTATAAGGAAGACAGCTTTTTAAGGACCCACAATGGTGGGAGGTGATTTGTGCCTACTCCAGAAGTACCCTGACATTTTTGAGTGCAGTCCTGGAAGAAAGAAAATGATCTGTCCTTTGTCTCATTTTCTAGGCTAATTCCATAGTCTTAGTCAGTCAATAAATATTTATTAAGGACCTACAGTATGTCAGGCTCTGTGCTAAGCACTTGGGATACAAAGAGAGTAAAAAAAATAATACAAGCTTTACACAGGATATAATCAACAGATGGAAGGCATTAGAATTAAAATTCAAGATCCCAAACACCCTTTGGGAGAACAAGGAACTTTCTAAGTTTTCCACTGGTTTTCTGCTTAGTCTGCAAGTGGGCTAGCTCCATAAATCATTAGTCTTACCAATTCAGGTATACATTGATTTTCTTGATCATTATTGGCAAAAGCAGATAGAGTACTGGACTTAAACAATCAGAAAGTTTAGAGTTTGAAACTTACCCCAGACATTTAGTAGTAGTTTTGTGTCCCTGGCCAAATCATCTACCTCATCTGTAAAATGGGGATAAAAATAGCACTTATTTCACAGGGTGGTTTTAAGGATCAAATGTAAAACGTGTAAAACATTTTGCAAACCGTAAGTTGCTATATAAATGCCGGCTATTAGGGCCATGGCTCTGAGGCATGATCTAAGTCCCAGAGTCCTTTTCTAGTAGGCCAAAATATGTTGTTTTAGTCTTCTAGTGCCTTAACCCCTTCTAATATTCTTTCCATGGCAATTATCATTTTATTGTGAGCGTGAAGTATATAGTGTTGTGAAAAGGAGAGAAAAAGGGGAAAGGGGGAAAAACATTTATTGGGAACCTAAAATGTGTCAGACACTGTGCTAAATGATTTACAAATTTTATCTCACTTGATGTGATTTGAGAGTATTGATCATATTAGGAGACCTCAGTTGTAGTCTAGGCTTTGCTGCTAACTAGATTTATGATCATCTGGAAGTCATTTTATGTTTCCATTTCTCAGTTTACTCAATTGCAAAATAGAGGATGATGACCTTTAGGATCTCTTCCAGATCCAAGAGTCTATGATATAACATAATGCCTTTCTACAGTTCTTAGGAAAATGTAAGTTTAGGGAAAAAGAGCAATTATTTCCAAGATTTTATTGAGGCTCCCTTTTTCAGACATGTTGAACTTGTTCCTTTTCTGCCAAAAGCAACCTGTTCCCAAGCTCTGCTACTTTGTCTTCATTATATCAGGTTTTTGTTCAGTTGCAGAGTTTATTAGTCAAACTAATAACCATGAATTGTAGTTCATTAATTGAATCTCAATGGCTTTAATAAAAAGGTTCATATTGACTTCTTTAATCACCTTCAGTTATAGTTAATTTCTTTACCAAGTCCATTTGTTATTTTCTCCCTATCTTTCTATTCATGGTGTTAATGAAGGATTTATTATTAATAACCAAGAAATTGTAAGACTCTTAATGCTGCTATGGTTGGCAAGTCGAGTTTGCATCATTACTAAAGTAGATCATAACAAAGTGTTATATTTTAGCCTATGGGAAACTTTGACAGACATTCTTCTTCCAGGAATTTGCATTTAGAACTGTCTAGTATAGAAACAGATTTGAATCAGCATTTCCTGGAATCTCAAAATTTCTCTATTTCCCTGTGATTAAATAGTAAGAAAATAAGACTCTTATTTTATTTCTTATTTTTATTTTATTTGTTATTTTAATTTCCTTGAGAATGACCAAATTTGTGAATTTTTACTTTCTTAATGACCCATATCTATTGTTTTAAAATGTTTGATTCTTATACTACTTCAGGTAAGTAAGAGATTCTTCCTGTTACATACTTATTAGCCTGTTCCCGATTGCTATAGAAAAGATGGAAGGAGGAAGAAGAAAAGAAAGAAAAGGAGAGGAAGGAAAAGAAGAGAAACCAAACAAATCAAATTCAGTGGAAAAAAATCACACAGCTTTCAGTGAGACACAAGGAAATACTGTAGTAAATAAATTATTTCTACTCCATCAATTATTATGAATTCTGTCAATAAGGTGTCAGACACTGGGCAGGACTATGGTAATACAAAGATGAAAATCAAATAGTCACTGGTTTTAAGGAGTTTACAATCTAGCTGAGTTAGGCAGTGCACATGTATAGGTAGATACAAAATAAATGCAAGATAACTTGGGTTGTAGTCACTGGCAGCTATTTTTCTATTATAAACAAGTGATGCTATACGTCTGCAGATCAGATCTTTGTGAACCCCCAATTGTCCTTCAGAGCACCCCTTGTACAACTTTAAAAAAAAATATAATCATTTAGCACCTGCTTTGTGCCAGGCACTGTGCTAAGTGCTTTACAAATATTATCTCATTTTTTCACCAACTCTGCTTTAAATTAGGAAGCTTTAAAAAAAATGTTGGGTTAATCTTAGATTTACAGAGTTTAAAATACTTTATAATGAATTAGAATCTACAGAGCATCGTGGTTTAGCCAATTTTATGATTCTGTACTTAGTCCCTACACAATGCATGCAACAGCAGGGAGCAACCCCTGGGAGCAGGAATCACAGCTGGGAGCAATTAAGACTGATTAGCTTGTGGCTGAGAAATCAAAATGGAAAGGAGAAACTCTGGAGGGAAAGTGGTGGCTGAGCTCTGGAGGAAGAGCATCCAGCTTTTCAGAGTGGAGTTGAATTCACATAGGGACTTAAGACCAAGAGAGATTGTGAATTTCAAATTTTTAAGGTCTGCAGGTTTCCTCAGCCTATTTTTTGTATAATCACTTTGTGCTGACTTCACTTGACATTTATTAAGTATTGGAAACCTAGACAAAAGTCCCTGTCAATTTTTCCCCATTTCACTACTTTCTCATAATTTTCAGAAGTTTTCCTAACATTTTCAATTGCTGCTGCAAATGGAATGTTAAAGTTTGTATAGATCATTTTAGAACTTCTTTGTACTTACTCTACAGAGATTGGTACGGCTGCGGTTTTTGAGAATCAGACAATGCTCATAAATATCAGCTCCCTTAAAAGCCAGGCACACTGTTGTGTATATCGTTGGTCTGAATTATTCTTTAGAAACTGGTAAAATGGCCCGGTTGGAATTCTAAGAAACTAATTCCCAGAAATGTTATGCATAATTCCTGAAAATGCTTATTGGAGATGAAGAATTGGTTATTAAGGAACCAGATAAGTACAAGGTGAATATGAGAATGTAACTCCACAGATAGGACATAAAATGACAGTTGAATTAAGACTTTTAACAAGAAAGTTTCTTTTGATTTGTATCTGAATGAGAGAGAAGGGAAAAGAGAGGGGAGAGGGAGGAGGAGGAGATGAAGGAAAGGGGGTGAGAGAGGAAGAGGCAGAAGGAAAGAGACAGAAAGAGAAGTGGAAAAGTGTATTACCTGTCTAGGACAGTAGACTGAAGGATCACTAAAATTATGAACTGATTTTCAATAGAAAGTAGATTTTTAATCTGTTCCACTATTTATGCTCTTCAGAAAACCCTTGTTTCTCAATTCTCTTCAGGTAGTTTCCAACAACTTTGATGTTTTATGCTGAGTGTGGAGATCATTGTTGGGCTCTTTTGTTACAAATATATTGTCATTTCATTATCAGGGTAAGAGAAATAAAATCATTTTTAAGATTCCAATGTTCTATCACTTATCAGATTTGGTGAATACTTTAATGAGCAATACATAGATTAGATTCCCTTGACCTTCAATTTTTCACATAAAACTTTTCTTTTTTATTTAACATCTTTGCATTTGCAGGATGCCATTTTAGTACTATTACGAGTCTCACATATCAAAGTAAATGTCAAATGTTAAATATATTTCAAATATATCACTTTTAAAAGCTAATGTTTCAAAATTATAGTCAAAATGGGGGAAGAACAGCATAATTAGTTTTACAATATAAAGTCTGGTGTGTTAAAGAAGCACTCAAATAAAAGGGGACCTGAATTTTTTTTCTAGATTGACTGGTTTCTGTACATAATTTCAGCCAAGCCTCTTAAACCTTGCTTTTACTCCCTCAACTCTGCAGTCTCTGAAATAGAGAATATTTGATGGTGGACACTTTGAGCACAGCTATGTGTTTAAATAAGGAATTAATGCTTATAATTCCAGTAGTAACCCATTTGGGAAACTTATATTAGAAGCCCAGATCTAGTTACCTAGTCAGTTTCTCTACTGGACTGCATTCCTATAACACCAACTCCCTAGTATGTATACATACAGTGAACACACAGACATGTATGTGTATGTATACATATATACATATATGCGTGTGTGTGTGCGTATATATATATATACACACACACACACACACACACACACACACACACACACATATGAATATTCCAGTGAAATCTCAAACTCAACATGTACAAAATAGAACTCTTCAACTTTTCACCAGACCCACTCCTTTTCAGAAATTTCCTATTGCTCTCAAAGGTACTATCCTTCCGGTCACCCAGGTTTACAAACTTCATACTATTCTCAACTCCTCATTTTACATATCCAATCAATTTCCAACAGTCACATAAAGATTGTCATCTCTATAGCTACAACGTATTTCACATATACCTCCTTTTTTTCTATTCAAACAGCTACTACCTTGATTCAAGCCCTCATCACCTATTGCTTAGACGATTACAAGAGTTTCCTAATTGGTCTTCCTGCCTAAGTCTTTTGCTACTGTAATACATCCTGCACTATGGCTTAACAATGTAATTTTCCTAAAGTGCAGATTTGACATGACACCCTTTTCCCCTCCCCTCCCCCCCCAACCTGCGCCAACTTAACAAACTCTAATGGTTGCCTGTTTCTTCTACGGATCAAATATAAATTCCTTAGTATTTAACACTCTTCGTAACATTGTCCCTTGCTATCTTTCCAGTCTATTTACACATGATGCCCTTCTGAGGTAAGGTCAACTTGCTGTTCTTCATAGAAGATATTCCATCTCTCTTCTTTATTCTGGCCATCTCTCATCTATGGAATGAATGCTCTTCAACCTTACCTCTGCCTGTTAGAGTCCCTGACTTCCTTCAACTCAAATATCACCTTTTGCAAGGGTCTTCCCCAATTCCTTCAGGAGCCAGTGCCTTCTCATCCAAGATTACCTTGTATCTGCTTTGTATGTGACTCATTTATACTTATATATTTTTATATGTTTTCTCCCCAAAAGAACATAAACTACCTGATGTCAGGGACTGTATATTTTTGTAACAGTGCCTGGTTCATGGAAGGTGCCTAATAAATAGTTGTTCAATGGAATTTAAGGAGATTATATATTTAAAGGAATCCTGAAGGATGTGTTGTCTGCTAGATTTAGGAAAATATTTAGCCAACCATGACACTGCAGCAGATCAAGTAAAAAGTTACCAAGAAATTACATAGCAAGTCTATAGTTTTCTCAAAGTGTTTAGGCTATATTCCACTCAACTCTGGACTCATATAAGCTACTGAATTTAATGTAGTTCAAAATAAGTGTACTTTAGTTGTCTTGGGTCCCCTTTCCTGTACCCTAGGATCTGGCAAACAAGTGAGAAATATGCATTTCAAAGGTAAAACATTTAAGTGGTATTAAAATAATTAGCAAAAGAATGGGAAAACATATCTCCATATATACATTCTTCAGTGTATACAAACTTATCTCCAATTCCCAGTGGAATAATCTGAGAAAACTAAATTTCTATGACTTCAAAATGGAGGGAAAAGTTTTGATATAGGAAAAAGATGTATGGAGCTCAAAATATAGGGACCTTAAAGATAGCTCCAACTATCTCTGTGGCTCCACTGGGAAAAACTAGGAAGAAAATATCCTCTGGAAGACTGAAGCCATATACATACATACGTACATACACATACACAATACACACACATATGTACTCATATATGCACATATGTATATATAATATCATATAACATGATGATAAAATATACACGTATTATAATAATACCTAACTTTTATATAGTGCCTACTATGTGCCAGACACTGTTATAAGTGCTTTATAATTATTATTTCATCTGATCATCAAAACATCCCTGAGAGGTAGGTGCTATTGTTATCACTATTTTACACATGAGGAAACTGAGGAAGGCAGCAGTTAAATGACTTGCTCAACGTCATACAGCCAGTAAGTGTCTGAGGAAGGATTTGACCTTAGGTCTTTCTGACTCCAGGCCCAATCCTTTCTCCACTGAGGCAGATGGCATTATGTATGGTATTATATATTACATATAATATATGATTACTTCATCCGCTGTATTACCTTTGTTGTTTAGCTTTTCAGTCATGTCTGACTCTTTGTGACCACATATGAGTTTTTAGTGGCGAAGATATTAGAGTGTTTTGCCATTTCCTTTCCCAGTGGATTAAGGCAAACAGAGGTTAAGTGACTTGCCTAGGGTCTCATAACTAGTGAGTGTCTGAGGCCAGATTTGAACTTAGGTCTTCCTGACTCTGGGACCAACACTCTATCTACTGAGCCACCTGCCTTATGTATGGTATTTTATTGCATATAATATATGATTATTATAATCTTAATATAGAATATTATTATATTTATTATATAATGTAAAACATTTATTCAATAGTCCTAATAAAGTATATATTTGATAATATATTTATCTGTATGTATGTGTGTGCATGCATGTATGTATGTATGTATACACACACACACATATTCCTTCTTGGCTCCAAGGGGTCTCAGTTTGCTAACTTGGTTGTGCTGTCTCCTCTGTTGGTTGCCTTATTGGCTGCTTCATCCCTCAGCTACCCTTCTCCCTCTAGCACAAAAGTTTCCATAGTCTTCCTGCTTCATTTACTGCATTGTGCCCAGCAAAGAGAGAGGGAAAGGCAGACACAGAGAAAGAATGCAGTGCTTGATACTACAGGGACCTGGGAGAGCTCCTATTTCTGAAGTGCCACCTCTAAGAAAGAGAGAACCTTCTCTATTCCACTCACCAACCTCCAGCCTGCCAAAATTACATTCCTTTGGTGTAGCAAGGTCCCATTCCTTCTACATGTTCCTGACCCAGGATTTCCAACTCATTAGAGGTTAACATTTTTCTCATTTCAAGGTTACAACCATTACCATCTAGCAAAATCATCCACAGGGGGTGGAGAAACAAGTTGGTCCCAGCCTTTATTTAAGGCCCAAATTTCAGCCTATTCTATTGTTTACATTTAATGAATCTTTAAACCAGGTTTATGTACGTTAGGGTTGGGGGTGTACCCAGGATTGTGCAGGAGCTGATTATTAAGTTTTCAGTGTGAGTATTTATACCTCAGAAATGAGCAAATCTACAAATCAGGTCTTGGTTTATTGTTTTGTTAATTATCCAGTCTTTAAAAAGTGATGGAAATGTTATTAATGTTAATAATTTATATTAACCTTAAAAGTGTATTGTGTATACAGATTTGGAGAACAATTTATTAAGCATTTGCTAGGAAACTGAGGCAGAGGGGGCTTAAGTGATTTACCCAGAGTCACATAGATTTGAACTCAGATCTTCCTGACTCCAGGCCCAGTTCTCTCTCCCCACTGTGCTACTGAGTTCATTGTTAACCCTAACCCTAACCCTAACCCTAACCCACACCCGAACCCTAACCCTAACCCTCACCCTCACCCTCACCCTAACCCTCACCCTAACCCTCACCCTCACCCTCACCCTCACCCTCACCCTCACCCTGACCCTCACCCTCACCCTGACCCTCACTCTAACCCTCACCCTCACCCTCACCCTAACCCTCACCCTCACTCTCACCCTCACCCTAACCCTAACCCTAACCGTAACCCTAACCCTTACCCTCACCCTAACCCTAACCCTAACCCTATTGTGTCAAATTATTTTATTTCTTTTTACATACTTCAGTGTCCATTGCTTTAGAAAGTGATTACAGAGTGGTTGTGTTCCTGGTTCTCTGTTTTGCAAATTTGAGGAGATGTAATTATGAGCATTACATTAAGAGGAAAAGTGCCAAAGACAAAGGAAAAATAGTAGAGATACAAAGAAGGGGGAAAACCCTATGTTAGAAATTTTGTATGGTGCCTAGAGGTTCAGTTCTGAGATCTTAAAGTGTAAAGATTCTAGGTTACCCTTCCTGCAGTTCCCTTCATCTAATTCTTATTTATCCCTCTTCAAGAGGCAGCTTTGCATAGACAGGTAGGCAGAGCTATAGACTTGTAATTAGAAGGTCTGGTTTCACATCTTGCTTCTGATTACAAGTTATGTACCCATGGACAAGTCACTTAACTTCATCTATCAAGTGGAACTAATAATATTCACACTGACTATCTTTCTGGGTTATGAACCTTGAAATGACATAGAAATTCAGTTGTGATTATTCCATTTCCACTGCTGCCATCCTAGAACAAATATACTCCTTCCTCCCTTCTCCTCACCTCACCTAAATTATGATAATAGTTTCCAGCATTTGCTTTTTCAATCCTATCCTGGTTCATTGCAGCTACATTTGAGATATGGAAGGTTTTGAACAGAGGTGGATAAGCCAGTAATAATAATAATAAATGAAATATGACTTGACAAAATTTAATTCACACAAGGAAAGACTTGAGGCTATTAGAACTTCATACACTTTCATACACCTCCATACACCTTGCGGAGGCCAAGGAAAAGATGTTCAGGACAATGTATACATCTGAATCTCAAGTCAAGAGAAGCAAAAATATAACTAGGTCTTAGTAGCCTGAGTAGGTGAGAATCACTGGGCCCGGAGTGAGGGGAACTCAGGAGGAATGTTCTTCAGGTCATAGCAATAGGAGGACAAGGGTTGGTTTTCCTGTGAGACAATGTTTTCTGGACTTAGCATTCCCAGGTTACACCAGAGTCTTGTTACTCCTCCTGGTTCACTGAAGAGATTCCTATGACCAGTCATATGGATTTACATAGTGTTTTTGTTTTTTTTAAACAAGAAGATATAATGATTTTACAGGGATGAATAGGGTCTCTCATATGTGTGTTTGAGAAGTTTCTTAGTTCTGATGTCAAAGGTAGTTAGATGCCACAGACAGGTGAGGAATACGGCATAGGGCTCACATTTTCCAGCATAATTTTTTTAAGCATGGAAGATTCCAGATATAGCAAAACAAAACCCACAACAGCAGCAACAACAAACCCAAACCAACCCCATGAAAAATTTTACTCCTATTACCAACTTCTACTTCACACTGGTAGCAGATCAATTTTCTTCCTGCCCAGATCTGATTATATCATCTTTTGCTCAATATCATTCAATAACTGCATCTTGCCCAGAGAATAAATTTCAGTCTAGTATTCACTGATCTTCATGACGGTATGGGGCACCAGTCTACCTTTATACCTTTCTTTTCTACTTCTCTCTACATGTTCTATGTTCTCTGCACACTGGACCATTCCTCACCTGCCATTCCTGTTCCATGCCTTGCTTTTTCCATAGCTTTTCTCATGCTAGATCTAGATCTTTTTTCACACTCTAGATATAAATTTCCCTCCTTATTCCTCAGCCTCTGTTATAGTCATCCTTAAAGGCCTAGGTTAAATGTCACCCTTCCCATAAAACCTTCCTTGTTTCTCCCAGTTCAATAAATACCTTTCCCTTCTCACATCTTACCATAACATCTTTTTCATATGCTTTATATTCCCAGATGAATAGTGATTTGTGCTACAGTTATTGGTGTTTGTGCCATATCCTCTTTGGTACTTATAAAGTGCTAGGTAGCTTGGGTCCCTATTGCTTACATATACATACATACACACATCTATATTCTGAATTCATGTAAAAACAATTTTTTGTTCTTTTTTGGAGGGAGGAAGGCGGGGCAGTTGGGGTTAAGTGACTTGCCCAAGGTCACACAGCTAGTAAGTATTAAGTGTCTGAGGTCAGATTTGAACTCGGGTCCTCCTGACTCCAGGGAGGGTGTTCTATTCACTGTGCCACCTAGCTGCCCCATAAAAATTTTTTTTTAACATTCATTTTTAAAAAATTTGATTTCCAAATTCTTTCTCTTCTCCCTCCTTGCATCCTTCCTTAGGTAAGGCAAGCAATTTGATACAAGTTATACATGTGTAGTCATGCAAAACATGTTTTTTAAAAAAATTATGTTTTATTATTCTTTCTCTTTGTAAAAGTCCTCCTCATACTCCCATCCCAGTCACCCCTCCCTAAGTGAGAACCAAAGAAAAACAAAATCTATTACAAATATATATAGTCAAGCAAAACAAATTTCCATATTTGTCATGTCCCAAAACATGTTTGTCTCATTCTACACTCAGTCTTTCATCTTTCTTTTCTTTCGTAAATAGTATTTTATTTTTTCCAATTATATGTAAAGATAGTTTTCAACATTGTTTTTTCATAAGACTTTGAATTCCAAATTCTTCTCCCTTCCTTTCTCCTCACCCCATTCCCAAAGATGGCAGGCAATCTGATGTAGATTATACATGTGCAATTGTGTTAAACTTATTTTCACATTAGTTGTGTTATGAAAGAAGAAAGAATAAAAAGGAAAAACCATGAAGAAAAAACAAGAAAAAGTGAAAATAGCATGCCTCAATCTGCATTTAGACTCCATAGTTCTTTCTCTAGTCACGTGGATGCATACAAAGCATATTTTCACATTAGCCATGTTACAAAAGAAAACACAGACAAAACAAAACAAAACTCAAGAAAGGTAAAGAAAGTTAAAAAAATAAAGTATGCTTAGATCAGCATTCAGACTCTACCAGTTCTTTCTCTGGTGGTGAATAACATTTTTCATCATAAGTCCTTTGAAATTATTTTATATCAGTGTAATGCTAAGAATAGCTAAGTCATTCACAGTTGATAATTATACAATATTGCTATTACTGTGTACAATGTTCTCTTGACTCTGCTCACTTCACTTTGCATCAGTTGATATAAGTCTTCCAAAACCATCCTTCTTGTCATTTCTTATAGCACAATCATATTTCATCATAATCATATACTACAAATTGTTCAACCATTCCCCAATCAATGGTCATTCCTTCAAGTTCCAATTCTTTACCAACACACAAAAAGAATTTCCACAATTATTTTTGTACATATAGGTCCCTTTCCTTTTTCTTTGATCTCTTTGGGGTATAGACCTAATAGTGGTATTACTGGGTTAAAGGATATGTACAATTTTATAACCCTTTGAGTATAGTTCCAAATTGCTTTCCCGAATGGTTGGATCAGTTCACAACTCCACCAATGTGCTTTAATGTCCCAATTTTCCTACATCCTCTTCAACATTTGTCATTTTCCTTTTCTGTTAGATTAGCTGATTGATCCTGTTTTATATATTCCTGCTTCCCTTGGCTCCTAGCATCTAATACAATGATTTGTACACAGTAGACACTTATTTAAATTAAACTATTGAATTATAGTTATGGGTTTATGTCTTACACAAAGTATGACTATAAACAAGATTTTTTCAAAAAAAAATTAACAAATACACCAGAACTTGTACATTCAAGTGAGTGTTGTTCCCTTCAGCATAATCATTTTAGGAGGATATTCTTATAATATGATGTTGGTGCCTAATGCTCAAAACTTCTTGGGACTTTGCCTTCAGAGCCTGAGGCTATTTTGAATATTCTCAGTACTGGCATATTTTGAGGAAGGATTTGATTTTTAGAAATAACCAAAAGTCATTTGGAGTAAATTCTAGCAAATTAGATGGATGATTAAGCTGAAAACTATAACTTTTTTTGCTCCAAAAACTGAAATATTATTTTTAAAGCCCTGGTTTCATGTGCTTAGGAAACTGGCTTTGAATCCCATACTATTACTGTTAATAGTAACACTAAGAACATCATCAATAACACATATAGTGCCTTAAAATTTACAACACATTTTACATCCCTTACCTCATTCCAAAAGAGTTTAAAACTATTTGGGTAATGCCATGATTGTTAAAATAAGTGCATTGCCTCCCCAAGGGGATTTACCCCGAAGGAAAATACTCATTTGGATGTAGAGAATCTAGCCTACAAAAAAAAAAAAAAAAAAAGAGCCTTAATTTTGTGAGAGCAGAAGCCATATTATTTTTGCATCTTCTGTAGTGCCTGGTACAGTGCTTTGTACTCAGTGGGTGCTTAAGAAATGGAGGCTAAATGAATAAATGCATTTTTCTTTGTGTCCAGAATTAGTCAATAAAAAGTAACAGTTTCAACTATATAGGATAAACCACTAGGAGTTCCAAAGCAATTAGTTTCATTTCACAAAAATTCAAGACAAGAAAGCACAGATATCAATCCATGTTGCTAGTAGGAGGCAGATGCTTATAAAAGGAACCCTAAGGGGAAATGTCAGATTTATCCCTGGTTCAATCATTTCTAGTACCAGGGAAGGAACAGAGGTTGTCAGGAGAATGATTTCCAGGCTATTAGCAGACTGATTTACCTGTTGACTTCTCTTTCAAATAAATCTATTCTTTTTAACTTTAGTTCCCCCCCCCCCCTCCAAATTAATAAGCATTTATTTCCTTTCCCTACTCCCTCTACTGAGAAAAGGGACAAAAAAATAAAAATAAAACCCTTGTTAAAAAAAAATGCTTCATCAAGCAAAGCAAATTCTTTTTTTTTTTTTGCTTTTTGGAGGGGCAATTGGGGTTAAGTGACTTGCCTAAGGTCACATGGCTAGTAAGTGTTAAGTTTTTGAGGGTGGATTTGAACTCAGGTCCTCCTGACTCCAGAGTTGCTGCTCTATTCACTGTGCCACCTAGCCCAACAAAGCTAATTCTTACATTGGCTATGTAAAAATGTGTCTCTTTCTGCCTCTTGAGTCTGCCACCTTTCTATCAGGAAGTGGGTACCAGGTAAAATCAAGAGCCCTTTGAACTGTATTTGTTCATTGCATTCATCAGAGTTTCTTGATTTTCCTTTTCCCCTTTATAAAGAAGAAGAGGGTGGTGGGAGGGAAGGAATGGAATAAGTATTTATTTAATGCCTACTTTGTGTCAGGCATTGTGCTAAGTGCTTTAGAAAATATTATCTCATTTGACCATAACAACAACCCTTCAAATTAGGTTCTTCTCATTATTCCCATTTTATAGTTAAGGAAACTGAGCAAAAAGATATGAAGTGACTTGCCCAAAGTCACACAGCTAGTAAGTGTGGGAGGGTGGATTTATACTCAGGTCTTCCTTATTCCAGGCCCAACTTTATTCACTGCACCAACTAACTGAGGAGTATACTTGGTCCTATTGCTCTAGGTTTGAATACATTCTGTTTATCCTCCCCAGTCCTTCTTTTTCACTATCTAGAATCCATTCACAGCTTTCCCACCTTTCTTTCTTCCCCATTAAGCTTTTCTTTGAGGTCTAACCTCTGTGGTTAGAGTTTGTTTTGTTTAGGATTAATCCATCAATTTATCTTCCTTCTTCTGATTTACTCCTATTTCCCTGCTGAGTAAATTGTATTTGTGTGCTGTATTCTTCCCTCCTTTGACTAAATCAGATAAAAAGAGGTTCAAAGTACACTCCTCCTTGTTTGTATAATCTTCTACTTTAGCACCCAAATTGTGTGAGATAGTTTTCTCTGGTCAATAAGCATTTATTTAGTACTTACTCTATGCCAGGCACTATCTTAAGTGATAGAGGTGCAAAGAAAGACAAAACAACAAAAAAACAAAAATAACACAAAAATTCCCCTGATCTCTCAAGGAGCTCTCCCCATCTGATCAGGGAGAAACATGTCAACAACGGTGTAAAAACAAACTATATACAGAATAAATTGGAGAGAATTGACAAAAGGAAGTCTCTGACATTAAAGGGGCTCAGGAATGGCCTTTTAGAGAAGCTAGGGGACACAGTGGATAAATGCCAGATGTGGCATTTACCTGCCATTCTTCTTCCTGAATTCAAATCTCAGATACTTACTAGTTATGTGACCCTGGGCAAGTTACTTAACCCTGTTTACCTCAGTTTTTTCATCTGTAAAATAAACCGGAGAAGGAAATGGCGAATCACTCCAGTATCTTTGCCAAGAAAACCCTAAATGGGGTCACCTAGTTGAACACGACTGAAAAAAATGATTGAACTTCTTGAGTAAGGTGGGAATTTAGCTGAGACCTGAAGCAATTCATGGAACTCAGGAGGCAGAGGTAGGGGGGTCAACCAGTGAAAATGTTCAGAGCTGGGTGCTTAGATATCTTTTTTAAGGAATAGCTAGAATGCTACTGTCACTGGATCACAGAGTACATGGGGGGTTCGTGGGTAGATAAAGTGTGAGAAGACTGGATAGGTAGGAAGGAGACAGGTTATGAAGGGCTTTAAAAGCCAAACAGAGGATTTTATATTTGATACTGTCTATAATAGTGAGCCACTGGAGTTTACCAAATAGGGGAATGAGATGAGCAATTTGACATTTTAGGAAGATCAGTTTAATAGCTGAGCATGGGGGGGGGTGGGGGTGGACTGAAGTGGGGAGAGTTGAATCAGGGAGACTAGAAATCTGCTGACTACTTCAATAGACTAGGCTTGAAGTGATGAGAACTTATAGTAGTGGTGGCATGTCACAGGAAAGAAGGAACCATATGTAACAGATGTTACGAAGATAATTGGCAGGATTTGGCAACAGTTTGTTTAGGGGAAGTGAGAGAGACTGAGGTGTAGAGGTGGTAAGCTTGAGTGACTGGGAGAATGGTGGTATCTTCAACAGTCATAGAGAGAAGTCAGGAAGAGGGAGAGATTAAGGGTGGCATGAGGAAAGATGATGAATTCAGTTTTGGAAATGTTGAGTTTAAGATGTTTACAGGAAATCTAGTATGTGTTGTATAACAGGCAGCCAGGTGGCATAGTGGATAAAGTTCTGGTCCTGAAATAAAGAAACCCTGAGTTCAAATATGGCCTTGGATACTTACTAACTGTGTGACCCTTGACAAGTCACTTTACCTCTGTTTTCTTCAGTTTCCTCAACTGTAAAATGAGGATTATTGTGAGGATCAAATGATCTAATATTTATAAAGTGCTTAGCACTATGCCTAGTACATAGCAGGTCAGGGTTGGGGAAGCTGTGGCCTGGAGATCACACATGACTCTCTAGGTCCTCAAGTATGGCCTTTTGACTGAATCTAGGGGATTTGTTCCATAAAGTTTGTTCTGTGAACCACCTCTGTAAAGTAGGTGCTATATAAATGCTGATGCCCTTCACTTTCCTTGGGTTGGAACTGAGAGACCAGAGCTCTGGAGATAGGTTGGGGCTAGAAGAGTAGATTTGGGTATTATCTCCATAGAAATGATAATTGAATCCTTAGGAACTGATGAGAACTCCAAGGGAAATAGAAAGAGAATGGGAGGGGGTCCAAAACAGAGCCTGGGGGACATTCACAAATAGCAGACATGACCTGGATGAAGGTCTCCAAGAAAGGAGAATGAGAAGAAGCAGTCAATAGGAGGAGAATCAGGAGAAAGTAATGTCACAGAAACCTATAGAGAAGACAGTAATAAGGAGAAGAGGGTGATCAACCCTCTTTCAAAGTTTCAAAGACCGAAGATTGAGAAAAAGGCATTAGATTTGGCAGTTAAAAAATCATTGACATCTTTGGAGAGAGCAGTTTAAGTTGAATGAGGAGATCAGAAGCCAGACTACCGAGTTAAGAAGAGAGTAAGAGGACAGGAAGTCAAGGTATCTATTGTAGATGATCTATCCATCTATTTTTTTTTTATTTCTGAAGATTTCTTGAAAAATATTAAATTGTAGACAAGTATAAAAAAAAAGCTATTTTTATCATCTCTCTTAGTGCTAATTATTGTACTACAGATGGATACTTCACTTCTTGAGGCAATGGCAAGTCTTTTTTGTTGTTGTTTTTCATGGAAAATATATTCAGAACTACATTAATATTTAAGTGTCTCCTGTTAATTGTCAGTATGCATTAAGGGTGAAAAGTTGATTAGAAGTTTTAATCTTCACATTTATACTTGCCAATCCATATCTTCCAATTATTCTTGAATTTATTTTCTAAGTGTATATAATATTCATTCAACTCCTCTTATTCTTATTGTACTAGAATCTCCAAAAGACCACTGAAGGGATAAAGCATGTATTTATATTTACAATAAAAATGATTGAAATGAAAAACTACACATTTTGCCCTTCAGAAAATCAGTGGAAGAAGGGCAATTGTAATTGTCAAGAGTTTTTCTTCCTTCACCTATGATACCATATTAAAGTTAGAATTTTTGCATTGTCAGCCATTAATATGCCCACTGTGTCCATAGTATTAGGCACTACAAATACTGATAGGACTTAAGCCATTAAGGAACTTAAAAACTTCAGTGGAACCCTTATGATTTTGAGAACTAAATGCTCTTCTTCCAAATGAGTATGGTTCGTATACTAAAACATGTATAGGTATTATTTATAAATTAGACAATAATATAGTCATGCTTAAATATTTGTTTCTCTCATCAACTATGAATCTGAATTTTCCTGTGGCTTCTTTGAACTCATGTTGGCAATACTCTTTCAGGACACTTATCTTTGGTGTGTAGGGTTGTTGTTGTTGAGTCGTTTTTCAATTGTGTGACTCTCCATGACCCCTTTGGGGATTTTCTTGGTAAAGATAATGGAGTGGTTTGCCATTTCCTTCTCCAGCTCATTTTACAGATGAGGAAACTGAGACAAACAGGTTTGAGTGACTTACTCAAAGTCACACAGCTAGTAAATGTCTAAGGTCAGATGTGTTCCTGATTCCAGGTTTGGCACTCTGTCTACTGTACCACCCAGCTGCCTCAGTATCTAGGTTAATAGATCTCAATAATCACCTGTTACATGAAGAGCTCTGTCTCATTGTACTGGTAGGTAATCCTAATTGGGTCTGTGATAATAATCAAAACTTGTCATATACATTCTATTGATATGATGCTTATAACATTCAAATATTTAATTTGGCCAATGGGGAATTCCATGTAGGTATTTATTCATCATACCCCTCTTATCACTTGCCATGTTCCCCATCAACCAGGAACCCCACATTATCTGATCAGGCAGATCAGATTGATCTGCAAAGACAGATTGATCTGTTTCAACAAATGGAAAAACTGCAGTGTTTTAAAAGATCAATTGAGAATTGTCACAGCCTCCTAAAGTGCTATAAGCACTCACTTCTATAGCAGCTTTATGAAGTTGTTCAGCCAGTGATCTCCAATCTGTGTAATCTCTGGACTGTATAGCTTTAGCTAAAAACTCAGAGACTATCAGCCCAAATTTGAGTGTACTCATTTTACTGTCCTTAGTGAGGGATATCTTTCTAATGCCACATGAAAGGTATACTTGTTTTACTGTAAGAGCATATGCAGTTGTATATTTTGTGTGTGTGTGTGTGTGTGTGTGTGTATATGTATTTTGAGGGTCCCAAAATAAATGTTTTTGGGACTTCAAAAAAAAAAAATCTTCCTAACTCCAGGCCCAGCACTATATCCACTGTGCTACTTAGCTGCTCACTCTCGTCTTTAAAATGAGGGTATTGGATTATATGACCTTTAAGGTATCTTCCAGCTCTTAATTCTGTAAACTGGGTTGCTTGTACTTTATGCTACAGGTCTGAGAAACAAAATTGAGTTGAGAAAGAAAACAAAGGAGGGAGAGAAAGGATAAACAAAAAGATATAGTGATATAGTAAGTCTAGAAATGGGCATATTTGATATTCAGTACTCCTGATAGATAGAGACTAGAGATTAGATCATTGAAAAAAAATTCCAACTTTAAAGTTTCTAAGAAACCAAAATATTATTTTTAGAAACTGCATGGGAGAGTCAAGGAACAATTGCTAATGTATTTTTTTAGATGGAGCAGGAGTCTTTTTTCTTTTCAAGCTGGAGGTGAATTTGCTGAATTCTAGACTGAATGTAAATGTCCAGACTTTCATACAAAATATGAAGCACATTAAGGACTTTTTCTTGAATAGTATCAACTTGCTCAGAAGGACATTATTCATTCAGACTAGATCAGGCAATGGTGATAAGAGTAGGCTTCAGTAAATATTTTAATAAATACTTAGGGACTGTACAAGACATTCAGTTTCTTAATATGATGATGAAGCTCAGAGTAATCACAGATCAGCCCCGTCTGATAGACCTTCTCATAGTCTGGTATTTCTGTACAGTTTTTCAAACTCTGAACAAGTGGAATTAGGGACCTTATTTCAGGATATAAAGCCTGCTCTGTACTGTTTCTTCATTGTCCCCATCTTATAAGTCTGCAAAAGCAGCTTCTGATTGTTCCAGCTGTTAAACTTGACCTTTGAACACAGTCTACCAAGCCCTCCTCTGTTGGGTTTGCATCTGGTTTTTAAAAACTGTGTAGTTTAGCAGTGAAAGAGAGGAGAAATATGAGATGGTAGAAACAGAGATGGATGTGTCAAATGACCATGTTTTGAGAATGGGCGTTGGGGGAACATGGATATGTTGTAGGTATTAGGGAAGCAGCAAGTAGACCGGGAGAGGCTGAAGATAAATGAGAAAGTAGGGAGGATAAAGGAGACAATCTACTGCAAAACAAGATGGAATGGGAACACTTGTGCATTTAGAGGGGATTGCATTGGCAAGAAGAAGGGCCATCTCTTCACATGAGACAGCAGTGAAGGAGAAGATAATGTCAGAAAGCATCTGTGTGATATGAAATAGGAAAGATGGGAGAAGGGGAAAAGACGATTTTTCATGAATCATCTCATTAAAAAAAATTAGGCAAGTTTCTCAGATGCAAGGGTGAGAGGAGAGAGGCTTAAGGAGGGAGGAAAATATTGTAAAAAATACTGGTCTGGTATGTGAGACAGTGGATTAGGGATTGGGAAAAGGATTTTCTTTCTACTTTGGGGGTCCAAATGAGATAATACAATATAAATTTGTAGTGGACAGAGTCAGCGTGGCTTCATAATTTCCTTGAGCTTTGTTTAGCTGCATGTGAGTAGGAGGTAGTGGATGATAATGTAATACAAGGCTGGAATTTGACAGGGAAAAAATTTAGATAAGATAAAGGGGTAGGCACTTAAGAAAAGAGGACAATCTTGACTTGAACTGGTTCACTAAAGGGTCAAGATGAGGGAAGGAGGTGAGCATAGCCAGTAATGGCCTGAGAAAGAATTGAGGGATAGAGGGATTGGAGGTGATGGCGAAGATGAAGAACAGGGTTTGGAATTACAAGGCGGAAGGTAAGGTAGAATGACAATAGATTATGACCAGATAAAGGAATTTCAGAGTTTATGAACATGGTTGTGGAATACTTGAGGGTGATGGTAAGATGAAAGATATGACCATCGCTGTGTGTAGCTTCAGTGCAGTGGAAGAGTAGGTCATGGGAAATCAGAAAGTTGAGTAACTAGGTGTTTGAGAATGTTTGAGGTAGTATGAATATGCATTTTGAATTCCCCTAGGATTTGGAGAAGAAAGGAAGACTGTGAACTAGAAACCAAACTCATTGAAGAAAGAAGGACAATAGTGCCACACGGGTCAATAGACGACAGCAACCAGAATCTTGATTGGGTGATAAATATAGATTGAATGAGCCTCGGTGAAGGAGAGGTTACTGAGTGATAATGGTGGAGGGAGAACCTGAAAGTAGCTATGGGAAGAAAGAAGTATTCCAATTCCTTGGGCAGGTTGCTTAACCTCAGTGTTCTGTGGAAGAGGTATCAAAACACAGCCCACAGCACTAGATAGTGTAGCCAAACCAGATTAAGGTGTAAATGGGAAATATTTAACAAAATAAATAAAGATACAATGAAAGATAGATAACATCACCCTTTAAAACTTAGGTCAAATTGTAGCCTGCAGGACTCCTTATTTGACACTGTTGCCTTAAACAATGTTCTAAGACTCTAAACTTCAGAGAATATGCCAGTTTGCATTGGTGAAAGTAACTCTTCACCTACAGATGAATTTAACAACAGTAACAATATCTCCATATCTAGAAGATTTGAGGCATAAGGAGTTACCTAGGGTTGAAAAAAATTTTTTAAAAAGGAGAGGAGGATGGGTGGGAAGGAGGAACAAGGGAAAAATACACAATGTGAGTGGTTGCTCCTGGAGGAGGAGGCTGAGTATTCAGTGATGATCCTGAGGAGAAGCTGCCTCTGAACCTTAATGCTCTCAACTGTAGCTCTTCCTTCTCTCCTCCTCATCCCTATGGAACAAAGCTGGGAATCTTATTTTCCTCAAAATGATACTTGAAACAAGCCTACCATTATACCCATACTAGCTAGTACAGAATAGTCACTAGGTCTATAATGAAACAAGTCAGGAATAAATGTCATAGGGAGGGATGGAATCCTACTCAGTCATGACAAATTCGTTTCTCTGCCTGTGATGTCACAGGTAGGGAACCATGAATTAAGAAGGCTGAACACCCTATGGGATATGCAAGGTTTCTGGCATAGAAGATTCCAGAAAAAGGAGGTGAGTAGGGGTACTATATGGGAAAAAGATATTGTTTAATCAATCAATATTTATTAAACATACTATGTGCTAAGTGTTAGGGATACAAAATATGGCAAAAGAAAGTCAGTGCCTGCCTTCAAAGAGTTTATCATCTACTAGGGGAAGATAATACAAAGGAAACTGAAAAAGGGGGTGGGGAAGAGGTTCCAGAAGAGGAGACAGAGTGTGCATGTTGGAGAAGTCAGGCAGAGAAGTCCCAAATTAATGTAGCCAGATGAGAAATGATATATCTGACCTGTGACAGAGATACCTTGGAACAAGAAAGGATAGAGATTCTTTAAGGAATAGAGTCTCTTCCCCATCCCGTAAAGGAAATTCAAAACCCTTGAATCACCTCGTGGGAGCATTGTTGTTTGTCCTTCCTTCTTGAAGAGGACCAATGATATTAGGAGGAGGATGTCTTGACTTGCAAGTGAAATGGATTTAAGTGAGCCAGGGCTGTGCAAAGTCATCAGCCTCTCTCTTTCCTCCAAGGTCATCTGAGTCCACTGGCAAGACATAGGTTAAGATGATTGGAGATGACTCCAGATACAGTGGGAGACCTCAACATTTTTAAGCTAAGGTCTTTTCCAGGTCTCAGTTTTTTTTTTTTAGGCAACATCCATTCAGTGATTTAAGGCTAGGAAAGAAATGAGGCAAAAGATGGCCTAAATTTGACTACTCAAAAAAAAAAAAAAAATCAGACTGGGAGGGGAAGATACTCAGGGTTTCTGGCCAGAATTAAAACAGTTGCTATTTATACTCACTGTGAATCATCAAAACCTAAAGACCAAGTGAGGCTTGGAGTGGGAGCTATTATTGGCCAATCAGTGAGAGCCAGACTGATTTGGATTTAAGGCATTGTCAAGTAATTCCATTTGAATCCCTAGGGGTATTATCAAAGCCTGGTTCTCCAGAACCCTATTTCAAGCATCATAAATGAAACTACATAGGACAAAAAAGTTAATTGTCCTACTTTTAAAAATAAACTCAAGACCCCCCTGCCACCCAATACTGGCCCTAAACCAGGAATGGGGAACCTGCAGCCTCTAGGCCACATGTGGCTTTCTACATCCTTGGGTATGGTCTTATGGCTGAGTCCAAGTTTTACAGAACAAATCCTTTCATTAAGGGGATCTGTTCTGTGAATTTTTGATTCAGTCAAAAGGCCACACTTGAGGACCTAGAGGGCTACATATGGCCTTAAGGCCCCAGGTTCCCTACCACTCTCCTAAACATTATCCCTTCCTTTACCTATTTTGAAGGCCCTAGAATTCTTTTTGTCCATTTTCTCTGGTGCCCATGCCCATTTCCTTTTGTGAGCATCTCCCCTCCATAATACTTGATTGTTTTGGCTTCTCTCTGTCTGTTTCTATCTTGTGTTTTGTCTGCTAGGTGCTCTGCTAGCCCAACAAGTTTTCTCCATGGAAGCATCAACTATCTCCATGGCTATGGATGATCTCAGTAGCTGAAACTACATCATAAGACCTTCTTTCCTCCCAGAAATCAGGCTTGGGTCCCTTGGACTTTCTCTCTGTTGACATAAATGGCAGATAAGGGAGATAGGTGCCTTTCCTTTTGCTGTCCTTTGGGATCCCCTAAACCTTCCTAAATTTGCATTACGATATCCTCTTCCCTCTAAACCAGAGTTTTCTGGGTCATCACAGGTTTATTAATAGAAGTAGCAAGAGAATTGATACCTTCCCCCCCCCCCCCCCCAACAGAACAGAACTCCATGATACTCTTTCAAGGTACACTGGACTAGTTTTTGACATTATTATTTGGGATAGGCTCTATAGGTGTATTCTGTGTCAGTGCCACTCAGGCCTTGAAGCATGAGAGTTGCCTCCAGATCTTTGAATTTAACAACTTGTGTGTATATAGAGATACTCTGCAAACTAGTGACAGTGTTAAGAGCTCTAATTATGTAGCAGACAAAAGACAAAACTCAGAGTCCTGAGTTTTCACTCTGTATAAAACCTTTTATTTCAGGGAAGGGAAAGTTTTTTTTTTTTTAAATCCTACTCTGAACCAATAGGAGTCTCATAACATGGAGATAGATCTGATTTTTTTGGTTGTAGACCTCAGAATTGGAAAAAGCTCTAGACAATATCTAACCCATCTTGAGGTTGAAAATGAATATTTTCAAATAATATCAATTACTTTTGTATAAGAGAGGGACTTGGAGACAGGAAGAAGTGAGTTCAAATTCAATCTCAGATACTTAACTAGCTGCCTATGACCTGGAGAAAGTTGTTTAATTTCCTTATCTGTAAAATGGGGATAGTAATAGCACTTGCCTCCCAGGTTGTCATGAGGATAAAATGAGATAATGGTTGTAAAGTGCTTTGCAAATCTTAAAGTGTTTTGTAAATGCTAGTTACCTAAAAAAAAAAAAAAAAAAAAAAACCAACAACCCAGAACCTGAGTAAATGAAGTTTGTTTCTGTTGTTGCATTCTCTGCCTTCTTCATCTCAGATGTCCCCAAAGGAGGAGCTCTGGCAGTAGTATCCAATTTTATAAGGCCTATCCAAAAAAGGCTTCCTCTCACTATCAAAGATTCCCTGTCCTATGTCCCATTTCCTTAGAACTTCCCTAGGAGTCCTGTCTGGTTAATCAGATAAATTAATTCTAACTAGGATTTTAATGATGGGAAACAATATAAGCTTCATTCTCACTTAGGTAACATTTGGCTTTTAGCAAAACTGTCAGTGCCTTAAGGGAAATAAGTGGGTGGAAATTTAAGGCAGGATGTCAGGACTAAACAGGGGATATGTTTTGGCAGGCAAGAACTTTCCCAGGCCTCCTCAAATTGAATTTATTTCAATTCAATAAGCATTTATTAAATATTTACTATGTGTAAGGCATTGTGCTAGGCCCAGGAGAACCAGAGATGAAAAATGGCACAGTCCCTTGGATTAAGGAATTTATAGTTTACTATGGGGAACATCATATGCTAACAAATATATATTCTATAAAGTAGAATGTGATAAGTAAAAGGAAAGATCCAGGGTAAAATATATAGGATTTTTTTAATGAAGAAAGAATCCTTTAAAATGAAGGGGGTGGATTGGGGGAATCAAGGAAGGCATCATGAAAGAAGCAGCCACAATTGAGCTAGGCCTTGAAGAAATACAGTGATTTCAATTGGATGAGAGTTATAAGGAGTATCTTATGCAGCTACTAATTTCCCAAGTCTGCCTCAGATACTGAGCTTCTTGGTTCTTTACTGTTTTGGCACCTCTGTATCCTTGTACTCTGAGAATACATACACACACATTTGCTAAACTACTCTTGTTTATGTTGAGATGTTGTTGAGGCTATTGGTAACAAAATTAAGATATCATTTTAAATCTAAGTTTGTATAGAACAAAAATTTAAAAAATATAAATATCCTAATGCTGTATACAAGTGTTAAGGAATAATATTGACTGGGTAGTAGAGTTTCAATTGGATATATTTTATGCTCACTCAGAATAATGTTTAGATTTACACATTTCCCTGACATTACTCAACAAACAGCTACTTGTAGAGTGAAATAAAAAAAAAAATGCATAATTTTCAAAAGAAAAAAAAAAGATCTGCAGTACAGCTCTGACATCTGTAATAGAATGGTCCCTATTTCCCCTCAAAATGTTGAGTTTATTGAAGCAGCTAGGTGGTGCAATGAATAGAGTCAATTCAAATCTGGCTTTATACACTTGACATGCTTACTAGCTGTGTGACATTGGGCAAGTCACTCAACCCCAATTGCCTTGCCTGTCCAACTCCAAAAAAGAATTGAATTTATGAAGTATCTTTTAAAACTTAGAACATTCTTCCTAATTTGCTAACTGACAATGATATGTAAGAGAAAAGACAAAATTTTGCTCATTTATTTATAATTAATTAAAAGTTTGGCTTTTACATTTTAGTGGTCTATTTCCACCTCTCCTAAAAAGGTTGTTTTTGAAAATTCACTAGAAATTTTCACTTAGAATGTGTCATATTTCAGGGTACATTTATTCAGACTGATGGGATAGATTTAAAAAAAAATAGATGCTTTAAAAAATGTCATTTGTAAAAACAATAACAACCCCCCTCCTCCCCAACAACTGATATCTTTAACTTAAGATCAGCTTCATGGATCAAAGTTATCCTCATGGAATAAGTATTATCCCTTTTCATTTACAGTATTTGAGACAGTGTATGAAAATAACTTTTTAAGGCAACAATCTATAGTAGTCCGTAATACACAAGCAATGTACTACCTCCAGTCTTTTTCTCGCTGATATTTTCTTATTTTAGCTGAGACATAATATGAATCACTTTACACTTTGAACCTAAGGATGACACATTCAAAAAACAAATTCTTGCTTATAAGATCCTAAGCATTGTTGTTCAGTTGTTTCTGATATTTCCAACTCTCCCTGGTCCCATTTTGGGATTTTCTTTGCAAAGATCCTGGAGTCGTTTGCCATTTCCTTCTCCAGCTCATTTTACAGATGAGGAACTGAGACAAATGGGGTTAAGTGACTTGTCCAGGGTTACACAGCTAGTAAGTGTCTAAGGTCAAATTTGAACTCATGAAGATGAGTCTTCCTACTTCTAGGCCTGGTATTGTATCCACTATGCATTGGAGCATATGAGTTTACTATCTGTCCTGTAGATAGACACTTAAGAAATGCTTGTTGACTAGAGAGCAAGCTCATAAAAATAATTGTTTATTCTAGAGGAAGAATGTTTCCCCTTCTTAAACTAGTTGATTCTAAATTGAAAAATTATTTGAGAATTAAAAGCAGGAAATGTCGTCTCTCTTCTCCAGGCTCTGCAAAACAGGAAAGGGAAGGTATTAGGGTAGTACAACATTTTAAATTTCTCATGCTGACCTTACTAAAATTCTATCTTAATATATGTTTTCCTGATTGGTATGAATTGTTTTACCAAGTAAAAAAAAAAAAATCATGTATTTGTGCTGTTCAAAAACCTTGGTTGTTGAACAAAAACATCCAAAATATGTAGTTACCAAATAAAAAACAGACCTTACCTTTCTATTTTTTGTGATGATGGCTTGCTGCAGAATGACAAAACGTCCCCTATGTTAATCAATTATTAGAATGGGAGTTGATGCCTATTCAATGATGTCACGAATATCCACCTTTTTCAGTTAACTTTGATAAAGTAACTAAACCGTCTTCTGTTTTCTGCTGTAGACAGAAACTTAATCTGAAAAATCTAAATAAGCCATGAAAAATTAAAGTGAAATCTTTCTTGAGTTCTGAAGAATGTGTATTTATTCCAGTTAAATAAAATATAATGCCTTTTTTGTGGGAAGAAAGATTAAACTGAATCTTTCTGAGTGATGATTAAATTGTAGTTTAAATGATTTTCTTTTAAATTAAATCTAGCCTACTTATCTAAGAAGTGAAATTCATGTAAAAAAATTGAATTCCAGTAAATAGGTATTTGGAATTCTCATTTATTTTCAAGCAAAAGGTCTCTTGTAGCCCTAGGACATTAGAGTACAACAGGGACCTTTTCCTACAAACAAAAACGGTACCAGAACTCTCCAGAATTCTTTCTTTTCTTCCTTCTCCCACAATGAGCCATGCTCCCTTCAGTATTTCTGAGCTACAATCCATCTTGTATGTTTTTTTCCAGGTAAATACTTGGGTCTAATGCATATAACTCCAAATGAAGACAAAAATCTTCAATAATTCTTTAAACTTACAGAGTCAAGACCAAACCCATCAACCTGGCAGTGAAGGTCTCTCAAGACTTCAATCCAATTTCCCTGTTCAGTTTTACCCCACAGTATTTTCCCTCACATACTCTTGGCACCAAGTAAACTGGATTGGTTACCATTCATGCCTTGAAGAAATCCATTGGTTTCCTGACTCTTACCTTTGCTTCTACTATTTCCCCTTCTGAAATGCCTTACCCACTACTTATACCTACATCAACCTCCTTACTCTTCATCAAACAAGACACTCCATCTCTCAGTTCTGGGCTTTGCCCTCCTCTATTGACCATGATTTCCTTCTAGTCCCACCTAAATCCTATCTTCTACAGAAAGTCTTTCCCAATAACCCTTCTTTCTAGTGTTTTCACTCTTTAAATTATTTGTTATTTTTCCTGTACATATCATATTTTTACTTATTTGTTTGCTTATTGCTTCTCCCATTAGACTGTGAGCTCCTTGAGGGCAAGGACTATTTTTGCCTCTTTTTCTATCTCTAATACTTGGCACAGTACCTGGTACATAGTGGATGCTTAATAAATGCTTATTGACTTTCTGTTGAAATTCTTCCCTTTTTAAAAGTCCATATCTTTGCATAAAATAGTATTAGAGTTGGCTTCAGAGTCAGGAAGACCTGGGTCCATATTGGGCACATATTGGAAGCTAAGTGATATAGTGATAGAATGCTGGACTTGGAGTCAGGAAGACCTGAGTTCAAATCCTGCCTCTGACACTTACTAGCTGTATGACCCTGGACAAGTCACTACTGCCTTATTCTCTCCATCTGTAAAATGGGGATTATGACAGTACTTACTTCTCATGATGGTTATAAGGATGAAATGAGTTAGTAACTGTAAAGTACTTAGCACAATGCCTGACACGTAGTAAGTGCCATATAAATATTAGTTATTATTATTGACTTTGGACAAATTAATTAATTCGTATCTTAGTACCCCAGAAAATAGAACTTATTAGGAGTTTCCTTCAGGAGAATTAAACCTACATAAATGAAATCACAGGTCTCAGGAAATTATGTAAATGAGGCCTTTTCACAACATTACAGAAACTTTACCAGGACTAATTCAGCATAATTTTATGTATTAATCATTCTGTCAAAGTTAGTGAATTAACGCCTGCTTAAGAAGTTGCAGTGGATGCCTATTGCACCAGGAAGTAAAGAAATCAAGCTACTACACTGGACATTTAAAGCACTTTAAAGCAGTTTGTCTTCAGGTTATTTTTCTAGGGGCTAAGTCTGTGTCTTCCTTGAGACCAAAGCCCTGGGGTGAGGAGGAGCACGGGTAGAACTTGTGGCAGGAGTGGAGAGGGAATCCTCCTCACAGTTCCAAGGCACAAAAGAGTGCTTTCAGGCATTTGCGGACCAGAGTGTAGGCCAAGAGAGGAATAAATTTCCTTTGAGCACCCCACCTTGGAAGAGCTAAAAATTTACAGGTTTCTAGAAGTTTCTCTGAAAACAGCTGCATAAAACCCCTGAAGCCTGAGACAATATACACCCTTCTACCCCCACTCCTACTATGAGCAGAGTCCTATCTTGACAAACAGTTAGAAAGTCAAGTATTTAGCTGGAAAAATGTGTAAAAAACCCCTCAGACTATAGAATCTTACTTTGGTGACAGAGATCAAAACATACAACCAGAAGAAAACAGAATCAAAACTCCTACATCAAAAGCCTCCAAGAGAAATATGAATTGGTCACATGGAAGAGCTCAAAAAGATTTTTGAAAATCAAGTAAGAGAAGTAGAGAAAAAATTGGGAAGATAAATGAGAATGATACAAGAAAATCATGAAAAATGAGTTGTTGACTTGCTAAAGGAGACTCAAACAAATACTGAAGAAAATAACACCTTAAATATTTTTTAAATATTTAAAAAATAAAAAATGGCAAAAGAGTTCCAAAAAGCCAATGAGGAGAAAAATGCCTTAAAAAGCCAAATTTGTCAAATGGAAAAGGAGTTCCACAAACTCACTGAGGAAACTTAAAAACTAGAATGGAGCAAATGGAAACTAATGACTTTAAGAAAAATTAAGAAATTATAAAACAGAACCAAAAGAATGAAAAAAACAGATGACAATGTGAAATATCTCCCTGAAAAAACCACTGATCTGGAAAATAGATTCAGGAGAGAAAATATAAAAATTGTCAGACAATCTAAAAGCTATGAAAAAAAAAAGAGCCTAGACATCACCTTTTAAGAAATTATCAAGGAAAACTGCCCTGATATTCTAGAACCAGAAGGTAAAAAAGAAATGGAAAGAACTGACTAAATACCTCTTGAAAGAGATCCCCAAAGGGAAACCCCTAGGAATATTGTAGCCAAATTCCAGAGTTCCCAGGTCAAGGAGAAAATATTGCAATCAGCCAGAAAGAAACAATTCAAGTATTATGGAAACATAATCAGGATAACACAAGAACTGGCAGCTTTTACATTAAGGGATTGAAGGACTTGGAATATGATATTCTGGAGGTCCAAGGAGCTAGGATTAAAGCCAAGAATCATCTACCCAGCAAAACTGAGTATAATACTGAATATAATACAATAATAATAATGGGGGAAAATTAGACATTCAATGAAATAGAAGACTTTCAAGCATTCTTGATGAAAAGACCAGAGGTGAATAGAAAATTTGATTTTCAAATACAAGAATAAAGAGAAGCATAAAAGGTAAACAGGAAAGAGAAAGCATAAGGGATTTATTAAAGTTGAACTGTTTACATTCCTACATGGAAAGATGATATTTGTAACTCATGAGACCTTTCTTAATATAAGGGTAGTTGGAGGGAAGACAGAAAGAGAGAGAGAGAGAGGGAGAGAGAGAGAGAGAGAGAGAGAGAGAGAGAGAGAGAGAGAGAGAGAGAAATGGCACAGAGTTAGTTGAATATAAAGGGATGATATCTGAAAAATAAAATTAAGGGCTAAGAGAGGAACGTATTGGTAGGAGAAATGGAGAGATAGAATGGGTTAAATTATCTCACATAAAAGAGGCAAGAAATAGGTTTCACAATGAAGAGGAGGAGGGGGGAGGTGAGAGGGAATGAGTGAACCTTACTCTCATTGGATTTGGCTTAAGGAGGGAATAACATACACACTCAATTGTGTGTCTTACCCCAGGAAAGTAAGTGGGAAGGGGATAAGAGGTGGAGGGATGATAGAAAGGAGGGCAAATTGGGGGAGGGGGTAGTCAGAAGCAAACACTTTTGAAAGGGAGAAGGTTAAAGGAGAAAATGAAATACGTGGGGAGTGGGATAGGATGGAGGAAAATATAGTTATCTTGTCCTACAAGAAAGTAAGGAGGAAGGAGATGGGGGGGGGTGTTAGAAGGGAGGGCAGACTGGGGGAGGGGGTGATCAGAATGCATGCCATCTTGGAGTAGAGGGGAGGGGAAAGATGGGGAGAAAATTTGGAACTCAAATTTTTGTGGAAATGAATATTGAAAACTAAAAATACATAAATAAGTTGATAAAAAAAAATAAACTTGTCTACCAACTGTTCCTTGTACACAGTGTTCCACCTACCACCCCCATAACTTTGCCCAGGCTGTCTGTTCTCTGTTCCTGGAATGGTTTCCTTGCCTTCATCTTTTGCAATCCCTAGCTTTATTCAATGCTCATGTCAAGTTTCTCTTCCTATAAGAGCTCTTTCCTGGTTCCCCAAATTTTTAGTTCTTTTCTCATTCACTTTGTATTTATTTGTATCTATCATACATTTACTTATACGTGAACACAGTGTATCCCCCAGTAGCATGCAAGCTACATGAAAGCAAATACTTCATTTTATATCTCCAAATCCTTTTCTATAATAGGTACTTAACAAATCAACATTCATTCATTGATAGAAATACTAAAAGTTGAAATGAAAATGCAGTTTCCATGAAGCTAGTAGAAGTGTCTTAAAAATAAGTATAAGTAAGTATATACTTTCTCTCCACCAAACTCCAGACTCTCATAATCATCAACTCGAGAAACAACTCGACTTTGTATTGTCTCTTCTTACTCTGAACTATCTCCTCTGGCACAGATTATATCAATTACATGCACATTACTTCCTGTTGTTAATCATTGCACCAGTTAGTATTCTCTAAATAGCCATTTAGAGTGGGATCCACCCTGTTTCATTTCTGAAACAAGGAAAACTGAAACAGTTCATTAATGGGACAGGAAATTCCCCAACATCCTCAGGATGTGCATAGAAGCCCATCCAGGATAGAAGGGGAACTAACATCTCACAGGGATATCTATTTAATAAAACATGTCTAAACTCTAATGGTAAATATATAGTATTTTTTTTAAGAGCTTAATTCCTGTGATCCATTTAGTCTAATTAAATGACCCTTAAATACTCCAGATTTTCTTTTGCAACTCCCCCAAAATAATGAACTAAATCCAGTTTCTTAAAGTGGCATCAAAACAATCAACTTATTTATGCATCTTTATAACTCCTAGAGAATGAACCTTAGAGAGGAGGTCATGTTTTTTCTTCCAAGATCAAAGGAACTTATCCTCTTCTATGAATGATTCCTCAAATAAAAGAGAAAACTCTAATTTAGCTCATTAGTAGACTGAGATTTGTGACAGTAGAAACTTGCTATTAGTATTAATTATAGTAATGCAAAGATGAAAATGAATGTTTAAATAATGAGAACATGAATTAAATTTGCAAAAGTAAGGAAATTGCATTTTTATGTTGTTGTACTTATTAAGTCAAAACCACATAGCTATCCTCAAACAATTAATCATCTAATAGGAAAGAAAGGATGTTTTAAAATGTCAATATAGACTTGCTTAAAAATAACCTGCTGTGGGCTAAAATTGAGTATAACACAGGTCCAGCCAATACGGTTAGTTACCAGAAGTGCAGAGGGAAAAAACAAACATATTTTTGGTGATTTTTCAAAACTTTTTTCTTGTTATTCTACTACATCTTCCATTTTTGCCAGATGCCTTTATTTCCCTAAAAAAGGCCTTGCCCATTCTTGCCTTACTATCATCTGTCCATGTCATTCTTCTGGAATGTCATCTGAAATGTCATACCTGTTTGCCCCACATATCTGAATTCTTCTTATCATTCAGTTTCTAGCTTCTGTGGAACTTTTATCATGGTCCCAAAACACAAGTGAACTTTTTATGAATTTCTATAAACTTCCCAAGGCAATTATAATTCCTACAACTATATAGTGTTGCTTTTTTTTTTTTTTTTAATGTGTATGTGTCTTATCTCTGCAAATAGATTGTAAGATCATTGAGGGCAGGGACTGTTTTGTTTTTTTCTTGCCAACTCTTTGTATGTGTTCAATAATGAATTTGTTTGGTTGATTGGTTTTATTTACAATTTGCTTCCACAGCATAGGCATAAAGGATCAGGTATAACATGTTATATATGAGTGTGAACTGTTACAGAAACAAATAAAGGTATTCAACCAACAATGAGATACAAATACAAAATTTGAATAATCTAGGAAAAAAAGTGCTGTAATTACGACAAATCTAGGAAATCTTTGTGACAAAAATGAGTCTTAAAATTATTCCGGGAGAAAGGCAGAGATAAGTATTTGCAATGAGAAAAGAATTTCTGGGAAATTGGAAGTAAGATGGGGAAAGAATGATAAATTTATGTGGCTAGAAAAGAGACTGGGTGCAGTGAAAAAAGGGAAGTTGATAAATTAATCAATGCTCTTGAGAATTATGAGTAAGAACTTTAAATTGTTTTGTGGATATATGGGAGGTTAAGGGATCAAAGAATAGGATTGATTTTTGTGGTAATTTCCTGCTTTTTGCAGAATAAATTGGAGCAGGGGGAAGCTAAAGTCATGGAGACTAATGAGGAGGGTCTTAGGGTAGATCAGAGATCATGGACCATAAAGCCAAGATCTGGATGTTACTTCAAAGACTATTTAATTTAACCATCTTGTCTCCCCCTCATTTTACAGATGAGGAAACCTAGGTAGGAGAAATTTAAATGAATTGCCCAAGTCACACAGGTAGTAAGCAGGATCAATTGGTCAATCAATCAATAAGCATTTATTAAGAGTAGACTGTGTCAAGGACTCTGCTAGGTATTGGGGATACATATACAATATATAAAGCACCCCTTGCTCAGAAGAAGATTATATTCTAATAAGGACTAGAGGAGGTGGGTAGATGGAAGGAGTTGGATAACTAGAACATATAGTAATATTTCAGAATAAAAAATAAAGAAAATAAATACAAAGTAGTTAAATTAAGGTAATTTGAAAGAAAAGATCCTGATGGAGCTAGGGGGATCAGGAAAGGCTTCAGCTATGTCTGAGAACTGGCTTGAATGCCAACCACCTCTATGCTCTGGCTGGATGTTGGAAAGAAATGAGGTATTCTGAGTCATTGAACATTTAACACAAGGAGAGTTACTTTGCTCTTATGTAACAAGGATATGGTGGCACTCAGCTCCATATAGAAATGAGTCAGCTCAGCAGGGCAGAGTAAGATTATTTGTATAAAGCTCCAGACATCCACCAAGTTCTGACTGGGACTCCTTATGTCCTTACACCAGGGAGTTGTGTCAGGGAAGATGAGATCATTGGATCCTTGGGTCAGTTTTACCCTGGGATTACAACATGTTCCCTGGGAGTGTGTGTGCAGGATTAGGTGGGGTGGAAGGAGGATATTGCATGGGAAGCTGGGGCCATTCACATAGGCCTATGAGATGCCAGGGCATCTTGGTCTTTTTTTTGGGTAAAGCCTACTCATATTGTGGGTGGGAGGAAAATGGTACTTGGTTGGTTTTTCATTTGTCCTTCAATTTTGAAGGGGACCAGTGATATCATCAAGGTCTGGACTTGTGTTGTGAATTTGATTTAAATGAGCCAAAGTTGGCCAGTCATCACCCTCACTCTCTCCTCTAGAGTCATCGAAGTCCAGTGACAAGACACAGGTCAAGACAATTTGTGTGATGGACTGAGATGCATTGACCTTAAAGTGAGGCAGGGAAACAATGGCCCAATAACAATTTAGAAGGTAGTGCTTGAGGTATATTTTAAAAGAAAAGAGGAATTTAATGAGGTAGAAATCAGGAGGGAGTGCATTTCAGGCATGGGTGACAATCAGAGCAAATGTGTGGAGGTAGGAAATGGATTGTCTTGTGTGAGGAAATAGAGAATACCATTTTGGTTGAATTTAATAGGGGAGTAACATACAATGAGTTTGGAAAGATAGGTTGGGGAGAGGTTTTGAACGGCTTTAAAAACTTAACAAAGGAGTTTATATTTAATTCTAGAGTATTGGAAGAAACATCCTCTGAACCAGTGGCCTTCTCCACAGCATTATACTTGCTCCTTAATAACGATGTGTTCAGTGCCTACATATCGTGTACAAATACTGCAAATGGAGAGTCCAAATACAAATGTATTAATGTATATGCTAATATACAATGTAACATATACACTTTTATTTTAATATTTTACATATAAATTAAACATAATTATATACACAATATAATATATAATCATTATGTACTGAGGGATGAGTTATGTGAGTTCATCTAACTACATTGTACAGATATTGCAAATAGATGATGAGTTTGTCTCAAAATTAAATAGACTGACTTTGAGGAAATTGAAACATTGTTTTAATAACCTCTAGTTCCTCTGTGAAATGAAAACTCATCTTTCTGATACAGTATTCTTCCAATGTTCTCGTATTGTTGTATGTTGTAGAACAAGAAAGTCTCTGAAGAATTAAAAGTGAGGATCACCCAAAGGACACTGGAGAGGTTCATGGTAAGCAGAGGCAGTTTGCAAGATATTGTGTGTGTGTGTGTGTGTGTGCATGTACACATGTGTGTGTGTTTGTGTGTATGTATACATTTATGTAGGATGTTTTTTCATCTGTTTTTTGACCTCATTTCATTGTTATCCTTAAATACCTTTGGAATGCTTTTTTCTTAGTTGATTCACAGTTTTCTTTAAATTGTGTGTGCGTGTGTGTGTGTGTGTGTGTGTGTGTGTGTGTGTGTGTGTGTGTGTGTAGTACCAAATCTCAACCTTTACTATAAACTAATAATCATAATTTTGGACTGGTTAAAAATTAAGTCAATCATGTGGCTGATTAGATATCTAACATACAGAAGCAAGGGAACATAATAGCATGGTATTCCCCAAAAAAGTCCCATTTACTCCCTTTCCCCTGGGGAATCTAAGTTAACATTCATATGTAGAATACTGAGGTGGGGAAAAAAAGCCATCAACACGTTCATAAAGTTTTTTTTTTTTTATTTTCACTCTTGGTGGAGCAACTCAAGAATATTTTCCTAGAACTAGTAAGATTCTCTAGAAAGATTCGTGCCCATATTAAGTAACTATTGTTTCTTAAATGGTAATTGTTCCTTGCTTTGTTTTGCTTTCTTCTCTATAACTACCTGAAGTCTTCCTTCTTTTCCTGATAATATTTTCATAGGAAAAGGTTCATCTGTGCCAAAATAGCCTCATAATATCTTGTATTATATATAAGATCAACCATATCCTTCTTTTTAGCTAAGTTTGAATAAAACAGGAAATAGTCTAAATCTCATACTGTTCTTCCCCTCAACCAGTTATTGTATTTAAAGATCACTTTGTCTATCACATTGCCTCTGAAATGCCTTCTAGCTCTATGATCTATGAATGCTATAGATTGGGAGTGGGCAATAGATAGGAGTTACTGGAGAAAATAAAGGAATAACCTCCCTCCTGCTCCCCCCCCAATAAAACAATACAAAACATGGTTTCCTACCAAGAACCCTGGCTGTCTTGAAGTTCTGACAAGCCCTTCTATTCATAATTCATAATTATCTGTTTTGCTTTGGAAAGATACTGCTTCATCTTTAATAATAATAATAATCAGGCAAATAATTAAAATACAATAATTATAACAAAAGCGGTTTGTGACTGGAGAAATTTTCTTCATGTTTATATTTTTAAAGCTTAGATGTAATATTTTTCTTTAGCAGCAGATTCCCTAATCTGGAGAACTGTATTTGAAGTCAGAGTACCTGTCTGTGAATTCCAATTCTACTGTTTATTTCTTATATGAGCTCTCTAAATCTGTTTTCTCGTATGTAAAATGAGGGGGTTGTAGGTTCTTTTCAGTCTTTAATTTTAAAAGTTAACATTTCTTAGGTTTAATATCCATAGATGAAGAGAAATAAGAGATAACAGTATATCGGTAAATGTGTGCTATACATGCATTTTATGAACATTTTTATATATGTCATGAGGTCTCTTGGAACATATTTCTATTACAAACTCATTCTGTGCTATAGACTCTTATTTTGAAATTTGGGCAACTAGGTGGTACAGTGTATATAGAATTCCTGTCCTGGAGTCAGGAATACTCATCTTTGTGAACTCAAATGTGACCTCAGACAATTATTAACTGTGTGACTCTGGGCAAGTCACTTAGCCCTATCTGCCTCAGTTTCCTTCTCGGCAAAATGAGCCAGAAAAGAAAACGGAAAATTACTCCAGTATCTTGACCAAGAAGACCTCAAATGGAGTCATGAGGAGTTGGAAATGACTGAAAAATTACTCAACGACAACAAAACCCAAAATACATTGCAATGCCCCCAAATTAAGCATAAATGAAAATTCTAAACCTGCTTTGCTCCCTCTGCTGGTAGATCAGTAATAATATAAAATTGTGCACAGTAAGACTTAAAACTTAAGCAAGTAATGTTTTCTATTTTTTAGCCCTAAAAATATTTTAATAAATAAATCTTATGACATCTAGAAGGTTTAAAATGCAAAAAAATATGATATCAATTGGGAATTTGTATTTCTAAATACTAATATAAAAATGACATTTTTGGAGAATGTGTTAAATTGCCTTTGAAGATATAAGGTTCTACTTCTTGAGTACCTGTGCATGTTACACAGTATCAGTTTATAATGTTTCACCTCGGTTTGGTTCTAGGATTTCATTGTAGTAGGAAGTTCCCACTGAGGTAACTTCCTCTACAAATGCTGAACTATAACGGTTCTTCAATTTATAGTCTTGTCTTAAGGGGAGGAGCAGCACTGAAGATGAGGTGACTTACCCAGGATCATACAGCCAATGTATAATACACAGACACAGGACTTGAACCCCTACCATATTGACTATAACATGACCTTCTCTCTATTCTGATATGCTGGCTCTCTGAGTTAGGGGGTCAGTGATAGATAACTATTTAAAATATTTTTGTTTAATTTCTGTTCTTATCAAAGATATATATGTGTTGAAGTTATATAGCTTAGTAAGAAAAATGCTTAATTCAATATTTTATGGATCTATTATTTTGTCAGTGTGGACATACCCTTCCATAATTCTGATTGCAACTCCTTTATGCCTTTGAAAACAGGTAGATGTTGCTCTAACTGAAAAAAATAAAAAACACTTAATGATCAATATTCTGATGACAAGACTCTTTGAGCTTGTACCTAGGTTTGCCTTCCAAGGTGTCAGACAGTCTTTCGTTGGCTTGATATTGTAAACTTTCACAGCTTTTGTTAGACCTGCTAGAATTTGTGCAGAATTCAAAGTTATTACTGCCTCTTAACAACTTATTCTGATAAAATTTGTTGAGAACACACTATCAGCTCTTTAAGCCTATTACGTTGGTGGAAAAAGTAGTGATTTCAGTTGTAACGATTATTTTTTTTCATGTCTGGAATGAATTAATGTTATATCCCTTCCTCTCTTTTTTCTCCCTATATCCCTGCCAATTATAAAGCATTTTAGTTCCCTGACTTTTAAGAGACTTTTTTTTTCTTTTAAAGACTTTATAATTATGTTATAGAGTTGAATCCCTCAAATGTGGAAATTAGAGTTTAGGAAATTAGAATTCAAGGACTGATCTTGTAGCTGACTTGCTGTATGCCAGTTAACATCAAAAGGATTCTGTTTTCTTATTAGTGTAATATCCTGCCAGTCTTCATTCTTTCATTTTTCCCATCATCTTTTGCCTTAACTCCTACCTGCATGCATCTGAGCAAAGCTGGAGAAAATCGTGTAACCATGTTGATTGTGTCCACCACAAATTCATGTTACATCATCTCAACTGGGCCCTCACCGTGACAAAGCCTTTACAGCTTCCTAATTGACTCATTGTCTCACCTCAGTAGCTTTTCCAAACTTTTTCATTCCTCCTTAGGCCTCTCATTGTTTCCTCTCATTGTTTCAACTGAGAAACTTGACTTATATTTCACTAAAAAAATTGAATCCATTCATTGAGAACTCCCTTCTTTCCCCTTCTCCTCATCTTATATCAGCCAGGCAGCCCCTGCATCTCTCCTCTTTCACTCCTATCTGACATAAAGAAGTGGTCCTTCTTGACAAGGCAGATCCCTCTATGTGTACACATGATCCCAATCCATCCAGTCTTTTCCAGCTAATTGCCCCTTTTTATTATCCTCATTCTCCCTCTTATCTTCAATCTCTCATTGCCTCTTGGCTGTACTTCCCTACTGCCTACAAACATTCCCATATCTCCTCCATTCTCAAAAAACCCCTTACTTAATTTGTTCATCTTTAGTGGCTATTATTCCAAATCTCTCCTTTTCATGACTAAATTTTTTGAGAAGGCCTTCAACTTAAACTGCTTTCTCTAAAGCTATCAGTGATTTCTTAATTGTCAATTATAATGACCTTTTCTGAATCTCATTCTCTTGCCCTTTCTTGAAGCCTTTGTCATTGTCAATCGCCTTGAAACTCTCTACTTTGTAGGTTTATGTGACACTATTTTATCCTTCTCCTACCTATCTGACTGATACTTCTTGGTCTCCTTTACTAGATTTTTGACCAAGACATGTCGGCTAATATTGTGTGTCCCTCAGGGTTCTCTCCCTGAGTCAACTCCTTTTCTTTTTCTATGCCATTTCACTTGGTGATCTCATCACCTTCCATGGATTCAATTATCATCTATATGCTGATGATTTTAAAATCTGTTTATCTCCTCCTAACTTTTCTCTTAATTTCTAGTTTTACATGTTCAGCTGCCTATTGGACATCTAGAATTAGATATCCCATAGATATCTTAAACTCAGTATTTCTAAAACTAAACTCATGATCTCCTCTGATTGCCAAATCTTTTCTTCTTCCTGACTTCCCTTTTACTATAGAAGTTTCCACCTAGACTTGTAACCTAGGGGTGTCATCCACAACTCCTCACTCTCACTATATCCAAACTATCGCCAAAACTTGTTGATTTTACTTTTATAACATTGTTCATATATGCTTCCTTCCCTCCTTTGATACTATCACCATCCTGGTCCAGGCCTTCATCATCTTGTACCCGGACTATTACAATAACCTCTTGGTTAGTTTCTCTGACTCAAGTTTCTCTCCACTCCCGTCCATCCTCCACCATGCTGACAAATTAATTTTCCTAAAGCATAGGTCATACGCTACGCTATCTCCTGCCTCCTATTTAATAAATCTATCATAATCAGAATCAAATAATCCTTTGCATGGTATTTAAAGTCCTTCATAACCTGGTCCCCTTCTATTCTTATAACTTAGTTTCTTAGAGGTATTCTTTTGATCCTCTTGCCCTTCCTCTCACAAGACAATTCATAGCTGGGCATTTTCACTGATTGTCCTCTATACTTGGAATGCTTTCATTCCTCATTTCTGTGTCTTAGCTTCTAGATTCTTTCAAGTAATAATGCCAATGCCTTCCTTCTTTTGATAATCTCCAATTTGTCTGTATATAGTTTGCTTGTACGTAGCTGTTTGCATATCCTCCATGAGACTGTGAGCTCCTTCAGTGCATATATGTAAAGGTCTTCTTCTTTTATATATACTACCAAGGGTTAGAACAGTACCTGGCAAATAGTATGCACATAAGAAATGTTTGTTGACGATATTGACTGGAGGTAATGTCTGCTTCCTAATTACCCCACAAAAAGCCTTTAGAATGAATTGGAGAATATCTGCATACTGTCCTGAACTGTGCAACTTTTGAGTAAGGTGCTTTTAAATACATAGTCACATGACCATTTAACCATAATTTGTACCTGAGCTGGAGCTATACATTCATGCTTCACAAATACTAGTTCATTTGGAAATTACCTATTGTAGTGCCCAAGCAATATTCACAGCAATGATGGTGACTATGAAAATGCTGGCATAGTTCTGAAGTGCAAAATATAACAGACTCTCCATGTAGAAGACAGAAGCAAAAACATTTATTCAGGTACCAGAAAGCCAAATCCCAATACCAGAAAACTGAATCCATCATAGCAACAAATAAGTTAATACACCCTAACACATCAGGAAGCCACATCATATCTACCTAGCTATTTCCTTGCCTATGTCCTCTCCTATATCCATTCTAACTGCTCTGAGTCCCAGCTTCCTCTCAGCTCTGCTCCACTGGTTCAGCAAGCTTCTCCCACCACAGGCTTCATGTGATTACATTTGACCTATTAGGGCAGAGGGAAGATCTTCAAATTCTCACTACTGTTACATCTGAAAAATACCTTTTACAATAACTGAAGATATATGTAAATATCCCATATCAAGTGACTTTTAAATTAGAACTGTAAAACCTTATTGGATGGATTCAATGCTGAATTTTTAAAAGCTTTAAATATGTTCTGCCTATGTGGTTTATTGATGAAGTAATGAAGTTGGAACCTTTTTTTTATCCCTGGCCACTGAATCAACTGCCTCTTGTTCAATTAGGTATTGCCAATTAGTTACCTTAGCTGTCGACTACTTGGATGGTAGGATTACACATACAACAATCCAATGACTGGTCAGGATTTATGTCTATCATCTTGGTCATAGAGAGGACCCCCCCAGTCACTGGCCTCTTTTATCTAGGATCCTCAGTGTCTAGCAGAAATAGAGATTTCATCAATGTGGATTGATGTAACTATGCTGTAGTTAATCAAAAGATTTAACAAATTTTTGGTTCATTTTAGCTAATCCAAACATTTCAGATCTGACAAATCACTTGGTAGATCAATTGGTGTTAATTGTCTACTTAATCATGTTAGAGAACTCAGACTCCCATATACTCTGAAAAGATAAGGCAAACTTGGAAAAAAAAAATGAATATTTCACCTACCTGTATTTCAGCTCAATTTGTAAACCTATCAGAAAAGTCTCAGTACCATGACTGAAGAGACTAGCATCTAGAATCAGTTTGACTTTGAACTAGCTGTGAGAATGTAGACAAGTAACATCATTGTGGGCCTCACTTTTCCTCATTAGTGAAGGCTAGAGTTTGACTATGTGATTTCTAAGGTCTCTTTCATTTCTAAAATTTTATGAATCAAAGAATTAGGTGACAAAGATATTAGCTTAAGCAAAAAGACTGGTTTCTATAAAAGACTTGAAATAATTGGACCTGGCTAAATTTGAAAGGGTAAGTTAGTTAAGTCAGTATGGTAACTTGCCTTTCAAACAAATATTGGTATTATGTAGGCTTACTCTTTTTTGTCTTATCATACTTTTTTTTTTTTTTTTACCCAGTAGGCATCTTTAATCCTCTTGCCTGCTGGGGACATTCCATTAGTCTGAATAATCAATGGACTGGAATTTTCGCTTTCTCATTTCAGAAGTCTTGGTTAAATTCAGCTATCCTACAAATAATTTTGGCTCTTCATGCTAAACTGTACTGTTTGTTTCCTTGGGAAGTAAATTTATCAAGGAATGAATTTTGTTTATTATCATATTATATTTGATACATAAAACCTTGTATCCCATAGGTAAGGGGTAGAAGTGGTACAAACCCCATAGGGAAAAGCAACTCCCCCAACCCCTCTCCCTGTCAAAAAAAAACCAAACCTTTTATGCAACTATGTGTAAATAGGATAATTCAGACATAATAAGTATATGATAAATGTATTCAATAAGAAATAGCAAGCAGGTGGAGAAAGATAATGAGCTAGATTTACTGTCTCAAAATAGGAAAAAGAAAATTCTTTAAAATAAAATAAAGAGTATCTAAAGTAATTATTAAACATGAATATCACCTGAAATTCTTAGTTAGCAAATGCCCAGGTTTTGATAGTTCTGGTCTCCTCTTAATTGCCTGATCTTTCTTCATGTTTTCTTTTCTGTATTACATCACCCATATGCCACCTTCTTACTCTGTCTATCCTAAAAGTTTCGTCTATGTCATTTTTTTTCTCTCAGTACAGTTATCTCTTCCACATCACTCAGGTTAGAAGAATGGTGCCCCCGCAACTTGGAAAATCCACATATAATGTTTTTGTTATCCCTTTGTATCAGAGAAAAAGTTTGAATTTTTTCTTTTTTACTTTATGAAGTGGTTACAGTGTATTATTGTAAACTTTGGGTTGAGTATTTAGTCATGGGCTATATTATAAAATACTATACATGTATTTTATGCATTTCTGAGTTTTTAAACTTTTTCTTTTGTCTATTGGCCTTCTCGTGTCATCTACTGCTTTCACAAAGCTCCTAAAAAATTTCCACTTAATTTCTCATGCTGACCTGAGATATACTGAAATCATGATGGGGAGTATCATGATGTGGAAGGGATAACAGTACATCTTTTTCTCTTGGGTGATTTCATTAGCTTCCGTTGGTCAGTTATCATTTCTATGCAGAAAATGTCTAGGTTTTTCTCTTCTGAGCACCATTCCTCCATTACAAACTGCCTGCTAGACATCTGTAATGGGTAGCTGTAGCAGCAAGCACCCTAGCATACCTAGGGCGGCTACTAGCACAGGTTCTTAGATCTGCTTTTCTAAAGGAAAGCAACTCAAAATGGGTTAACAATCTTACTTTAATCAAACATATCATTTACCTAGTTCAGGAGGAAAAGTCAGC
>CM053591.1:95110049-95142457 GCA_028646515.1 Pseudochirops corinnae
AGGCTCCACGTGACCACATTCAGCCTATTAGGGAACAGAGTATACTTTCAAATATCCAAGGGTCCTCAAAGTCACGTAGCCACTTCAGCAAAGGGCCTAGGGGCAGGGAAGATCTTTAGATTCCCATAACAGTAGCCAATAGGCCTCTCAAATTTAAGATGGACAAATGGAATTTCATTTCTCACTTTACTGTTTTCCTGGACTCTATCATTGTCTGCAGATTTCATCTTCCAGAAAGAATCCTATCAACTATGAAGCTCAAACCTATTTCATACCTACTGGCTCTGGTTTCCTTCTAATTGGAAATGGTGGAAGGTGGATTTTGGAGAGACATTTCATAATTTCCCACAGCCAGATTCATGACTCCTCCCCCCAACATGCCCCTGACTTTTTTCGCTTTGTCTTTTTGTCTCCAGTGCTTTGCACAGTATGTTGTATATAGTAGGTATTTAATAAATGCTTGTTGGATTTAATTGGATTAAATCATGTATATATTATCTGTGCTTTCTGATTTCCTCTAGCATATAAATCTAAACAGCTGACTTGTGCCAATCTAAGTATTGCAGAAACTTTAGCTGTAAGTATACATATCTTACAGAAAGAACTTAGTTGAGATATTTCAGGAGAAAGATTGAGATGCAAAATTGTTCTTTTGTGAACTACTAAGACTGGTTATATATGCCTGTATTCTTACACATTTCTTTGGATTGTTCTGTCATTCTCAGTAGTGGAGCCCATTAAGGAAAGCTTGCTTAATGGAGGCTTGATTATAGGAAGGCTTTCATACCTTTTGCTAATTTATAATTAGGCACTGAGTTATGAGGGTTGTGATATCTTCTGCCTCTGAGAAGTATATATGTATATGTATATGTATATGTATATGTATATGTATATGTATATGTATATGTATATGTATGTGTATATGTATGTGTATATGTATATGTGTGTATGTGTGTGTGTGTGTGTGTGTGTGTGTGTGTGTGTATACATACTGTGAGTTGGTATTTTGCTGGGGGCTTGCTTACAAGAAGGATTCGTGATTCCCTGGTCGAGATTCTGAGTGGCCATATGTTCAGAGCTCCCTGACAGCTCAGGTATAATGACTCTCTCAATCCAGAAATGTGTGTAAAGTGTATAGTTGATTCAGGCAGTCAGAGCCCTGTCTGTTGGTCTCTTTTTCTCTGCTTGTATTTTCTCTGAAGTTCAGGGTACTTGACTTTTCCCCTAAATTAGTGAATATAATTAAAAAAATATTTTTGGCTCCTTAAACAGCTATTTTTCCTAATAAAGCAGATCTAAGAACGTGTACTAGCAGCCATCCTGGGTATGTCAGTGTGGTTGCTGCTACAATGTTTTCTATAAATTTTTCCTTGAGCATCTATCCAACGCAATAGGGGACTTACTTTTGCTCTTTTAGTATTTTAATGGTATTAGTATATCACTTGACCTGTCTATATGTTGCCTCTCGATCTTGCCACGTGACGAGGACACTTTTTTTCCTAATCATACATATCTTTGCTAATGTTGTTTTATATAGCTTCTTGCACACTAGTCTTTGCTGCTAATGTACTTTTGCCTGCATTATGCATTTCTATTTGAATTTAACCCATTTATAATATTATTCTGTGATCTGCATGTTCCACTATTTATAGCTATTTGATATCCCTTGGAGAATGTTGGTGTCAAAAAGATGGGGAGGATCAGGCAGATTATGGGTTATTGAAAATACTTTATGATTTCCCCAAAGCAGTCCAGCTCATTTTCTTCTTCCTACTCAAGTTCCAGCTTAGCTCATTATCTATCCATCTGTAAGATTTCTCAAAGAAACTCATATTGCTGGAATCATTTCACAGGCTGACCATCCAATGACATGTTATAATCTGAGCAGCATATGTTTTCCATCCATTTAGGGTTGTTGTTGTTTCTCATTAATGTGAATTTTACTGAACAGGTCTTAGAGTATTTCTGGGCTCTCCATTGAGAGGAAATCAACATTTTCTTCAGAAAGAAATCCCTTATGCATGGCACTGCTGATAACACCTATAAACATTATCCTTGAAAAAAATAAATGCATGTTTAATATTTTCTTTAATTTCAGTACTCAGTGGATCCTTTAATAAAGTAATTCCAATAGTGAGTTTGTCAAGGATTCTTAATGATGTGATTCTGACTACACATGAGAAAAATATTATCTGAGGAAATTCTTTAAGGCTACATTTTATTCTGTTGAGTTGAACAGTGCCTTAAAATCAATCACACAGTGGGATCTCATATTCTCTCTACCTCTCAGTCAGTTGTATGACTGTAGGACTTTGTTCCACTGTAGAAACTTTCTTGTAAAAGCCCCTCTTTCTCTAGCTCAACCTATCTGTCTTTCTTCCATCTAGAACACCCTTTATGTAAAGATAGTTTAACTTCAAATGGATTTCATAGAGATGAGAAAGTAGATATGTAGGTCAGTAGTTGATAATATCCTTTTGGTTAACTTTTTTTTTTCTTCAGATAAAATAGAATCAAAGGTCCTATTCCATTTTTGGTGGTATTTTCCCTCCTTTGTGATAATTTGAGTCTTTGATTATTTTTTTAAGTAAAATTAATTATTTTTTATATTCAGAATTGTCTCCATCTTTCCCTCACCACCTAGCACTAGAGAAGGCTACTATTCCAAACACACACACACACACACACACACACACACACACACACACAAAACCATAGTATGCATACTTTTATTTATCGATTTATTCTCTGGAGGTGGATAGCATATCCCTTTATAGGTCCTTTGTATTTGATTTAAGTATTTATAATACTCAGAATTACTTAGTTATTCACGTTTATTCTTTGAACAATATTGGCACCATATATAATGTTCTCTTGGTTCTGCTTATTTTACTCTGCATTATTTCATCAAGTCTTTGCATGTTTTTTCTAAAATTAACCTGCTCACCATTTTTTTACAGCACAGTAATAGTTCATCACAATCATATACTACAACTTGTTTAGCCATTCCACAATCAATGGACATCCCCTCAGTTTATAGTTCTTTGTTCATTGAGTCCTTGATTATTTGAAAATTGTGTCATCTCCAGCCCAGTTTTTTTTTTTCTGTGCATATTTGACAAGACCCAGTTGGTCTTCTCAACTTCATATTCTTGAGTGCCTGATGCCAGTTATTTACATGTATACTTGAGGTCAAAAGTTCAAAAATTGTTCTTTCATTCTTCTTACTTATATACTATGAATCTAAAGAGAGTTAACTTCTTTATGGAAGGCATACTAGAATTGAAGAAGGGCATAAACTTCTTAAGGCCAAACCTGTTTTTCCTTTTTGTTTTCATAACCTAAGTATCCAGCATGATGGCTTGGACTTGGAAAGTAATTCATAAATATTTGTTAAGTTGCTTAATTTAATTGAAGAGTTGGAAATAATAAATAGTCCACCTTGTTTTGACACTTTAAAAATCAGAACATATCTTGATTTAATTTTTAATTTAATTATTTGATAGTCCACTAATTCTGCCCAGAAAAATGTCCAAAGGTAGCCACAAACTTTAAAATAGTAAAAATTGATCATCAAGACATATTTCAACTTTAATGCATCCACTAATATGTATGTGTGTATGTAAAACAAGTACTAATTTCTATCATTTATAGAAAAAGGCATTGACTTTATTTAGACTTCCAAAAAATGGTAAAATCTCTTTTCTTAAACTTCCATTGCAGAGGACAAAAGGAACACAACGTCACAAGTATTTCCAAGAGGAATATACCCTTGAAGCTTGTTTTTAACTATCTACTACAGAAAATGAAGCATCTAAATGTTATCGGCACATTTTCTTCAATGTGATAAAAAGCCTGCTATGTAATCATTCCCCTTCCAACAAGGAGAGAAAACTCATAAATTATTATTTCTACGAAGTGCCTAAACTGCATTAGTCTCTAGTGCTTAAAGTTGGGAAAAGGTGGGAGGTGGAATGAAGTGAAATTATCAAGTTTTTTTTTTTTTCGAAGACAATTTTCTCTAGAAATTCATCATGCCCGAATTAAAACCAATGAATTGATATACTGTCTCATTTTAGTCTCTTATATTTAGTGTGATTTTAAAGAGGTAGAAAAACCAGCCTGACCATAACTATTTCACTCGTTTAAAATACCCACCCATAGCATAATTCTTAAAGGGATTTCTATAAAATATCTATATATCTATATAGGGATATCTATACATATCTTAACTACAGTAAAGATTTTTTAAAAATTTGTTTTCTTTTGGAGAGCAATTGGGGTTAAGTGACTTGCCCAAGGTCACACAGCTAGTTTTTTTGTGTTAAGTGATGAGGCAAGATTTGAATTCAGGTACTCCTGACTCCAGGGCCAGTGCTCTATTCACTGCACCACCTAGCCACCCCTAAGATTTTTTTTTTCATCTGATAGGAGAGATCTATTTTTAGGTAATTAACATTTTAGTAGAGATCGAGGGATTAGTGAATTATCATCCATTGTTAGGACAACAAAGCCCTAAAGGATTAGGGTATAGGATAAGTCAATTTTTCCCAAAGGGAAGAAAGAATTGGTGGTACAACTACAAGAAACCTTCTGCTTTAAGGATAGTATACAAACCCTTAAGGGACATCCAAAGAAGACAATTGTCATTTTTCTTCATTTTTTTCTAAGATTGGCCCTAAGAATAAACACAGTATATCTCCTAATATTTTCATCCTTTTGTAGCATTCACCTCATAAGAGTAAACACTAAGTACACAAATCTAATGTTTTTCTTCTGATAAAATCCTTAAAATAAAAACTGTTTATACTCTCTATTTGTCTTCTGGTTTTACTAATTAGTGATTAATTACACAAAACCCATTTAGCCTATTCTTCAGAGGAAGATTCTCTCTCTATTTCTTCACTGGTTTCATCAAAAATTCAAACCTACCTCAGAAAACTTTTTAAAAAGGCATTGGAAAACCTTCTTAAGCTTCATTTACAGTTTCACCAATAGTACATCAGTGTCCCAAGTTTCCCACATTCCCTCCAAAACTTATTCTCCTTTTCTGACACATTAACCAATATAATAAGTATGAAATAGTATCTCAGTCTTGTTTTAATTTGAATTTCTTTAATCAATAGTGATTGAGACCATTTTTTTCAAATGTCTTCCCTTATCAATAGACCTGGTAGATAAATTTTTTTCATGATCCCCTAGTTTTCTTATAATATCATCCTTTATCTCTAAACCATGTACCTATTTTCACCTCATCTTGGTGAAATGTTGCTTTATACCAAGTTTTGGTCAAACTGCCTTCCAGTTTTCTCAGCAATTTTTGTCAAATAGTGAGTTCTTGTCTCAAAAGTTTGCATCTCTGCGTTTATCAAACATTAGAATAATATGGTAATTTATAATTGTGTATTGTGTACCTAGCCTACAGAATGGATAATATATTGATGATTATGTATATTTTTAAGCGATTTTGGTCATCTAACCACTTGGGACATCTTTTGGTTGAACTTACCATCTCTGGGTTGCTATGATGGTATCGCTTTGCCAATTGCACATGGTTAATTGAAGCCCTGCAGTTAGAAACCACTTTACTTATACTTTACCTCACTCCTAAATTGCGCCTACAAGGTAAAGTTTTTATACATTTTGGGAAAGTGCACATCAATGTCAATGGAGCAACAGCTTTTATTTTTCTTCCATGTGTTGTTTCTAGCTATGTCCTTTACCAAAAAGAGAAGTTATCTTGGATACTTGGGGAAGGATCACAAAATTCAAATATTACTCTTTTACCTCGATTTTGATCTTTTCATCTCAGCCTCAAGTTCAACTGAACAAATGTACCTTTTGTCTGAAAGAAGGCAATTCACCCTTTCTTGCTTCTACTTGTATATTTGCATATTACAAGAAATTTATCAAACAGCTTGAGTTTTTATTAGCCAATAATGTTATCTCATTTTAAAGCTAAGAAATGAATGTAAAAATCTGGGGAAAGACTGAAAAGTCAAGAGGCTAGGCCACAGCCTGGAATGAATGGCTTGAAAGGGAAAGGGAGGGTGATGAATGTGTGTATGTGTGTGTGTGCATATGTATATGTGTATGTGTATGCGTGTGTGTGAGAATGTATGTATATATGTGTACATATATATACACATACATACATACATATCTATATATCTATATATCTATATCTATCTATCTCATACCCAGGCTACTCAACTCTTGCCTGGAGAAGAGGAAGGTGAATAGAAGAGGGCATATATGTCTCACCTACCTGCTCATACTTGGTCAATGTTGCAGGGTTTACTCAGTCCATGATTCACCCTCAGATTGTCCCAGATTTTTTTGTTCTTTGTTTTTTTTCTTTGTCTCTGGATCAGCATTGAGTTCATACTGGCAGTTCTAATAGCTCCTTTACTCATTTCACTATGACTTTTTTTATGTCTTTCTTCCCAAGACTTCTCCCTTCTTCTCACCAGTCCCTTCTAGTTTTAGGCCCAGAGCATTCTGGCTAGTTTGTCTTTTCTGAGTGGCAGAACTTTGATACTTAATCTAATCTGTGGCTTTTTTGAGAAAGGGCCCCAAAGATGGGCCTATTACAAGATAGTTAATGTAATGATTGTAATGACATGTAGTCTTCAAGTTCCCTTTCAGTAACGGAGTTCCAAGTAGTGCTGGTGTGACTCATTACCCTGAGAGAGGAAAGTACAAAATGTAGCCAATTCTATTTACACTCTGATATATCTGTCAGTGTAGCTCCATTAGAAGGGCACAGAACTACAAGAAACTCAGTTCAAGAAATAGATAGTAAATTAGTTTAGGACAGGTGAACAAGTATTGAGGAAGAGATCCCAGGTTCAGAGGGGCCTAGTGTAGGTTTTGAATGCGTATCAGTTGGTCCATAATAAAGAGAGAAGCCAGTTGACTACATAGTGCTGTATTAGCCAAAATATCTGGTAATAGATTTGCTTCAAAGGAGCAGATAAAGAAAAGGAAAGGAGTGTGAAGGAGAAAGAGACAGACAGAGAGAAACATACAGAGACACACAAAGAGACAGAAAAACACAGAAAGAGGGAAAGAGACAGAGAGAGACAAAGAGAGTAACACAGAGGTAGAAAGAGAGAGAATGACAGCAATCATTTTTCTACATTCCAGGTCATAGATATTTCAAGAATAGAAGTCAGGCAAGCACTATGGCCTAAAAATCATCAAATTCAGTAGTGGGAAGGGAGTTAGTTACCTTTTGCACTCAGATAAGGAAGAATCTTTTCTTTCTGAGAGTTTTGGCAGCAGAAAACAAGTTCCTAGATCACAGCCAAAGGTCAAAATAAGGTATTTTATACAATGACGGATTTGGAGGTCAGTAGAGAGAAATGCTTTGCCCAAGCCACTGAACTGCTGCACCATATAATTGAAGTCCAGGAAAATAAATTCCAGAGCTTTAATGCAGCTCAGAGTAGTCAAGTTCATAAAAGAGTAAAACTAAGTTATTATGAAAGTCTAAGTCAGGCAGAAGGAAATGAATCAGAAGGGCATCCTAGCAGAGTAAGTTCAACATTCTCTATGGTTGCTGCTTAGGACCAGGATTAAACTATAAGAATCTTCTATGTTTCCTTATGTGACCCTTTCTATCAATTACTTTCTAACTGCCATCTTCCATTTTATCTTTCCCCTTAGTGTTTGTGATAGTTTAAATTCAGGTAGCTAGACATGAACAAACTACCCTCCAGGCTAGTGACAGATATGGCAGGTTTTAATACTGAGTTTGTACAGGGATTTTTGAAAGAAGATGGAGAATAGGTGAAGGTAGCAAGTGATGGAGAAAGAGAAATACCCTAGTTTATAAAAAGGAAAGATTAAATAGTATGTGTAACCCATTGGTCAGAGAGCTAAGGCAGACATTTCTAGTAAAGTTCTAGAGCGTATTATTGAAAGGCAGGGGGAATTTGTGAGTATTTAGAGGCAGTGTTGTATTGTAGATAAAACACTAGACTTGGAATTTGAAAGACAGGTTTAAATTTTACCTCAGACACTTATGAGTTGTATAAAACTGAATGAGTTATTTACCTCCTCTGGGCCTCACTTCCTAATCTGTATGAGCTAGCTGGACTTGATGTCCTTTTTTGGTACCATCCAGTTCTCTGCCTTTTAGACAGGGTAATCACTATATAATAGTCAAAGTAACTTCAGTGAAGCATTTGACAAAGTTTCTCATGATACTCTTGTAGTCAAAGTGGAGAGATGTAGATTAGATGACAGCAAAGTTCAGTAGATTTATTACTGGTTAAATGCCTGGATCCAAAAATCCCAGATCCATTTGATGGATCAGTGTCAGTATGGAAGAAGGTCTTTAGGGGAGGGTTGTAGGGATAGCTATTCATAATTTCTGTCAATTATTTGGATAAACATGCTGTTGACAGCTGGTATATTAATCAAATTCACAGATGAGACAAAGTTGGGTAGGATATCTAACTGGATCATGGAGTCAAAAGCAACTCAATAGGGTAGGGAGATGGGATGAATCTAAGAAAATAAAGTTCAATAGGAGCAAATATAAGGCCCTACACTTGGATTTACAAAAATTTGCCTGCCCTTGAACATAGTTGGATAATAGTTTATGTGAAAAAGCAGGATTTTGGATTCCAAGCTCAATGTATGAAAAGCTAAGACAATTTTAGGCAGCATTAAGGAAGGTATGTAGGACAACTAGGCAGTATAGTAGATAGACCACCAGGCCTGGAGTCGGGAATACCTGGTTTCAAATCCAGTGTCAGAGACTTATTAGCTGTTTGACCCTGAATAAGTTACTTAACCCTGTTTGCCTCAGTTTTCTCATCTGTAAAATGTGCTGGAGAAAGAAATGGCAAACTACTCCAGTATCTTTGCCAAGAAAACTCCAAGTGGGGTTATAGACTCTGATGTGACTAAAAAAAGACTAAACAACAACAAAGGAATTTCCAGAACCAGGGAAGATATGCGTAATGTTAATGGGAGTTCAAGATCTTCCCCACCCATTACTAGACTCACTTGGAGCCCAGCAAGAGAAGCTTGGTCAGGGGAGGCTTGTTATTCAGGAAGGCCCATACCTTTTGTTTCTTTGTAATTAGGCAGTGGGTCATGAGGGTTGTGATGCTTTCTGACCCCAAAGCAGGGTATATATGCTCTGAGGTTAGCATTTTTGCTTTGCACCTCACTTATGGGAAGAGATCTGTGATTTGACCAGATGAGACTCTGGGTAAGTGTTGAACTCCCTGGCTTTGGAAATCCATATATTGGTGCTTCTCTCTCTGGTAACTATGTATGTACGTAATGATCAGACAGCTAGAAGCCCTGTGTCTTGGTTTGTTGAATTGTGTTTTCTTTGTCTGTATTTTTTGTTTGCTTGTAATTACTGTTTGTATTTTCTGAAGTTCAGGGTACTGACTTTTTTTCCCCTGAACCAAGTGAACGATATTTGTAATATTAGTAATAAGTAATATAGAATATATGTTATAGTATAATAATACTAGTTAGAACACATCTTAAATGTTGTGTTGAGTTCTGTATACCGCATTTTAGGAAGGACAATGATAAACTGGAGTGCATCCAGAGGAGTGCAACCATTTTGGTGAACAGACCTGAGACTGGAACTGGAAATGTTAGTTCAAAGAAAAAGAGATTCAGTGGAAATATGATTTCTATCTTCAAATATTTCAAGAGTTACTTGTTAGAGATATTGTGACTTTTTTTTTTCCTGTTTGACCCCAGAGTATAAAACTAAGAACGGCAAATAGAAGTTTCTAATGGGCATATTTTGGAGCAATGTAAAGAAAAACTTCCTCAACAATTAGAGCTATGCAAAAACTGGAATGGGCTGTCCTGGAAGGTAATGAGTGTTTCTTCATTGTAAGTCATCAGCCTGAAGTTGTATAACAGATTATTAAGGACACTGTAGTCAGGATTGCTGTTCAGACACTACTTGGACTAGGTGATCCAATTTCTATTCCATCTTAGAATCTTTGTGAGAACCTCACGAAAGTTGGTATTTTAGGGGTAGCTAGGTGGCGCAGTGAGTAGAACACCAGCCCTGGAGTCAGGAGGACCTGAGTTCAATAGCCTCAGACACCTGACACACTTACTAGCTGTGTGACTTTGGGCAAGTCATTTAACCCCAATTGCCCTCCAAAAAGCAAAACAAAACAAAACAAAGAAAGTTGGTATTTTTATAATTGTGAAATATGGGAAAGTAACAGTCTTCCTATAGACTATCTCATATTTAGATAATTTCTAAAAGCTAGGAAACTATCTGAGCACCAATTTTGTTAGAAGACGTTGTCCCTATCTTCATGGAGTGTGCAATTTAGTGATTTTTCATGATAATAATTTATCCCTTGTATAGTAATGGAAAAAAAAAAACTTAGCATTAAAAGATTTGCATTTGGTTACTGATATGACAATTACTACCCGTGTGATAAAAGTCAAATTATTTAACTTTTTTTCACATTACTTTTCTCATCTATAAAATGGGAATTATGTTACTACCTATGTCATAGGGTTATTGTGAGGATAGATAACATCTTGTAAACTTTAATATGCTAAATAAGTATGAGCTACTGATATTTTTGTTTTTGCTTCCTATCAGGGATTCCATCAAGTTGTAGCACTGAAGACAAAATATCAGAAATAAAAGGCAATATTTGTTATCTGTTCTTATAACTGAAAGACTTTAAGACATAAACAAATCAGAAAGACCTCCTTTAATACTCAGAATATATTCAACCAACACAGATAAGTTAAATACCATATCCATTACCTTATTTTATAAATACACTCATGTGTATAAAGTACATAGAGTACATTTAGAATAAAGGTGTGCCTCTGAAGCATAAATAGTTTTCTCATGTTTATAAAGTGTACTTTCTTATAAAGACAAGAAAAATATTATAGTTAAAGAGTTTGCTGACTAGAAAGGCAAAAGGCAATGACGTGTGTAACTAAGTATAAAGTGGTTAATCAAGTTTTGCATTCAAAGGAGCAGAGTTTTTCATGTGGAAAGCGACTTAAATTGTAGGGAGTTAGCATGCAATTAACAGAACACTCAAAATATAATTTTAAATGGCATATGCTTTCTTTCTTGGAAAGCTGCTCTTAATTTTTAATTAATACTATGAAACATCCTTGAGAGAATTCATAATGAATCCTTAAAACTTTAAATGTTTTCTTGGCATGGATGCAATTTAAGAAAAGCAAATTTAAAATGGATCCCTAATGAGTTGCCTTTCCTTGCATTTTGAACCAAAACTTTCCTTTTGAAAGCATATTATTTCCCAACATTAAAAAAGGCTAACACTCCACACCTCATACAACAGTTCTTCCTTCATATATTAGTTCTTGTGTAAATGCAGCTTAAAAAGAAGACTTTAGGGGTGGCTAGGTCACACAGTGAATAGAGCACTGGCCCTGGAGTCAGGAGGACCTGGGTTCAAGTCTGGTCTCAGACACTTAACACTTACTAGCCGTGTGACCTTGGTCAAGTCACTTAGCTCCAATTGCCCTGTCTTCCCCTCTCCAAAAAGAAAAAAAAAAGACTTGATCATAGACTACCACAGTTACAAGGTACCTTAGAGGTCTAATCACCAATCTAGTAGGAATCCCATCTATATTTTTTTCTGAAAGAGAATGGGAAAATGATTGCACTCCTATTAAGGAAGAAGTCACTTTCTGGACTTTTCCACCTTCTCGCTTGCTCCTGTGACTTCCAGATCACCCTACCTTGGGACCAATTCTTCTGATTAGTTAGTTTCTTATTCCTTTTGTCACTTCATGAGGTTCCTCAGTCTTCTTACTTCATTCATAGCTCTACTTGTTCTCCAGACATCTTTGCCAGGAACCTTGCTCCTTTAGATGCCGCTGCCCTCTACCCTTCCCTCTTTCCACCTCTCCTATAGAATGCAAGTTCTTGAGTGCAGGATCTATCTTGTTTGCTGGAATTTGTATATCCAACATTTAACACAATGCTTAGTAAGGCCTTAACAAAAACTTTATCAATTTTCTATCTTTTTATCTGTAGGAAAATCCTATTAGAATCATACAAATGCTAACATTGTTGCTACTAATAGGTAACTTTATAGGTTACTTTAAAGTTTGAAAGAATTTGTTTAGGAAGCAGTTTACACATAGTATCTAATTTGAACTATACAACAACTGTGTAAAGTAGATACTGTTATTATCCCTACTTTACAGATAAGGAAATTGAGGCTGAGAGAAATTGTGACTTGTCTAAGGTCACAGATTTAGTAGATATTCAATATAGGATTTAAACTCAGATCTTCCTGATTCCAAGTCTAGAGTTTTACCCACTATTTCAAACATAGCACTATGTTTAAAGAACTTTTGGATGTTGTGAAAAAGGGTTGGGGAAAGAAGGCATATTAGTTATGAGAAAACAATTTGGGAAGTGAGTGGAGCTAATGAGTAGAACTGTGATTTCCTATTTGGGTGAGATGTACATTGATTCTTAACTTTGCCTTTGGGAAGCTTTCTTTTTTCCTTTAAGTATCTTCTTTGATATTCTTTTTTTTTTTTAAGTGAAAATCCTACCAATTAACACTGTTCTATTATGAACATCTTACCAATTAAGACTGTTGTCTCCTGCAAATTTTCTTAGTGACCATTGGATTTCTCTTTTTCCTTCCATCACACTCTATCTATTTAATTGCATATATGCCCTATTAATTCCACCCCCTCAGTTGAACTTCTTGAGAACAGGGACTGTCATTTAAATTTTTTATACCTTAGTACTTAGCACAGTGTCTTGGACACAGTACAGGATTAAGAAATGTTTATTGAATTGAAATGATGATTTGTTGGGCTCAGGACCTGTCAATAATCTTAGCTCTGAACATCAGCTCGGAGCCAGATAATTCTCTCAGCCTAGAAACTGGAACTAAATGGAAGGACCAATAAAGGACATGGATTTCAAAAAGTAGTCAGTTCATCTGGAGGGCATAGGCTTAAGAAAATCAGGGTGAGAGCCATTTCTCATGACATAGTCTCTAGGGCACAATCAAGTCTAACTGCCAATCCAGGCAGCAATGATGCACTGCTTCACTTCACCTAAAGAAGTAGCCTTAACAGTCAGCTAGTAAATCGGCTTCAGGCATACCAACTAAAGAGCATGGATTTATAGTCATGACCTCTGTTGTGATGAAAATTTACCAAGCAGTAGATTTCAGTTCAACACGAGGAAAACTTTTCTCCTAATAATTAAATCTATCCAATAATGCAATGTGGTGCCTTGGAGAATTAGTGCCTTGCCCAGGGTCACCCTGTCTGTATATGTCAAAGGCAGGACTTTAACCCAGATCTTCCTGGCTTTATGGCTGGCCCTTATCTACTACACACAACCACTGAATGAATACAAACTAATCTCCAGGGGGTGGTAGAACACTGACAATTGGGGGATCTGAAAGGATTTTATATAGAAGGTAACACATAAAGTGAGGCTTGAATGGAATTAGGGATTTCAGGAAATTGAGTTCAGAAAGAAGAAAATCACACACATTTGGGGCAATAGCCAGGACATAAAGGAGGAACAGGAAACAAATTGTCATAATGAATAGCAAAAATAGACCAGTTTACTTGAACATCAAGTGCATGAGAGAGTAAAATCAGGCTAGAAAGATAGATTGGAGCCAGATTCCAAAGGGTTTTAAATGCCAGCAAACTTACAGGAACATGGGTCCTTTTTTCTTAGTATAGCTATAATGTTAAAAAAAAAAAAAGAAAAAAGAAAAAAGTGTGAGTGTTCAAGTGTTAAGCATAATGAACTTGACAGCAAGTTTCAGATCCTATTCTCATGTCTGCTTAGTAGTATATTAAATATAAACCCTGTCCTAACAAGTTACAATATGTCTGAGAAAATTAGGCAAGGAAGATAAAATATTACGTGTCCATCCTGACATCACTTTACACTGATAGGAGCATTTGTAGCCTTAAGCAGCTTTTAGTGAGGTACATTAACCATGGGTTGAAAGAACATCAAGTCCCAATGAGATTGTAACATTGGTGTTTGATGGTAGGTCGAATTCAGAGGTAATTTTATGGAGTGAATTCTTTAAGATATTTTCCATAATCTAGCTATAAGAATGATAGACAAGTGACCCATTGGGCTCTAAATACAGTGATAAATCTGTAGAAGCTCTCTTTGAGGACTGGAAAAAAGTTATCATTGTGTAGTTAGAAGTACAGAAAGATTAGATAAGTAGTCAAAGTTGCATGATAAATGTGTGATGGGAATTAAATGTAGATATCACTGTTCCTTCTCCAGAGTCTAATCCCTGGACTTAACTAATTCCAAAATGACACTGAGAATTCTTTTGTTATTTTCTATTCTTGGAAGTCTAGCAGTCTCTTTCCCAAAATATAGCATCTGCTTAAAGTATCTCTCTCAAGATCTCTTCCTCTCCCGTAGCTAAAAAATGTTTATAGATATTTCTTAGTTCTGCAAATGGGAACATTGTTTTGACATGAAGTTTAACTTATCTCTGCTTCAGGATTAGACTTTCTATTTTAGATTTTACCTTTCCTTGTTTTGTACTCATTTTTCTTCTGTTTGTTGGTATTCTTTTGTCACTAGACACTTATTAACTCTTACTATGTATCAACATTGAACTAAAAGAAAGAGGTAAATAAGCAAAAGAAAAACAGTCCCTGCCCTCAAGGAGCTTACTTAGGCTGAAGTGTTGTGGGTTGGGAGAGGGCACTTAGCTCTGAGGAATGATGGTCTTGGAGTTGGAAACTAGGCAGAGACGTTGCTGGTTTTCCAAGGAGGAGAAGAATGACTGAAGAATTATCCACCAAACAAAGTAGGATTTCAATCTTTAACAATCACTTATCCTTTTACTCCAGTTTCTATAAAATAGAGATAAACATTTGTGCCTACTTGTGAGGATAAAGTGAGACTATGTGAAAGTATTTTTAGATGCTAAAAACCCTGTAAAAATGTAATGGGATGATGTTTATAAAAAGTGAGCAGGATGATGTAGAGCAAGAGTGCCAGACCTAGATCTTGGGGAAATAAAATCATCTTATTGAGCCAAAGACAGACAAAATAGAAAGAGGAAAAATCTGCAAATTTTTATTCTATACTATTAAAATTACTAGTATTCTAGAGGGGAAGCAGGAGGGGATCTTAGGGTTCATTTAGTCCACTCTCCTCATTTTACAAATGGAGAAATTGAGACAGAGAGAGTTAAAGTGATCTGCTCAAGGTATTGAAGCTTTTCAGTAGCAGAGCTGTGCTCATTTCAAAGCAATAGGTCATGAGACTGATCTCTGGTCAAGTACGGAACTCAGTAGTGGAGTTCAATGACTATTCTTACTGAGGGTATTAACAGCAATCTGGAGCTATATGAAATGACTTGTTGATAATGATGAAGAAAGGAATAAAGTCATCTTTATTATTCTCAGTCTTTCCTCTTTTGTTCAACCTTTTTCTCCTCCTTTGAGCACTTTCCTTTTCCATTTCCTAATCCAGGTACCCAAAGAGTTCCTTGATGATATGTTTCTTCACCCTACATGAAAAATTAATTCAGATCAAGATGTTAAGATTTAATACAGTGGTTTTTTGCATATTTCAATGGGGCCTGCAGGGAGGGAAAATAACAAAAAAAAACACTGAATCATTAATGATGGGATTTCAGGCATCCGGAATTTTTCTTTTGGAAGGAGGTAGAGGACCTTCATAGAACCTCTTAATAATGGTAGATAGGGGACAGCTTACACTAGGCTAGTCCTAGAAATAAATTTTTAAAAAAGGTTTGATTCACGTAGGGCTAATTGTTATTTTGCTATTTAACTAAGCATTGAAATGACACTATACTATTTTTCCAGTAGATGGCAGAATTATACTGTATACTCTGGATTTAGGGATTGGGTATATTTTAAGTCTGAGCAAATGATATTAACCTATTTTTAAAATCTGCCTTTCTTGTGTTTGGGACATTGTGAATATAAAGTGAATTGTAGCATTCCATCAGAAAGAGTTCCAATTCAAACATCTTTCACTGCTACAGTGCAAAAAAGGGAAAGTAGAATGTGAGAAGAAAGGAACTAGATACAGAATTGAGTCAGGCCTATGGTGCTAACCTGGTAGTCAAGTCAATCTTTTTTTTTTCTTTTTGAATAAATCATACAAAATATAATGTGGAAATATTTTAATTATACAAAAGACATATGGTATTTTGTAATTATAGCTTAAGAAGATCAGTAATTTAGACAACAGAGCTCAGCTATGGGAGTTACAAACAGCCTAAAGATGCTACACTAAAAGCAATTTATATTCAGTGCTGTTTTTCAGTTTTACTGTACCAGTGTTTTTCAAAAGAACGTAAATTCTGTGGCACCTACTGTAACCCAGAAAGCACATTACCTTGAGAATCTCCTCCTCATTCTTGACCGATTGTGTCCTTGCTAACACTACAACACTCTGGAACTAACCAAGGACATTGTGTAGTAATATGATTGTAACTGACGAGAATCAAGGATAATGAAATCAGTATTCATGAAAGAGTGCTCATATTTAGACAGAAGCTAGATAATTTTGCAGGTATCTTTACAGAATGACCTACTGGTCAATTTCTTTTTGTAAAATGAATCCTAATTTTCCTTTTCTTTCCATTATGAAATACAAAATATGTTTTTGATTGAATAATCTTAAAACTTTGGGTAAGGAATGGATTAGGTGAATGTCTAGTATGGGCTCTTGATATTTTGAGTATTATAAACACCAGCATGTTGTAATATGCCAGGAATATAAGCAACCTTTGATGACTTCAGCACCTTTTCTTCCTCAGCCACCTTGCCTAGACCATAAAATATTTTTACATGCATAGGGAATTCTCTTAAATCTGCAAATATAAGGGTCAGAATATTGTTTCCTATGTTCTCCTTTTGTAGATATATGGGACTTTAACGTGATGTAGATGAAAATGTTATAATTCATTGACAAATATTATTTTCTAAAATAAGATACAGGATGCATTTATTTGCCTCAAATTTTCTTCCATTTGCATCTCCAAGTGAAGAAAAACAATAGAAAACCCAGGGTGGATCAAACTGATACTCCATCCAGTACAGTAGTATGTCTCACTGAGGCAGGTATCTGTGAGATTGCATGGCTGCCTTACATGACATCATTTTAAAAGATTAGACTTCATTTGTAGTTATCTCACTGGAAGGCAGCTAAACCCTACTTGAAACTATTCATATTTTTAATTATTTTCCATAAAGAGTTCCATATATTTACCACGTGTTATATAATATAGTACTTTTCCTTGGTGGTAACTTAAATAACTTTGTCCAAGTTTCAAGGGTAGTGTATAGTTCTAATATTTGAGAATTTTATTAAGTTCATGGTGCCACTATTTATACCCTTCATGATTTTGTAATCTTCACCATGTTGCCTCTTGGCCTTCATTTCTCCAGACCAGAAGACTCATTTGTTCAGTTTGTCCTTATATCCAAGTCCTTTCATCCATCTCCTTGATTATCTTAGCTTCTTTTCCTAACCAAACATTCTCCAGTTCCATTATTTTTTTTTTTCTTGCTATTTAGGACCAGAACTCTCTGCCCTATTCCACAGATAGATGAACGTTGGTTTTGATTTTTTAAAAAGTAAGGAACAGCTAAAAAGAGTAATTATTTTAGACATATTAGGTACAAGAGGAAGAATTGATACATAGGAATTAGATGGGGGAGGAGGGCTGGTAGTTCTGGTAACCTACTTTTTAAAGTTCCAATGTTTAAGTTTATGATATGTTTTTGTTTCTTTTCTCTATTCTCTATTTGTGTTCTGGCATTTGAGTCTAAAATAAAATTTTGGAAAAAAAAGTACGAAAATATTTTCGGCTCTTGTTTCTGTTGATGTTTAGCATTTTATCAGTGTTTTTGGCCATAGCTAATTATAGGGTTCTTCTTTTCGGAAACAGTCTATATCATTCCTTGGCTTGGTTCACAAGCTTTGTTGATAGCTCCAGGTTTGTCATTGTATTTGTACGGCTCTGGTTATTTTCCCTTCAATGTATTCCCTCAAATTTACCTGCAAGAAAACCCATTTGTCGTTTTTTGGTCTATTCTCACTTTTTTTCCTCCAGATTTTCCTTGCAGTTTTACCCTGTTAATTTGGTATTTCATTATTTGGAAATGTTTAGGTCCATCTACAAATAATGGGTGCTTAATAAATGTTTCAAATAATTGAAGGTAGTGGAATCTGCAGATATGGAGATGTCATTTTATGTTTCCTTTTTTAAGTTTATTATAAAAATATTAAGTGACTAATGCCAACAAAGATTTCTGGAGGATGCTATTATTTCTGCCTTTTCCTTTCAAGAAGTATTCATTTATTTGCAAGTTACTTCTTTAATTAAATTTGTAAGATATTTCAAATGAGATAATAATTGTAAAGCATTTAGTGCAGTGCCTGGCAAATAATAAGTGCTTTACAAATGTTAGGTATTATTATTACAATTATTAATAACAAGTATACGATTAGATTATTTTCATCATAATTTCCTATAATTAGTATAACTTCGTTATAGTTAAACCCACTTTAAATGTAACTTGGCACCTGAAACATACATTTGATATTTTGAATTTTGAGACCTAATGGTATAGTAGAATGAGTACTGGATGTGGACCTATACCAAATCCTAACTCTGCCACTTACTACCTTGAACTTTGAACAAATCACTTCCCATGCTGATCCTCAGTTTCCTCATCTATAAAATGGAGATTAAATCATCTCTAACTTCCCTTCCAGTTCTGAATTATATAAACATTGTTTTTAGGGGAAAATAAGCTCCTTAAAGATGTGGATAATTTTTTTTTTTCTTTGTTTCTACATCTTTGATGCCTAGCACATATACCTTTTGAATGACTGAATGCATCTTTTTTTTTTTCTCTTTTTGGAGTGGGGAAGGCAGGGCAGTTGAGGTTAAGTGACTTGCCCAAGGTCACAGGGCTAGTAAGTGTTATTAAGGTCTGAAGTCGGATTTGAACTCAGGTCCTCCTGACTCCAAGGCTGGTGTTCCATTCACAGTGCCACCTAGCTTCCCCAACTGGATGAATCTTAACTAGAATATCCAAAATGTTACATAAACCAAGTTCGTTTTTGTTTCACATGGTGGCCAATTTAATAAACAACACTCTGCAATTTATAGACTTGGAGAATACCCTGTGGGCACTTAACAGGTTAAGTAATTTGCTAAGGGTCATATTGCTGCTATGTTTCAGTCCAGACTAAAAGCCTTTTCTTTGATCCAGTCAGTAGACATAAATACCATGAAAGAAAAAGCCAAAGCTATACAAAGATAATCATTAATATTAAATAACATCAAGTCTCTTTGTATTCTAGTCACCCATTCCCCATATCCATTTAATCATCATATTTTTGTCTTGAGTCCCAGATGTCCCATATAGTTGTCTGGTTCTTAGAAATATTGTTTCTTGGACATTCTGGAACAGGCCTCATTCTTAGGACATCTCTGAAGAGAGCTCTACTTTTCCGGTTCCAAATCACTTCCAGAGATTCTTTGGTAATTCTGCTAAAATCTTCTAGTAACAAGACAATACAACTTAGTACAATATACTACATTTGGTTTTCCAATAATTACTTCATGTGATGAAAACCAGTTCAAGCCTTATGGTTCTGATCCTATTAAATAAGAATATCAAATTAGGAATTCATAATTCACCTAAACTTCAGAGAATTTCAGCTTTTCCAAACTTTTTGCTATTTTTTAAACCTAAAACCTGTACTTGATATGAGTAATTAAAAAACAAAAAACAAATTCATTAGAATCAACTTGTAAAATGAATCCATGGGTCTTATAAAAAATGATCAGACAAATACTTTAAAATGGGAAAATAATTTTACTTTCTTTATAATTATTAATGTAATTTTATATGTAAAATCCTATGTTAATTTTAAAATTTGTTGATTTTGTTGTTGTTGTTGTTGAGTCATTTTTAGTCATATCCAACTATTTGTGACAACATTTGAATTTCCTTGGCAAAGATACTGAAGTGATTTGCCATTTCCTTCTTCAGCTGATTTTAAAGATAAGGAAACTGAGGCAAATAGGTTTAAGTGACTTGCCCAGGGTCACACAGCTAATGTCTAAGGCCAAATTTGAACTAAGGAAGATGATTCTTCCTGACTCCAGTCCTGGTACTCTATCTACTCTGACACCTAGATGCCCTCAATTTTGAGAACTTATTATTAAAACATAACCAAAACTTTCATTTTCATACTTGATACAGTCAGATGTCATATACATATGTATATAATTCTTAGAGGAAAGTCTGATCTTGTTGCTTTTCCAAAATTTACTATTCAATTTAATTAGAAAACTTTTGCATTAGATCTTTATCACTTTGTCTAATTCCTCCCTTTAAGGGATATCATACCTACATTATAATTTGACCACATATACAGATTAAAATTATAAAGTTTTTCATACTTGGATCCTATTATAGTAACTCAGAGATGGTTCAAGATCAATATATTAAGTAATGGATTTAGTGCTGTACTTATAAGACTTTTACAATACACAGCTATTTATAGAAGTGTGCTACAAAAAGAAAAAGGAAAAACATAGTTTTTAAAAAATTGATTTGTTTATTTACTTTTATTTTACAAGATTCAGTTCCACAGTGCCTTGAGTTTCAAATTTTCTCCCCTCCATTCCCCCACCCCACCCCTGCCCATAGCAGCATGCAATCAAGTATGGCATGTGCAAATACTTTCACAATGGACATTAGTCTGGTTGTATAGAAGAGTTGTAACAATGGAGTGAATGATCAGAAAGAAGAAACAAAACCTGACATGGAAAAGAATGATAGCATGTAGATTGCTTTAGTCTCCACTTAAACTCTGATCTTTCTAGATCTTTCTCTGAATGTAGACATCTCCTTCCATACTGAGATTTTTAGCATTGTCTTATAGCTGTGTGTTGCTGAGAAGAGTCCAGTTTATCAAAGTTGGTCATCACACATACGATGTGTCTGTGATTGTGTACAATTTTTTCCTGGTTCTGCTCTTCTCACTCAGCATCATTTTGTATAAGCCTCTCCAGGTAAATATGAAGTCCATCTCCTCCTTATTTCTTATAGCACAATAGTATTCCATTATATTCATATACCACAATTTGTTTAGTCATTCCCCACTTGATGGGCATCCCCTTAATTTCCAGTTTTTTACCACCACAAAGAGAGCTGCAATAAATATTTTTGTACATATGGGTCTTCCTCCAGGAAAAACATAGTTAAAAATGTCAAGACTGTTATGTCAAAGGCATATACTGACACACCATACTAATATAACAGGGGAAAAAACTCCCTTAGCTCTGTTTGATTCCAGGTACAAGTCATATCTGATAACTAGTCATATAACAAATCTCCACATTATTCACAGGGCCTTCAAAGCCATGCTCAGGACACCAGGTGGGGATATTTCCTGTTCTAAAGGAAAATATCACAGCTGGGCAACTGAATTGAAAAGGATTTCACCTTTGCACATACCAAGGCCATTTCCTCAACTTTTCTCAGGGATATACATCTATTAGATGTGTGGGAGTTCTCAGACAGCAGCACATGCCATTTTCTACTATTGGCTTCACAATAATTCAGACCACCATCATTGTAATCAAAACTCAAACAATATTATAGTCTCAAGGATTTTTACCTCAAATAGGGCTTGAATATTATAATTTTGTCATGTTTCTCTAATAGCAACATTTCATTTATGCTTCCCTTAATAGTGGAAACTAACCACATTCTGGCCTTTCAGGCATGCAGCAAATATCAAATAGTTGATTAATATTAATGTGTTGAAGTTATATCTTTAAACTGCCCTATACATTTTCATAATTTTTATGTGATAGCAAAAAGTTTTCAAATGAAAACTCACTTTTTATTATAGTAAATAAAGAGTAGGAGAAAGGATCCCATTTTCTCACTTCTAGGTTCTTAAAATTCAGTACTTTAGATTTTGCAGTGTGCAGTCAGTAGGGCTGATGAGATCTTATGACTCTGCCTGAATATAAAGTCTCAGGGGACCTAAGAGATAAGAATGTCTTAAGAGATCTGTGAAGCTTTCCTCCCAAACAGTTAATTATTTTTATATGTTTTTAAGCAAAATGCATTCATTAAATATTAAAAAGTTTTCAGATATCTATTTTAATCGTGTTCTTCTTACAGCTCAATTCATAATCTAACAATCTTAGATTTTAAAAAAGTTGTTTTTCTAATAGCATTTCTGGCACAATGGTTCTTGAATTTCCCAATATAAGAAAAAGTTTTAGATACCTAATTATAATACATATGACACCATGAATGTAAAATGTGAAACAAAGCTTATTATCAATCAAATGACATCAATTCAGCCTAATATTTTTCCAAATTATCTTATATAAAAACCAAAAGAGAATAATTCAGCATGGGGTAGAGTATGACCAAATCCAAGGGAGGTCTCTAGACTATAAATACGCTTTTCTAGGCATCATCAAAATAGAGTTGTCCTCCTTAGAGTGTCTCACATCTCTAGATTCTGCTCTGACATCAGAAGGACGTGATCACAGACATGTGCTTTGAATAAAGGACAGTGAGAAAGCTCACCTAAATAAAAGTCTCTCACTTCCATTACCTAGGATCATACCATTAGAAATTGATTCCACTGGATTTTTTATTCTTTTGTGTATTTTCTTTTAAGCTGAAAATATTTCTAGGTAGCTAGGGATGAACAATAGAGGTTGGGAGTTCAAGGAAGAACTTTAGTAACTAATGCCTTAGTGTTCTTCCCTGACAGTGAGAGTCTAAATATCACAGAACTATTGGGCCTTTGTATAGGAGAAGGTACTAAATTGAGGAGGAGTGGGGGTAGGGAGAGAAAAGTTTAGAAAGAAGTAGACAGCACCAAAAAATAAACTTCATCTATTTCACAATTTTGCCTTGAGTCTATCCAGTAAAGGTCTATGTTCCTGTTCCCTTTAGTTATCCTGAGGTTGTATAAATACAATATAAAAAGAAGTAGAGATGTGATCAGAATTAATTGTTCTAGGTGTCTACATGGATCAATACATCAAATTAATTCCCATTTTAATTGCCTGTACAGGCAAAATCAATGAATGATTTAGCAATGATTAACTTAATTTCTTTCCCTAAAACTCAAATCCTAAACCCTCCACTGAGGTAAGAGGGATTAACTTTTAAACAATAATCCAGATTGCTTCCCTACACTCACCATCTTTACCAGATCAACACTTGTTTTTTCACTATCCTACTGTTAGGTAAACTGTGGTTTTGAGGCTTTATAGTTGTATTTTTTGACAGCTACTTAAAAATATATACACAATTTTCAAGTTGATCTATGTCTTTTTATACATGTTTGCAAACTTAGTACATTATGGTTGAGTGAATGAAAAGCCTTTCATTTTGAAAGACTAATTTTCTGACCTACTTTTAGCAATGTCAGCTGTGTGATTATTTTATAGAATGAAGTGGGGTGGGGAAGGGATAAGGAGCAGTTTAAGCTTTTGAAGATAGCTATTGTTACTGCAAAGTGACTATCTGAATATCCTCTAAGCATTGAACTGGAATTGTCAGAGGGGAGAAATATATTTCTTTGGGGATTTCACAATGCTGAGTGAGAGACTGGAGAACAGATTCAAACAATTCAGAGGTTTCAGCTCGATATGAGTGTCTATTTAAAATTAGTCCAAGATTGTGGCTCAGTAGTAGAGAACAATGATTTCAAAAACACACTTTTGGAAAACTAAACCAAAACGCAGGCTTAAAGTCTTATCTTTGTTTCTTTTAATCCTGTTTCATTTTCCATCCTATATTACTGTATATTATGCTACTCCTGGAAAGTTAGTTAGATAGAATTCATTTTCTCAACTCATAATCCAAATTTTTTTCCCTTTTCCTTTTGAGTCAAGTGTCCTTAGTGAACTGAAATAGTTAATGTAGTTTTCAAAAGTGCCAATCTGAGTCCAAAGAAACAGGTAGTGTATGGACTATAGGTGATTCAACCAACATTTATAATGCATAGAACACTCTAGTAGATGTGTAAAAATGTGGAGAAAAATAACTTGTTACCCTTTATTGTCTCTTTTTGTGTGAATAAATCAGGGCAGCAAGAGATAAAATAACTTCTTGAAAATTCAGCTAGATTAGAACAGGGATCAACAACACCAACACCTATTTTGGTCTTTTTCACATAGAACACTTAGTGGAAAACTGGAAAAAAAAAATCGTCTGTTACTTGGTGTCAAATAGACCAAAATGCATCTTAGGCAGATACTGTAAAGGGATAATGAGTTGGGTCCAGAATTGAACAGGAGGAAAATGAGCTAGATTGCCTTTGGGAAAATGCAAAATTTTTTAATGCTGATAAGCTTCTCCTTTAAAAAAAATTCCATCTTTTAAATAACAGTATTTTCCCAGTTTAATTTTTTTTTTTTTAATGAACACTATAGTCTCCAAGAACTGAAACCAAAAATCACCTAAAGGATAATGGAGAGGTATGTGTTGGGTATAAGTTATAGCTCATTACTTACAAATAAGAAATTGTAAGCAACCAGAACAAAGGGTGTCTTCAAAGAAATGAATGAGGGAAAAAGAAACTATGAGATTGGACACTCTGAGTGGTTCATTTGTATTCTTAGGCTGTCAAGAGAAATCAAGCAGTTTGTCTTGAATATACCCTATTAAGGTGAATTTGAGGAAGAATATGAACAAGAATTGCATAGGATGGGTGAAAATAAATAGATTTTGGTTTAAATTGTTGGGGGAGAGGTGTGGGGATGTATAGATTCATCTATGGGAACAAAGATCTGTTTGAGTACTTGAGTATTGGCCATTTTGGTTTTAAATTCAATTCTTACAAATAATTTTGCATGTTGTCATAGTGGTATAAAAGAAAGTTATTTTATGTTTACTACCTGAAGAGTAAATTATTGAATTATAATCAGTCCTCATATTCAGAACATAGCAAAACATCTAAGCCAGTTACTACCTTTCTATTGCTAATGTATTTATTGTTATAGGACCTGAACATCCAATTTATAGAGAAATGTGTATTTTAATAGATAGTGACAGTGACCTATGTTGATCTAGGATTCCAACATACCAATGTAGCCATCAATTTTGATCAATGGGCTCTAGGAGAAAAAAAATGTGTTAATATTTGCGTTTAGAGCATTCTCTAACTACAATTTTATGTGCTTTTAAAAAAATTCCTAGTTATCTTCAAATTTTATCTTCAGTCTATTTGTGTTTTATGTAACACATATTTCATCTTTCATTTGATTGCTCCAGTAATTATCATCTTGCTCTCATGCATCTTCAATTTCTCTCTCTTCACTAGTTCCTTCCCATTTTCCTAGAAACACATTTATAGTCATTCAAAAAAACAAAAACAAAACAACCATTTATCAGCCCTTAAATGCTATTAGATCATTCAAGTATGACCCATAGTAAGACTTTTAAAAAATATTGTCCCTCTCCAACTTTTAAAATCTGGATTCTGTCTCTACTACCACTGAAACTGGTTCATCAAAGGTCATCAATTCCCTTCTAATCACTAATTATCGACTTTTTTTTTCTCTAGTATTTTCATCTTTTTGCCCACTCTTTAACATTATTAATCACCATCTCCCTCTGGATTGTATGTTTTTTATTTAGTTTTTTATGTACTGCATTCTTCTAGTTTTCTTCTTATCTTCTTGATCACTTCTTATATTCCTCCTTCACTGAGTATTCATCTTCTTCATGACCAGTTAAGGAGGGCATTTAGTTTGGTAGTCATTTATTGCCTAAGGTTCTATTCTTTGTCCCGTTCTATTTTCTCTTCCCTCTCTCCTTTGGCAATCTCATTTATTCCTGATGCCTCAACTATTTAATTCTGCAAGATGCTCACAGGTCTACATTTGAAGCCCTGTTCTTTCTCCCAATGTATAGACTTAGATTACTCAACTGCTTGAATTGGGGAATCAGTTCATTTCTACCTGGATATCCTGTCAGGACCTTAAAATGAATTTCTACTTCTGACTCTATCCCTTCTTCTCCCTGACTTAGCTATTTCTTTTAATAGTATCACATTCATCCAGTCTTCCATTTTCAAAACCATGGTGCTAACTTTTACTCTTTTTTCACCTTTCATATCCCATTGGTTACCAGATCCAGGCAATTCTGCCTCCATGATGTATCTTGGATTTGTTCCATTTTTTCTGTTTCAACTCTTACCACCTTAGTGACAACACTTATTGTTACTGAAGTGGGTTATTGCAATAAAGCTCTTAAAAGTCTTTCTACTTTTAATCTCCATTTTTTATCTTCCAGTTTTCTTTTGCAGATGTGGTCATCTCAGGCTTGCCTCTATTAAAAAAAAATTCAGTGACTTCTTAACTCTAAAGTTTAAATCCCTTTCCTTAGCACTTGAGACTTAACATATTTAATATTACCCTACTTTTCTGTTCTCATCTCATGTTATTCCTCTCCATGTACTTTATGCTCTAACCAAACTAGATTCTTCACTGTACCCTATAAGGAACTTTTCCACCTCCTTGTCTTTACTTATGTTGTTGTGAAGCCAATCATAAACATCTCTCCTGAGGACTGCTGCTGTGAATCACTTTAAGGATCTACTCACATAGTATAGTGACTTTCTATTTATTCAGCAATAAACTAAAGTGAAACATTCATGAAACTAAAGCACAAAATTCATAACAATATAACATAACTTATTACTAAGGTGGTTATATATTCTTAAATAAAACATATCATTCAGTAAGTCACAATCTTATCAATCAGTATAAAGTACCCAAGTGAAGTCTCCTTTCATCCTTAAGTAGAGGCTGGCTTCCAATCATCATTAAAGTAATCATCCTTAAGGAATAATCATCCTGAAGTCAATCATCCTTAAGGGGTAGTGGAAAGTACAAAGGCCATCCACCCTTAGGTCACAGTAAATCATAATCTCATCAGTCAGCACTAAGTACTCAAGTAAAGGTCCTTTCATCTTAACTGACTTCCAAACTCCATGGTTCCTCTTCCACACTCCCAGCTCTTGCCTAGATTCACTCCAATTATTGTCTGGATTCACATGTAGGCAGCTCTCCACTCCTGTTCCATATTGTTCCTGTTCCATATTGAAGTTCATAGTGCCTAGTCCACTCCAAGCCCTTCATAGTTTCTGTTTCTGGGAAGACAAAGCTTAACAGAACCAAAACAATATTTACACACATTAAGCTTAGCAGAGTTACAACAATATTCACACACAATGCCAGCACTATCATCTCAATTCACTTTCTGTAGAACAAAGTAACACAAGCCAACAAAGTTTCTGTCTGAGAAATCAAACACAAATCAGCAATAAAGTCCCAGGACCTCTGTAAATAGAAGTAAAACTCTGTTTCAGGACTTCTGTCCAAAAACAACAGACAAAGCTTTTGTCTAATAGATCAACAGATGGAGTGCTACAAAATGCCAAAATCACAAGCATTCTCCCTCTCAGTTCTGCTTGGTCCCAGCTTGTGCTCAGGCTTTTATTTGGTCTGCTTCTTCCTGTTACACCCTTGCTGTTCCTTCCACCATGGCCTCCATGTGATTGTTAGGCCTCTTAAGGTCAGGGAAGGTCTCCAAACTTCCATAGGTCTATTAAGGGCAACACAATGTATACTGTTTCCAACAAAGACTTGATAGCACAGTTGAGGCTCAAAGGCACTTGAATAGCTGAAACAAGGAGTTAAATACTACTTTGCTTGTCATTATAAAAACTGAAACCAGGAGCAAAGTACCACTTTGCTTGCCATTACAATTGTTAGCTATGTTTGAAATATTCTTACTCTCCTCCTCTTTCTTGCCTGATGACTTCTTACCTATTCTTAAAGTACTAACTACCACCTCTTCTGAAAAACCTTTCCTTCTTTCCCCCAGTTGCTAATGACCTGTTCCCTCTCAGACCCTAGGTAAGTACATGTTTATACCTCTCTTAATAAATGATCATACATATATATGCATATGTACACAGACTCATACATATATGTGTGTGTATGTATATATATAAATATGTATACATACATACATACATACATATATATATGTATACACACACACACACACACACACACACACACATATATATGCCACTTGGTGGTCTAGGGCCAAAGAAGTATTATGCAGCACCAAGCAAGTATAATGGCACTTCCCATTTACATGATATTTTGAAGTTCACAAGCAATTTTCCTCAAAACCATTCTTTGAAATTGATGGTAGAAATATTAATTTGTGTATTTAACTGTAGAGAAAAACTGAACTTGTAACTAATTAATAGTTACTTAGCTAGTAGGTGCTAGAGTTGGGACTAAAGTTCTGAAGCTTTGTAGACAATGACATTTTTAGAATTTAATTATACTGTCTGGTATTTTATATTTTGTTAATATTGGTTTCTATTTAGCTCTGTAATTCAACATATTATCTGTGAAGCATTTGCTGTATAAAGAGTACTGCATTAGGCACTAAAGGTCATATAAATTTATCCCCTGGTATTATGGCCTTAAAGTCTAATGCAAGAAATGCAATATACCAAACTCTAACACAAACCAACTATAGAGTTCAAAGAAACCATCTAATCAATACACTTATTTTATAGATGAGGAAATTGAGGCTGCTGAAAGGTTAAATGAGTATGTGTATATATGCATATATATGTATATAATACATACACATGTGTATATGTATGCACATATAGTATGTATGCATGTGTATACACACACATATAATATTCTGCTGAATTGAATTAGCATCCAATGTAGTGAATAGAACAGTGAGGTGATATGTTGTAGCTGATTGTAAAATAATATAAGAGTTTATTAAGGCTAACTTGAAGATTAAATAAAAAAGAAAACTGAGGACAAAGATCTGGAAATTCCTCCTATCATAATAGTAATTTGTGTTTCTTTGTCACTATTTAATGTAGCTACAGCCTAGGACAACTGTTTGTCACACTCATACCTATCCACCTGCTCAGATGACTTTCCTGGGACCTTCTGGAGTCCAAACTTCTTCCTTCATCAAAACTGATCTGGACTGCCTCATTCCTTTAGTATTTGTCCTCTTTGAAGTGTCAACTACCTAATCTCTATTACAGCATTGAAGAATTGACTCAGTATTCTGCATTATTTTTTGGACTTTGCCAAGGCAATTTTTTATTACTTACTACTGCAAGGGATAAACCTGACCATGGTTACACAAATAAATGCCATGGCCATGTTATTTCAAAATGAGCATGATTCAATAATTTGTAATCTTATAAATGTATTTAGAAAACAAAACAAAGATTAAGGCACACCCTATCTCCCCGCCAGTGAAGGAGGTTGTATAAGATACGGGATTGGGAGACTGATGAAGGTGTATTTAGCAGGCCACTGTGACTGAAGTGTGATTGGGACATTCTGAGAACAAGCACTACAAGCCAAGCTGGAACTCTCCATTCTTTTGCTTAGAGATGTGAAAGAAAATTTCTTTGACCAATGATTTCTTCTGGGAAACAATAGCATAACTACCCATAGGCCTTTGCAGTAATGTGAAGTTACCTTGAAGCACAATAAAATACAATGGGCCTGAAGCCCAGATTCCATGATATCAATGGGTGTAAAAGAGACCTTTCTCCTACAAATGCCTGTGTATTTTAACAAAAACTCTTTGGTAAATTAATCCTTTGCTCAAAATAGTGACTGAAGAGATAGGAATTAGAGACTGTTGAGATATTTTAGGTCAGGTTGGTGCTTGTGATGTTCTTACATACCACAAGATGACCTCTCAACTTCACATATGACTGGCTTTTCTTCCATCCTTTTTGATTATGAAATTTCATAATATTCGCCTTCTGTGGTTCAAAGAAAGACATGAGATTTGCAGTATATATATCTTGTGGTGGATTAGAATTCCCATTTCTTACTTCACCCCTAGAATGCATTAATAAGTCCCTTCAGAAATTTTCTGAAGAAGTATAAAGGAATGACATCCTATGAAATAAACAGAAGTACTTTCTTATCTTATCTTTGAAGAACTGGTGTTAGAAAATTCAAAGAGATCTGAAGCAATCTTGAATTTGTGCCTATATATTACACATGCAGGCTGTGGCTACTTCTCAACTCCAGGTCAGAGTCAAATGTCCAAGTCATTTGAATGAAATAGGTTAATCATCTTAGGTTCATATTTGTGCATAGCAGAAAGCCATCACCTATTTGATTATGTAACACTTTGACAATCTATTCTTGAGAAATATATGGATTTGTAACTGCAGATTATACTTTCCTTTCCTCTTCATTTATCCAAAGTTAACCAATTCCTCATGGCCCAGATCAAATCCTATGCCTTTTTTAACTTTATTCCATGATTCCAATTCATAGACATTCTCCCCTCCTCTGAACTCATAAGATCATAGGATTATAGATTTAGAGCTGCAAGAGAGAGAGAGAGACCATTTCATCTAGCCTTTTCATTTTATGTATAAGGAAACCAAGGCTCAGAGAAGAAGGTTACAAAGATAGAAACCTAGAGTCTGACTTCAAATCCATTAATTCATTTGTTCATTCCATCATTCAACATTCAATGAGCACCTATTATACTCCAACTAAGCACAAGTCATCGTGTGTTATTTCTCTGCTTATTGTCTATACCACTCATTTTGACACTTTTCCCCAATATCATCTGATTTTATCTGATTATGTTTTGTATCCTTAATAAGATTGTAGGCTCTTTGATGGGAGAAACCAAGTGCCCAGAAGAAAGATGCCATCAGTCATATGATTCTCTGGTAGCTAGACATTGCCCAGAACAGTACTTTAATTAACAAGCTCTCAATAAATATTTGTTGATGGGTGAGAGTGCCATAGAATAGCTTAGCACAGACTTGCTCTGTGAGAGCGCCATAGAGTTTTTTTAGCACAGACTTGCTCTGTGTCCAATACAGGTGAACTTCTAATAAACTTCACTTTTCTTTGGCTGAGAAGACTTGAGTGGAATTCTTTCTGCAGGACCTGGCTTGTTGGTATTTTGGGGTCTCAGGCAACCCTAACCCTCTTTGGGAAACCCCTTCAGCTATAGAAATTCTGAAGAACGCTCATCTAAGTCTTCTTAAACTTAATAATAATAATAATTATAATAATCCCAACATATTCTGCGATGTATACTCAAGAATCCACTGATAGGGGCAGAGCCAAGATGGCGGCATTGGAGCAGCAACATATCGCAGCTCTCACATAGCCACCCCAAAATACCCATAAAATATGACTCTAAACTAATCCTAGAACTCCAAAACACACACAAATATACTTTCCACTAAAGTAAGCTCAGCTACAAGGAACCATATCAGTACTGCAAACCGAAACCAACCTGGCCTGAAGCCCTGGCTAAGCCCCAAGGGCGGCTTGATGAGAGGAGTCGAGGAGCCTCAGGTGAGCAGATTGGTGGCAGCTGTGGCAGTGTTCAGAGCTAGGTCACCACGTGGGACTTGCCAGGTCTGGGGAGAAAAGTGGTCTGGCCAAAACGCCTCCAGGGCGGGAAAGCAAAAGGCAGAGGTTTTGCACCCACCTACACATTACAGCTTCTGCGCCCTTGCCCTGCAGACGGCAGGGGGACTAAGCGATCATTCAGAGGCCAAGTGCTCTCGCGTTGAGCGGCCTGGATCCAGATCGCGGTCTTGGGCTTTGGTCCTGTGAGTCTTCTTTATCCAGTGGGTCAGAAGTGGGAAAGGGACCCAGCACTTTCATGAGAGCTATGGCAGCCTGGAGGACCCCAGCGATTTGGGACAGAGCTTTCCTTTCTGGAAGCAGAGCCCCACAAAGATTAAAAAAAAAATTAAAAAAAATCATGGATTGACCAACCATGAATAACAATAAGCATAAGAAGCAGGGTAAGAACAGCAACAAAATCCTAGATTCCTTCTTTGAAGAAAAGAAGGACCAAGGCAGAGAGCTGCAGGATAGCATAGCCAGAGCTCCCCTGCCAGGGGCTTCCAATAAACAAGAAGATTGCCTTAAAGCTAGCGATGAGCTGAAGAAGGATTTTGAAAACCAAATAAGAGAAGTGGAAGAAAAATTGGAAAGAAAGATAAGAATGTTGCAAGAAAATCATGAAAAGAGAGTCAGCAATCTGACTGAAGAAAGCAACACCCTAAAAAATAGATTAACTCAAATGACAAAAGACGCCCAAAAAGCCAATGAGGAGAAGAATGCCTTAAAAAGTTGCCTTTGCCAGATGGAGAAAGAATCTCAAAAGCACTCTGAAGAGAATAATTCCATCAAAATTAGAGTGGAACAAATGGAAGCAAATGACTTCATGAGAAATCAGGATACTATCAAACAGAT
>CM053591.1:95142957-95172780 GCA_028646515.1 Pseudochirops corinnae
TTTAAGAAATTCTCAAGGAAAATTGCCCTGATATTTTAGAACAAGAGGGCAAAATAGAAATGGAAAGAATTGACCAATCACTTCTTGAAAAAGATCCCAAAAAGAAAACTCCAAGGAATATTACAGCCAAATTCCAGAGTTCCCAGGTCAAGGAGAAAATATTACAAACTGTCAGAAAGAAACAATTTGAAATATCATGGAAACACAATCAGAATAACACAAGATTTAGCAGCTTCTTCATTAAGGGATCGAAGGGTTTGGAATATGATATCCCAGAGATCAAAGGAGCTTGGATTAAAACCAAGAATCATCTACCCAACAAAACTGAGTATAATGCTTTGGGGGAAAATATAGTCATTCACTGAAATAGAGGACTTTCAAGGATTCTTGATGAAAAAGCCAGAGCTGAACAGAAATATGACTTTCAAAATAAGAAGCAAGAGAAGCATAAGAAGGTAAATAGGAAAAAGAAATCATAAGGAACTTATTAAAGTTGAACTATTTATATTCCTACATGGAAAGATGATAATTGTAGCTCATGAGACTTTTCTCAGTATGAGTGTAGTTGAAGGGAATATATATGTATATATGTGTGCGTGTGTGTGTATGTGTGTGTGTTTGTATATATATATATGTATGTATTCATACATATATGTATGTATAGGAGGGTGTATGTGTGTATAAATACATATGTGAATGTGTTTATATGTGTGTACATGTATACATAGACAGAGGGCACAGGATCAGTTGAATAGGAAGGGATAATATATAAAAAAATAAAATTTAGAGGTGAGGGAGGAATATAATGAGAGAATGAGAAAGGGAGAGATAGAATAGTGTAAATTATCTCATGTAAAAGAGGCAAGAGAAAATTGTTACAACGGAGGGGAAGAGCAAGAAGGTTAAAAGGAATGGGGCAACCTTACTCTCATTGAATTTGCCTTAAGGAGGGAATAACATACACACTAAATTGGGTATCTTACCCTACAGGAAAGCAGGGGGGAAGGAGATAAAAGGGGGGATGATGGAGGGGAGGACAGCTTGGAGGGGGAGGGTTGTCAGAAGCATACACTTTTGTAAAGGGACAGGGTAAGAGTAGAAAATAGAATTAGTGGGGGGCAGGATAGGATGGAGAAAAATATAGTCTCACAATATAACTACTATGGAAACCTTTTGCATAACTACACATGTACAACCTATATTGAATTGTTTACCTTCCCAGTGGGGGTGGGTGAGGAGGGAAGAAGGGAAATAATCTGGAAATCAAAGTTTTAAAAACAAATGTTAAAAAAAATTGTTTTTTTTATATATCAGAGAAATAATATATACAGGCACTGGGGTATAGACATCCATCTTGCCCTGCTAGAAAGTTAGAGGAGGTATGGGGGAGAATATAAGAGAGAGCAGATTGGGGGAAGGCATATTCAATAGGCTCACTATCTTGGGGTGGATATAGGGGAAAGACAGGGAGAAAATTTGTAACTCAAAATCTTGTGAAATTGAATGTTGAAAACTAAAAATAAATAAATAAAAAGAAAAATTTTAAAAATAGAAAAAATTACTCAGAAGTAAGAGGGAGGGGCAGTTGTATAGACTGAAAATCTGAGAAAATTACTAGTTAGCATAGAGAAGATCACAGGAAGGTGCATATTTCATTTAAAATATTGCTTAGACTTATTGAGTTTGAGATCCCTATGGATCGTCCAAGGAGAGATATTCAGCCGGCCGTTGGTGATAAAAGACTGGAGCTCAGGAGAGAAATTAAAACTGGATTGTTGAATCATATACAAAGAAATGACATTTGATCCCATGGTAGTTGATGAAATCACCAAGGGAGAGTTTAAAGAAAGACATTGAGTTTGGGTGAGACATGGATTGAGAAAGAATAATTTGATAGGTAGGAGAACCAGAAAAGAACAGTGTAATGAAAATCTTCAGAATAAAAAGTGTGTAAAAGTCAAAAGGTTAAGCACTGAGTAAAGGTCATTGGATTTAGTGGTTTGCAGATCATTAGCAATCTTAGAGAGATCAGTTTCAGTAGATTTGTTAGGCTTGAAGCCAAGTAGAAACTATTGGATCTGAAACATTAGCATTGATTGGTTGTCTGTTTTCATCATCATAACTATTTGGTGCTTCATCCTACTTAACTCAACTAGTTTTTCTGCCACTCCAAAGTGCTTGGGTCATGGACTTGTGTCAAGGTTGTATCATCATTACTCCTGAGATTCTCTATGGAGTTCCATTTGTAAGTCTATGACACAGAGTCTAGTTAGCCTGTCAATAACGTTATTATATTGGTGACATTAGTAGCATTTCCTTTTGGCATAGAAAGGCACTGATGAACTTGGCCTACACGAACTTGCCTTAAATATAGAGGCATCTGAGATATTTTGTGTGTGTGTGTATGTGTGTGTGTGTGTATGTGTGTGTGTATGTGTGTGTGTTTAACATTAATATATAATGTAAAAGAATCAAAACTACTTAATTCCTATTTTGCTTTCATTTTCTCAGTTACATTGAGTAGAATAGGTCATCCCAAACTAAATTCATTTCCTTTTTTTGACAAGGTTAATAGTCTATTAGATCAGGACATTGATGTAGATACAAATTTACCCAGATTTTAGCTTTTCATGTCTTTAGGAAGAAGCCACATTGGCTAGCTTGGGCCAGTTTTGGATTTAGTTTGTACCTTTAGATTTAGTTCTATACCTTTTCAACTGATCAGGTGCAGTTACCATTTATTTGTAGGAAATTTGTGAAGGAGCTACATCTAGCTGAGCAGCACTACTAATGAAGGAGGAAAGTTATTAGGGAATTGTTTAAGGGGCAAATCTTAGCCCCTGGTAAACTTTAGATATAGGCAGAATAATAGGGATAACAGATCTTTGATTTGGGATCAAAACAAGAACATAGGAGAGAATAGAAAGGTCATTTTTAGAAAACATACATGTATTTCAGACATTTTGAGTCATTTTAGGCTGGGGGATGTCTGGTCATGATTTTCAGGAAAGAATTTAGTGATGTTCTCAAGGAATAATGAACAGATTATGGGGAAGCCACATTATTTGGCTGTACCTGATTGTACAGCTTACAGATAAGTAACACTAAATGACAGGGACACAAGGAGGGTCTCAGTTTTGGCTGAGAAAGAAGGAAGAGGTGGGGCACGAAATGTGAGAGTAGTTTCAAATGATGCAACTGGAAGCCAGTAGGAGGTCCCAGTCACAGAGGCAGAAGAAGAATGAGTAACAGGGGTACTGATATCTTCAAGAGAAGTTAGATTTCACTTAGTGACAGCTAGTATAAGAGTTTTAGGATAAAGTAGAACTCATTAACAATTGAGTGGGAATTTTAGAGGAACATATTAAGAGAGATGAGTCAAGGAAGATAGGAATTCGCTGTAGGTCTAGGCTTGATTAGGGTTGAGACTCTTTGGAAGATTTTCAGGGAAAAGGATTTTTGCTCAAGTAGTGGTTCTTTGCTACAATGCTTCTTTTGATTTGGTATCATTGAAATCACTTTACATTTCCCCAAATACAACTGAGCTCAAAATCCTCCTACTCATTTCCACACTCATTTTGTTCATTATCTATGTGCCACATATATCCAAGATACAATTATCTTTTGAGAGTAAATTTTATTTTTGGTAATAATAAAATTATATGCATTATATAAGTGTTGAAAGAAAAAAAAGAATCTCAGGTTGTAGTCTAACCAAATATATCCTGTATTGTGTCTGTGTGTGTGTGTGTGTGTGTGTGTGTGTGTGTGTGAAAGAGCATGGAGAAGAGAGGGAAGAGAGAGAGAGAAAGAGATGATGATGAGGAGGAGACTGCTCTTTTAAAGTTGAGATACTGGTGGCAAAATATTGGAAATTAAGGGGATGCCCATCAATTGGGGAAGGGCTGAACAAATTGTGGTATGTGAAAGTAATGGAATACTATTGTGCAGTAAGAAATGATGAACAGGCAGATTTCAGAAAATCTTGGAAAGACTTGTCTGAACTGATGTGAAATGAAAAGAGCAGAACCAGGAAAATTTTGTACACAGTATCAACAACATTGTGTGATGATCAACTATGAATGACTCAGTTCTTCTTAGCAACACAATGATCCAAGGTAAGTACAAAGGACTCATCAAAGAAAATGTTATCCATATTCACATAAAGAACTGTTGGATTCTGAATGCAGATTGCAGCACATTTTTTTCACTTACTTTATACTTTCTCATGGGTTTTTAAAACTCTGTTTCTTCTTTCACAACTGTGACTAATATGGAATTTTTTTTTACATATATACATATATATATAAAGTATAAAGAAATAAAGTTGAGCTCCATAAGCTCAGACACTTGTGTTGTTGTTTCTTTCTTTGTATCTCAAGCCCCTAGCACAGTGCCTGCCATATAACCAGAGTTTAACAAATGTTTGCTGAATTGGATGATAGAATTTTGACATCCAAAAAAGTATTATCTCAAACTAGTCATTGCAGGAGGGTCTATCTACTTATTTTCATGCAATTTCTATTATTGAAAAACATTTTTGTAACTCTTCTTTAGGAATTTCCTTCCAGGAATGCATCATCTTTGGAATATTCTCCACTGTGGCAAGCCTTCATCCTTTGAAGGGATGAGTGAGAGAAGTGAAAACTTCTCAGACTATACTCTAAAATCTAGTAAGGCTTTCCGTGGGAAATAGGCCCAAGTTCCCCTTCACTGGAAATCACATGATTTACAAAAACTCAAAGCTCAGAGTGGTAGGGAGTCACCCCTCTCCTCAGTGATACCTCAGCATAAGATATGCCAAATAAGGACAGAAGTGCTTTCTCAAATGTACATTGGGTGGTCTGGTACTTGAGGTAGATTGCCGGGCTCAGATTGTACTCCTAACTTCCAGCCAATGGAAGAAAAGGGTCAGGAGAGGGATGGGGGAGAATTCCACATTAGGGCTTTATAACTTTGCCATTTCCTTTTGTAAACTGCTTCTCCTCCCTGACCATTTGTCAGGAGAGTGGCCCTTTCTTGAGATTGTAATAAACCATTCTTTTCTGCTTCCTACCTTGAGAAACCTCTGAGTATTATTGGGGTAAGGATTTCTGTTGCACACAGTTTTGGGGTACACACAGGGGATTTGATTTTTTAAAATATTCAAAAGGCATTTGGTGCCATATCTGGTAAATAAGGCAAGAAGACTGAATAATAAATAGCATTTTAATTTTTAAAAAAAGGAGAGAAAAACCAAAGTGTAATGGCAAAAGGGTAAAACTGATTTTCTCAAATCAGTTATTTTAAAGAGAAATCTAAAAAAAATTGCCAAAGTATTTTCAGCAAGGGTAACAACATTAGGCTATATATTCTCCAATAACAATAACTGAAAGACATTATTTTGTTAGATAAGATCTTTCACATTTGTTTACAAAATTAGGTCTGTTGCTTTAGAGTCATGCAGATTTGAGAGGTAACTCTGGATTTTTGAAGGCTATGCCAGTAGAGTACAAACTTTGGAATACCCTTTCAAGCTGGAAAAACCTCCAGCATTGGTCTGTCGAATGATACTGAGTCTGTCATCCAAGTGTGTGTGTATATGTCTCTTTCTTTCTATACATCTATCTATCTTATTATACTGTATACACATATGTGTTTACATAGAGAGAACAAGGTTTAATACAAGAGATTTGGTCACTAGATTATTATTTTTTGGTCACAGAAAGGTAGGAAACTGTCCACTAATCTATAAAGTGGGTTGCAACCTACCTTGATAGAGGCAGTACCCACATAGATGACATATTTTTTTTCTACATCGAAGTATGTTTGTGTGTGTGTGTGTGTGTGTGTATATGCACGATACAAAATTTTAGTTGAATATGAGTATAGTCTTTCAACATCTTGCAGTTGCAAAAAATGAGTTAGATTGCTTTACTTTGAGTTCCTGATGTAAGAAAATAGGTTTTTTGAATATAATAATAGGCCAAGGTTCAAATCTATGCATCTCTCATCTACTTTTTCATACTCAAAATAGTTTACAAATCTGTGTAGCTAATGTCTTTCTCTTTCTAAAAATAAAGCTAAATCTGTGTCCTATTCCATGATGCTCGGTTAAAATGAAATTCTTTGTGTTAGATGTGCTCATTCTCAATTTTATTCTAAGGTTACTGCTCTATTGCCTTTATATTTCACTGGGCACATCTAGATTTATAACCTATTGATTAGGGTGATGCAATGGAAAGCACAGCTAAAGCAAAATGTCAAGGGGAAGAAAGAAAAAAGATTTTGCTTTGTGATGAGGATATATGTGACCTAGTATTAGGAGTATAAGATGGTCTTTTGTTTAATGCCTCCTTTTTATTTTTAAACTAACTTTAGCTTCTCTTATTTCATGTGTGGGAACCAAAGCTTTGGGTGTCCTCTCCAAGACTTTATGAGGGAGCAGAATAGGGAGCTGCTATATGGTGTGACTTGAAAGGGGTAGGAAATTCCCCAATTATATTCCTGTTATTTGCAAGAATTGTTGAAATTTTGTCATTCTAAATTTATTCCTTTGATTCTTATATGTTCATTAGTTGAGGAAACTCCTACCAACACAGGTCAGTGCCATCTTTGGAACCTTTGTGACATGACCCTCGGTCTTTTTTGAGAACAAAGGATGAAAAACAGTTTTAGTAGCTAGGGCTCTGAGTAGTAAAGTACTTTGCCCAGGATCACTTATCCAGCAGGAATCAGAAGCAGGACTTGAAGCCAGGGTTTCCTGGTTTTGAGACGAGCTGTCTATCTACTCTGCTAGGTTGCCTATCTTATAACTATCCTTACGAGTTATGAAATCTGGGGATCCTTTGATAACTGACAAGGGGAAAGGGTCGTTCTCTAGGATGGGGGGGGAACCTATGATCTCAAAACCACATGTGATCTTCTAGGTTCTTGAGTTCAAGTCTTACTAATCCTTTTATTTAGAGGATTTATTCTGTGAAGTTTGAATTCAGTCAAAGGGCCACACTTGAGAACCTAGGGGGCCACATGTAGCCTCAAGGCTGCAGGTTTCCCACTCCTGATTCTAGGATATGATGAAATAGAGAGGTACTGAATCAAGAGTTCAAAAATCACCAAGGGCAAACTTGACCTACACCATGGTTTTGCTTAGGGTAGCCAATTTTCCTTCTACAGGTCCCCAAGCACAGTTAAATTACCACTATGTGGTTGCTCTTTTGTGGGTGGGCATTGTTTGACCAAATTATACATTTGGGGAAGGGGACATTTCTTTCACCAAGGAGTCATACTAAAGACACCTTTTCTGAATGGAAAAGATTTTGCTTTCTCCAAGAGAGGGCTCTGAGTTGTTTCTGTTCCCTCAGGAGGAGGGGAATATGTAACAATAGAGATACTTGTTAACAGTATAGAAAGGAAGAATTGGGCCTTAATACTACACTAAAATTCTATTTTTCTAAGAGGAACTTTCAAAACTGGAAAATAGCTTGACCCTTTGTCTGTTCCTTGGAGTAATACAATTTCTGTGTCTCGTAGCACTTCACTATACAGAATGAAACGTGTATAGGGAAGAAGAAGCATGCTTTTCCTAAGCTTAATGCAGTGATAGGTTAGTATGTGGGATGTGATAGACAAGCCAAAATAATTTTCATAAAGCATTACAGAAAGTGCTCAAGAAGAGAACCATTAAAAAAAAAAAAAAGATTTCTCAAGGAATGTGGCCAAGGTAAGTGGCAGCAGTAGATATTGATTATATAGACCTGACATGGATTGGCTTAAGTAGTCATTCTGAAAATTGCATCAGATTTTTCATCTTGAACTGATATTTCTGAGATGGTGCCAAATGTAATCTTTCTTCCCCACACCCACCAGGCTTTACCCCCTTTCAGACTTAATATATCTCAGCTATTCATAATGTTGGTCACAGAACAAATCCTGCTCTATGCAAAAAACAAATTGATTAAATGTTACATCATAGAGAATGACATCTTTCCCCAGTTTTTTCAAAAAGGAATATTTTCTCTGCATATATTCACATAACAAAATTTTGTAATATGAATGTCAAAGGTGGGGTCATTTATTAGGAATTTACCATGTGCTAGCCCTGGGATAAGCCTTAAGCACAAGAAAACACTCAAACAAGATTATTCTCTGCCTTTTAATGTGTGGGTTAACTTATTCTGGCTAAAAGGGGAAGGCATTAGTAACTGGCAAGACCAGAAGGGTCTCATATAGATGTTGATATTTGAACTAAATCTTTAAGTGGAAACTAAAGGTGAGGGGACAGTCCTGGAAAAGAGTCAATGCAAAGATATAGAGATAGGTGATGGGGTGTTGTGTCTGCTGAGTTAGAGGTGGGCAAGTAGAGGATCATAGAGTGCCTGGAATATGTGGAATCAGATGTTAGAAGCCTGGGCTAATAGGGCCAGGTTTTGAAGAGTTTTAAATGCTAAACAGAGGAATTTTTATTTGATCCTGGAGATAATAGAGACCCACTGAAGGTCCTTTAGCAGAGGCAGAGGAATAGGAAGGAACTGAAGGACAGGGGTGATATAGTCAGACTTGTGCTTTAGAAAAAATGACCTTCATATCTAAGTACAGGGTGTGTTGGTTAGGAAAGAGGAAAAGAAGCAATTGATCATTGTTGGGAAAGGCAAGAAAAAGGACAGGAAAAAAAGAAGGATGAAAAGTGAAACCAAATGGGGATTATATAGTGACAGGTACTTATTTTTAGCTGGTTATGGAACTGGGAATAGAGGTGCATCAGGCGAAAATATTCAAAATAGTAGATAGCAGCATTCAATAAAATGAGTATTTAAAAGTTACTAGGGAGATATACTAAGAGTGGGATATGAAAATAAGTAGTGTGGAATAATGGAAAAGAAACACTTGAGGTCTTGGATTCATTTTCTTCTTCTAGTATTTTCTAGTGTTGAGTCTATGGATCCATCAGTTCCAGGGGTGGGGAACCTGCAGCCTCGAGGCTACATGTGACCTTCTAGGTTCTCAAGAGCAGCATTCTGACTGAGTCCAAGTTTTATAGAACCAATCCTTTTTATTAAGGGGAGTTGTTGGTGAAGTTTGGATTCAGTCAAAAGGCCACACTTGAGGACGTAGAGGGTCACATGTGGCCTTGAGGTTGCAGGTTCCCCACCCCTTGTCTTAGCCTCTTCGCTTGATTATTCTTATTTGGAATAGGTAAAGGCTAGTGTTTTATTTTCCTTCTATTTCTAACTTCTTTGAACCTATTACATTATGGGAATGTTTCCTTTAATGAAGTCATCTGCAGTACTTCATCATCCCCTTCATCATCCCCTCTAATAGATGTTAACCTTTCAGACCTTTAGACCTATTGAGAACTTACTTTCTATATCACTTAGTCACATTATTTTCTTGTTATTTATTTTACATGTACAATCTGCCTATGTTAATCGTGACTTTTATTAGGAGAGGAAACATTTATCACATCCTTTTTTTTTTTTTAAATCCTCTATAGCAGTGGAATCAAACTCAAATAGAAACAGGGACACTAAACTGTACATAAGAATCCCTGCTGCAGCATATTGACTCAGAAAACCACATTAACTGTGTTAAATTGTATTTTTATTTATTTTGTTAAATATTTCCCAGTTACATTTTAATCTGTTTAAGCCAGCACCCAGGAGTGTTGTGGGCTGAATGTTTGACATCTCTTGCTCTACAGAACAAACACAATGCTAGGAACATAAAAGATACAATGACTGAATAAATCTATTAGGGGATTTTCTTGTGGGCCATTCCCAAGAGCTCAGAGAAACTCTGAACATGGAACACTAGAAATGGAAGGAATATTAATGGTCATTTAGTCCAACTCCCAATTTTATGGATGAGGAAACAAGTCTAGAAAAGCCAAATGATTTGGAACAATTTTTATCTGACCATTAAGTAGATGACACATTTTCCACTCATAAGAGGCTTTTTTTTCATAAGAAGCTTTTTAAGTTTTATTTTAGAGACTGATATGACAAGTTGAAATGCCAAGGTCAAGCAGTTAGGAAGTCTTAAAAAGCTAGGGCTTGAACCTGAATCTCCTCCTTCCATTCTACCATTTGGACTGTTTTCCAGAAAAAGCCCTAGACTAGCCTTCTTGGCAATAATTCCTAATTTAACACCATGGAAACTTCAGAACCTTGTTTGGGGCACATAGGGGTATAACTTATGCCCACCACTTAGATGACCCTTGGTAGATATTCATGCTCATATATAGCAAATCATCCCCTAAAACAAGTTCCAAAAATAAGAGCCTGTGCTGACTATTCAATTCCCTTACAGATTGGAGCAGCTAATCATTGACAGCACTGACAGTTGAATTAAATAAGAAGATGGGAAAGAAAAGGAAGAGAGGGGAAGGAAATAAGCGCTTTTATAGTGTCTATTGCATGCCAAGCATTGTGCTAAGTGCTTGTAATGGTAATGGTAATTCAAAGATCTTCCCTGCCCCTTAATAAGCCTCAGTGAATGTGAGGACCTTCCCTGATTTGAAAATATACTCTGCCCCCTGAATGTGGTTACATGGAGTCTGTAGTAGGAGGAGTTTGCTGAAGGATGGAGCAGAGCTCACAGGAGAAGCTTGCTTAGGGGAGGTTTGTTTTTCAGTAATATCCACACCTTGTTAATTTGTGATTAGGCAGTGGGTCAGGAGGGTTATGATGTTCTCTTGCCCTGGAGAAGGCTGTATATACCTCTGAGGTGAGGTTTTGCTTTTGGGGTTCACTTTAGGAAGAATTGTGTTACTTGGCCAGATGAGATTCTGGGCAGCCATTGACCCCCTGGCTTTGAAAACCCAGATGTTGGTGCTTCTTCTCTGATAACTAACTATGTATGTAATAGTCAGATAGCTGGAAGCCCTGTCTGTTGGTCTGTTGAATTGTATTATTTTCTCTGTCTGTTTTTTTTTTTTTTGTCTGCTTGTAATTTCTGTTTGTATTTTCTCTGAAGTTCAGGGTGTTGACTTTTCCCCCTACACTAGGTAAATGATATACGTTTGATTAAAGTAAAATTGTTAACCCCTTTTAAGTTGCTTTCCTTTAGAAAAGCAGATCTAAGAACCTGTGCTAGCAGCCGTCCTGGGTGTACTAGGGTGTTTGCTGCTCCAGTGTTTTACAAATATTATCTCATTTAATCCACACCATGACCCTGTGAGGTAGGTGCTGTAACTATCTGCATTTTATATCTGAGGAAACTGAGGCAAGCAGATGTTAAATGACTTGCCCAGGATCACACAGCTAGTAAGTGTCTGAGATTGGATTTGAATCCAGGTCTTCCTGACTCTAGGCCTACTTGTGCCACTTAGCATTATCCTTTTTTATTTTTTTAACTGGCTATTCATATTTGTCTGAGACTTGAAGTGGTCCATCAGCCTCTTTGATACCTGATCCTGCTACTGATCAATGACAAGAGGTTTTTTTTGCTCCATTTTCAATCTAGTCTCATTGGCCCTTCTTAGATAACCTGCCTGCTGACTTCCTGCAAGTCAGGATTCACCATACTGTTGTTAAACTTTGTTCAGACACTCATTGAAGATCAATAGTCGAGGTATCTATCAGCCTCAGTCTTCCTAGGGGCAGAGATTACACATGTATGCCACCATACTTCTTTGATTTTTCAGTCAACTTCCACTAGTTCCACTAGTCAACTTTCCCTAGGACTTGAGTTCAAATCTTGGCCTCAGATACTTATTATATTAGCTGCATGAGTGGGAAAGTCACTTAAACTTGTTTGCCTCAGTTTCCTCATCTGTAAAATTAACTGGAGAAGGAAGTGACAAAACACTCCAGTATCTTTGCCAAGAAAACCCTAAATGAGGTCACATACATGACTGAAATGACAGAACACAACAAATAACAACAACCACTAGTTGGTTAAACTAGTTAGTTTGTTAAATTACCAATAAAGACCAGTTTTTTCTGGCCCATCCCAAAATCTGCTTAATGATCAAATTAAATATATTTATTGTGAGAAACTCCCATATTATGGGAAAAAGCAGTCTTTCATTGCCAATTCATTATTTACTTTTTAAACCAGCTTAAGTGAATTAAATTCAGTTGTATCTCACCTGGCACCAATTTAGACACACTGAACAAATGGAGTGAGTGTAAAGTAGCTAGTAAAGGGCCTAATATATGGACAGATGTAGGTCAATTTGGCTCAATATTACCTTTAATCCAAAGAACGTTAATATTCTATGTAGCTCTTCAGGATAATTACTCTAGAATTTCCTGTGAAGAGAATCTGGCTACTGTTTTTTGTTGGCTTTATTTTTTTTTAATTTTTGTTCCACCAATTTGATTTTATGTATTGAATCTCACAATTAGTTTCAATTTCTGGAGACATGGAAGATTAATTGTTTTTGCAGTTATCAAAAAGCAATTTCCAAGGCAATCAAAGTAAACCCTTAAACCATCTAACAGGCTTCGGATTTTATTTTCTGCATCATTGTGTTAATATTCCAGTTCACAAAACAGGAGCATTAAAAAAAAAAAAGATAAGCAAATCATGGAGTAAAGTATGTAGTTTTCTCCATTACATAGATTTAATAAAAAAAAAAAAAGATGATTCAAAAAGTGATTCAAATCACAGAAAAAAGAATTTCAGAATCTGATCTTACACTCATTTCATCTCTTTGTATTTCTATCTCCTGGTGAGAAAGCCTATGCATACCAAGTAAACTGAGGACCAAGAAAGAACATTTAATTTAGTGGGAAGATAGGACAGATCTTGTGCTGGTCAGAACACTTTCTTTTCTTTTGTTTTCTTTTCTTTTCTTTTCTTCTTTGGCCTGAGTCCCCTAAATGCATTAAGGTTAGGATCTCAATCATAGTATAAATCAGTTTAAAGGAATTTCTTAACCCTCAACCAGAGAACTGTTTCAAATCATAAACTTAAGATCAGCAGCAATCAATCATCAGGCATTTATTAAGTACATATATATATATATATATATATACCAGGAACTATGCTAAACTCTGTGCATTTAACACATCAGTGAATAGTCCTGGCCTTCAAGGAGGTTACATTCTAATGATAAAGTGAAAATTTACATATATAAATACATACAAAAAATATACAAAATAAACGCAAGCTAATTTTTTGAGGTAGGGCACTTGAGGTTGGACAATGCCAGGGGAGGCTTTTTGTGGCAGGTGGTATTTGAGCTAAGTTGTAAAGAAAACCAGAGATTCCAAGATACAGAGTTGGGTAAGGAGTGCACTCTAGATATGGGGTATAGCCCTTGCAAAAATATGGAGATCAGCAATAGGCCAGTATGGCCAGACAACAGAATGCATGGAGAGGAGCAATACATAAGAATGCTGGAAACAAAGGAAGATGCCAAGTTGTGAAGAACTTAAAAAGACAAAGGACCTGATATTTGATCTTTATAGGAAACTACTGGAATTTATTGAATGGATTTGGAGAAGGATGACAGAACCAGATCCAGGCTTACAAGTGTCACTGGTGGTTGTGAGGAGGATGGATTGCAGTGGGGAGGGACTTAACACAGGGAGACTGACTTGGATGTTATTTCGATAGCCCAGACAAGACGTATTGAGAGTTTGGACTAGGGTGGTAATTCAGCAGGTAGAGAGGAGGTAGATATGAGAAATGATAAGTTGGTAGAAACAAGAATATTTGACAACAGATTAGGTATGTGGGATGAGTGAGAATGAGGAATTGAGGATGAGGTTGTGAACCTGAGTGACTGAAAAGAATTTTCCATCTATGATAATAAAGACATTTGAAATAAGACAGGTTATAGGCAAAAGATAATGCATTCTGTTTAGGACATTTTGAGTTTGAGAAGTCTTTTGAATGCCCAGCTCAGAAGGCCCAATAGGCTATGTTGTATGATTGAAGCTCAAGAAGGAAAGTGGACTGGATATATAGATCTGGGGGTCATTTACGTAGAGATAATAGTTGAAGCTTTAAGAGAGGGTAAGATTACCAAGCGAAAGAATATATAGAGAAAAGAGAATAGGGTTCAGGACAGAATTAAGGGAATATATACACAGAAGGAACAATCTAAGGAGGACAACTGAGTTTCATGAAAACTGAGAGAAAAATTTTAGGAGGGAGTGCTCAACAATATAAACTGTTGCAGAAAGGTAAAGAAATATGAGGACTAATTAAAGGACTTCCAGAAAAGAGATTATTGTTAACTCAGACATATCTAGTCAAAAGAATGGACTTAATATTATCCTGGGGTATTGTCCTAGTTTCTATTGGATCTCTAGCTGATTTTGATGGTTTATAACTCTTGGTTATAACAATAAAATAACTATAATTCTTCCTTTCATAGGGAGACTTTTCCAGAAATGGCTAGATAGCTAAAGCCTACTAACTAGACCACTGAAAATGCCCAAGAGTCAATGTGATAGATTGGAGATATGACCCTAGGACTCAAATATGATGCACATAGCAAAGAGCAGCAGAGATCATTGGGATGATGTTATCAGATAACATCAGCAGTTCTGCAGTGTACAGGGTGTGAGTTGCTCTGGTCATGTATGTGTCCTAGTGGTGTGTTTATTCTCCACATGTGTTCTGGCTTCAAGGACTTTTGATGCATGCCTCATTACATATTTGCTGGCATCATGTCTCTTCTCTGTGTTTGTCTTTCCTACTAATGGTGGGGTAACTTGTGGTTAACTTATTTACTATAGTGTGTAAATTAATATGCTTGCTCTTGCTGGGATGAAAAAAATAAGTATTTCAATGGGAGCTTGGTGAGTTATGGTTTTGAATAGGTATAGAGCCAAAAACAATCTTAAACCTGGATTAGCCATTCTGGGGAATCCATATGTGAGTCATCATAAGGGTGACTTTTTCTTTAGAATTAATAACAATGTCTTGCTTTTTTCCATATGCTGTGCATTTTTATCTACATGCATATACATAGCTATGTTAAGTGGGCACTCCATTTGTACATCTCAACCTCTTTGATAATCCTCCATGTGCACCCCTTGACTGACCTCAAGGTTCAACCATAAGAGATTGGTTTGAGTAAAAAGCCTTTGTCTTGAAAAATTTAGTAGTTCCATAGTTGAATTATGAGATGATGGAGATTGAGAAGTTGTGTAGATAAAATGAATTATTTTCTACTTCATGCTTTCATACAGGAAGTTAAAGTGGCATTGTTTCCTGCAATAGAAGACAGACATTATATCAATTAGAAAAAAAAAAATTGAAGGTAATTTGAATGTAGGCTTTTCTTTTCTCTTCTAAAGCAAGTACTACTGATGAGATGAGAATACAAATGCCTATGGAAAAATAGGGTCAGTCTTTCTAGATATTTAAGAATGTGTCATATACATGTCCTTTGGATTAATTTATTCATGTAAGATAGTGTAGGGGGCAGCTACATTATCAAAAGACACACTTTTGAAATTACATAAAGGGATGTAGTACATTGTCTTGAATATAGTATATTCTCCTGAAAGCATTTCAACAATGACTATTGATCCAAACTAGAAATCTGATTAATAACAAGCATTTTGTTAGATATTGGCTAGTTCAGGGATTTTACTTCAAGGTGTATTTACAAGTCAGGTTGTGCCTCTGCTTAATTTATTTAACTGCCTAGTCTTTGGGGGCTCTCAGCAGATCAACATAATGTTTACAGATTTTGAAAAAAAAACTGAGGCATTGTGTTTATATTTACTCTGTTGTTCCCAGGGCCAATTAAGATTCTTTGATGCCTTTATTTACAAGGAATCATCAAATAAGGAAAACAAAAATTCTTCTCATGGAATTGGGTAGATTTCTTAACTCCAAGTTATTCGTATACATATCTTTCTTCAGCAAAACTAATGTGAAAATTCCCAAAGAGATTATTTTAATCTTTTTTATAAAGAATGAAAACATTTTTCTTTCAGCAAGTATTTTCTTCATGTAACTTTTTCATTTTTAAGATTTAGTACATCAACTGCTTAATATTTTCCATTGCCTACAAAGCTTTATTTTCTTAGTGTTTTGAAAGTATTTTTTTCTGTATAGAGAACAGTATAGAAAGTCAAGAGTATTAAGTGAAGAATCACTCAATGAAGGTCTTAGGTCAGAATCCTTGTTGAAGTGACAGTATTAGGACCCTTAGACAGTTGAAAATGTTTCTATTTTCAAGAAATTCTCTTCCTCCCTCACATGGAGTGAATTTGATATAAAAGTGTTACTGATATGGAACAAGTTACTGACATGTTATAAGCTAAATGGATACAACTAATATGTACACACATATATATCATGTCTATATATTTTACATAATATATACATATGTTTGCATCCATATATTAAACTTACAATGTTTCAATAATGGTACTTTTTTTTGTCATGTACCAATTTGAAGTGTTATATAAATGGTCTGATAATCAAATTATATACATACATACACACACACACACACACACACACACACACACACACACACACATATATATATATATATATATATATATATATATACACCTCTCCTATTTAATAAAAACATTTCTTTTTTATTTTCTTATTTCCTTCTTCCCTTCTGCCTTTTCTTTGAATAGGTTTTATATTAAGTATTAGTCCCTATTATATACTAGAATTATTATAATATCTATAGTTAATGTTAGCATTTAAACTTTTTCCTCAGGTATGATTATATGCATTCAGGACATACTATCAACTCTTTTCTACTTCTTTGGTCAGTGGTGCTAATATATTGCTACAGAAATAAGATGGTTAAATAATAAATGACTCTCAGGGTTCAGGAGATGGAATACATCTCTCTTTCTCACCCTTTACTAAAATCTATGTCCGTCAGTACTAGTCCAATGAGAGTAGAACTATTTGCTTATGGAGGTATAGCAGTGTGTGTGGGAAGAGGGAAGTTGGATTGGAATTTTGAGGAAGGAGGTTGGGGTTACAGTGTTTGCTGAAGTTAATTTAGTTTTATCGGTATAGTCATAAAGGATTTTGTCTATGTGGGAAAGACATGTTGAAAGATCAAAATGTAGTTTAAGAGGAATATAGAGAGATCAAGAAGTTGTATAGATAAAATCCAAAGTTATTTGCTGCTTCAAGACTTTGCACAGGAAGTTTTATGGCATAGTTTGCTGTAGTAGAAGAAGGACTTTAGGAAAAAAAATACATTTTTAAAGTTATTTGAAGGGATTTTGACTAGTCAAGAAGTTCAGACATTGAATTGGAAGAGGAGATATTTAGGAAAACCTGAGAAAAAAACTGAAGAAAATAACTTGAGCTGAAGAAGTAAGAGAAAGGCTCAATCTAAATAAAAAGAAAAAAGATTAGGTTGAAGGAGAACAAAAACTCGACTAGTTGAAGAAGGAAGAGGACAAAAACTCAGGTAGTAGAAGAAAGAAGTTGATACAGTAAAGTAAATAAAAAATAAGGAAAACAAATTGGCAAGACAAGAAATCTATTTTATTCCTGGGACACTATTGTAATAACAGAGAACCAATCCCCCCCTCTCCCCAAGACTCATCAGAATTGATAACTCCTATCCACATCTGGTGATTCTATGTCCACAAAATATACTACATCTCTGTCTTAATATGACTTGTCTAATAGCCATGAGTGATGTCTCCATTAAATATCCCTGCTGTTTGAACATTTAAACATGGGGTGAACTTCTGTTTTGCTTTAGAGAGCATTTTTCCAAGTGAGGATGTCTTTAGAATAATCCATTTCATGATGTTAAGTATGGTGTTTCCACTGCATGGTCAATTACTATGTTGCATTGTGGCTTCTGGCTCCAGCTCCTTTAAAAGGAAGTCTGATTTTAACAGATGTAATTTATGCAGAAGTGTGATAAGAACGCTATAAATCTGCCTTAGGCTGGCATCAGGTGATCTTTGTCATATATTCCCGGCTGTTTCCAGCTGACTCTGTTAAATCTTTTCCACAGCATCCAACTACCTACTTTGAGTTTCTGTTAAAGTTTCTCCCTAATTACTAATTCTCCTAGTTAACACACATCACTAGTTGTTTAATAGGAAATCTTGAACCTAAAATAATTCCTAGGGAACTTCGAGGGATAAGGTACTGTATGCATTGACAAGAAGATGAAACAAGGTTTGAATTTTTAAAATTATTATTATTATTAGTTTTGATTTTGTTAATAAAAGGTAACTAGGTAGATCAGAGGAGGGAGTGCTAGACCTAGACTAAGGAAAACCAAATTTCAAATATGGCCTTAGAAGCTTGTTACTTGTGTAACTCTGGGCAAGTCACTTAACCTATATCTTCCTCAATTTCTTCATCTGTAAAATCAGGATAATAATAACACCTACTCTTTTAGAACTGCTGTAAGGATAAAATATTTGCAAAGACCTTAGCAATCCTTAAGGTTCTATGTATTAACATTAAAAAAATATCAAAAAGCAACATGCTAAGTGGTTTTGAAATCTTTGTCCCAGCCTTTAACAACTTTTCCCTACATCTCTCCATACATTATCAAACTTCCTGCAAATTCTACAGGGTCTTTTGCAATCCAAATTAAGTTTCAAAGTTATTTGAGATTTCATTCTCATTCTGTTGTGGGGGCCGAAGCTTGACTTCTTTCAGTTTTCAGTCTGTTTTTATAAAAGTGCTTTGAGAAAGTCTGAAGTGCTATTTTTATCATTGGAATTGTAAATGAATGTTTATGTTAACTAATATACATGGTCGATTCATTTATTTTCTTTGAATTCCTATGTTTAACACAAAAGTCTAGATCTTAGGTTTTTTAATATCTATACTGAGATAGCACTTGCTGATAAATGACTTCTGGAGATAGCATTGCAAACTAAAATTTGAATAAAGCCAATAAAAATAAAAAATAATAGCAAAAATATCTATAACAACTTAAAGCTATATAACTCTTTAAGGCAAATTATATACAGCATTTTATTTGATCTTTTAATAGTTTCAATCATTGCAATTGAATGGGTAATGAATCCAGATTTCATTATGAATACATTTTATCAAAATTAGCAGCTTAACCTGTTAGCAGTGTTGACTTTGTTGTCCTATTTAAAAAAAAACACCACCTGCTAAAAGCTCATCTACCAATTGACATTTTGTTTGTATAATAACAGTGATGGTAATGAGGCAGATTAAATGCATGTTAGCAAGCTAATATGCTTAAGACTACCATGCCATTTGCTTCACAAGATCCACTGTTCAACTTATCCAGGTCTTTAAAGATTGACACGTGTACATTGCAGAGAAAGGTAAATAGCCTTTGAGGCTGAAGGATATTTCTACAGAGTATTAAGTGCACTGGAGGGCATAAAAGTTAATAACTCTTATCTCCTAACGCAGAAATGTGAATTAAATGTTGTTTAATGCTCTGCTCATCTACCAAGGAAACTTTCTATTCTTGTCAAGCTCTCATCCCCTGTGAATAACAACTAGATTAGGAAAATTATTATAATTTTACACATTTTTTTAAATGTACTTAGCTTTTAAAAATAGGTTGCAAAGGCTTTAGCGACCTTTCAACTTCCAAATAGCAAATAGCTGTCTCATCTTTAACTGAACACAAAACAAAGCAAACACGTGATTGAAGAGGGGAAAATAAAGGTTATATGAAACAAAAAAGTACAAAAATTTGAGTTTTATGAATTATGCTCTGTCACTACAACTCTCTTAAGAAATGCATTTAACATTAATAACTTGACATAATGAATTTCTGTTCTTTTTGTCATACTTGCATTTATATGAAAATGGTATTATTAATGATACTTAAAAGTCGTTCCAACTTGTGAAAAAAGGCATCGTCACCTTTACGTCAAGGATCCGTAATATTATTGGTGGGGCTATTTCCTCAGCTTTACAGAATTGTTTTTATCTTCACAGCACTCTTAAGGGTGGTAAATGCTTTTATTATCCCCATTTTACAAATTAGGCAAACAGACCTTTCCAGTGCTTTTGAAGTTCATTTTCATGGGTTCTTATTGCTAAAAAAACAAAACAAAACATTACTTGGTAGCAAAATTTATAGTAATGTGTGGCACCCAGCTCTGCTTTTGCCCCTTGCTTAATCAAAGGGCTTAGAATTGAAATCTTTTTTGGGTTAATAGGATTTGTTAAACTTTGTCTTCTTCTAAAATAGCCACTGAAAACATCATTTCACAGTGAGACATCATACTAGAACTTGAGTGGCAATAGAGAGATTGATAGAGAGATAGATGGAGATATATGTAAAGAAAGAGCATTTATTAAGTACTTACTATGTGTTAGGCTCTGTGCCACATGCTGGGGATGCAAACACAAGCAAACAAGACTCTCAAGGAGCTTACATTCCAATGGGGGAAGAAATATGGAAAGAGGAGATGGAAACCAGCAGGTAGGATGAGAGAGTACCTATTCAAGGGCAAGTAGGTAGTAGAGAATTCCAGATAGTGGAGCAGTGAGCATATTTGGCGCCTCTCATGAAATGGTAGATGGTAGTAGGAACTCACTAATCCTGAGACTGGGCCTTAGGGCTGAGGTATTTCAACGGTGGGAAGGATCCTTGATGGGGGTGAGAGGTGCAGAGCTATGGTGAAAGAGAAGTTTAGAGAGTGAGAGAATTTGGGAGTATGCTTGCTATCATTGATATGCTTTTTTTTTGGAGTGACAGGGCCTTACTGCAAATCCTTACACTCTGTTTCTCATTAAAACAAAAAAGACAACTAGAATTCTTCCTGTCTATCCACTAATGATGTAGACTATATGCCACAAGTGAGTATAAAGATAGTGTCTATTAATTTGCTTTGCAAAACACTAAGGATCAAGAATTTAGAACTGGAGCAGGTATAATTTGCAAAGTGCTTTGTAGTTAACAAAACATTTTGTATATACTATATCACTTGAATTGTTCCTAATAACAACATTATCAGATAGAAAAGGCAAGGCTTATTATTCCCATTTTAAAGATGAGGATTCAGATATGCACAGCCAAGATCACACTCTAGTAAGAGATATTAGAGCTATGAATCAAATCCAAGTGTTTATGTTCTCTAAATACAATTTTTTTTGTTGTTGTGATTACTCCATCTTGTCTTTCTCCCCAGGGTTCAGTTATCATCTCTCTGCAAATGGCTCCCAGATTTACATATCTATCCTTAACCTTTCTCCTAGACTCATCACCAATTGCTTGTAGGGTATCTAGAATCAGATAACCCAATGGCATCTCCAACTTAATATGTTCAAAACAGAACATTTTTCTCTCCAAATCCTCTTCTCCTCCCCATTTTATGACTTTTGCAACCTCCACCATGCTTCCAGTCACCCAGACTTGGTCACTGTCAATATCACTTATTCCACATATCCAATCTGCTGTCAAATCTTGTTTCTCCCTTCAGAACATCTTTCATATACATACCCTTCCCTCCACTAATACAGCTACTACCCTTGTATAGGATCTTCTCAGCTTTCACCTGGACTGTTGTAATGGCGTTCTAATTGGTTTCATGTATCAGTATCTCCCCACTTCATCTTCCTCTCAGTTGCCAAAATGTTTTTTTTCCCAAAACACAGGTCTCATTCTGTCACTCTCCTACTTAATAAATGTCAGTGGTGCCCTATGACTTCCAGAATTAAATATATAGTATTCTGCTTGATGTTTAAAGCCTTTTACAACCTGGCTTTACCTATTTTTTTCCAGTCTTACACTTTACTCTCCTTCACAGAATGTATAACTGATAGGGGATGTGTAGTTCTGCCCGGGAGCATGAGCGCCAGAATATTCTGAGAATGCAGAAGGACAGTAACACCAAAACACAGAAGTCATGATGACAGTTATGTCTCTGGGTGAGTGTGTCCTGTTTTATTCTGCATTTCGCGACCCAGATGTTCTGTTGATATGCTCTGTTCCGGGGACGTGAACTCCGTCCTTCCTTTTCACGTTTACCTGACTCTTGTGGCGTCAGAGGTGATTACAGGGGAGGTGGGCTATTTGCCAAGGGTCCCAGTAGGGGGATAAAAGAGGAGAAGCCCTAGGAATAAAGTGTGGATGGATATGGATATGGATGGATGAAGAGAACAATAAAGCTGTCTGTATATCCCTAACTCTTCTGGCTCCTGACTCTACTTTGTGAAATGTGCAGGTCTCATCCGGGAGGCGCGCCCTGAAGACCCAGGGAGAAAAGGGTAAGACTGGCTGCCCTCTGGCATTAGGCCAGGTCATATAACAACAAAAACAACAATAATAGTAACAACTAGCATTTATATACTGCTTTAAGGTTCACAAAGCACTCTATAAATATTATTTTATCTGCTCAGGTAAGTGTTACCAGGTAAGTGCTCTAATTTTCCCCATTTTACATGTTATTCTACAAGTAAGGGAAAAGGGACAGAGATTAAGTAACATGCACAGGGTCATACAACTAGCACAATTATCAAGTGCCTGGGAACAGATTTGAACTTGCATCTTCCTGATTTCAGGTACACTGCTATATCGACTGGGCCACTTAGCTGTCTATGGTCTCCTTTTGTCCCATACAGGATCAGGCTCCTCTGGTCTACTTGCTGTTCCTGACACATGGTACAATATCTCCTAGAACCATGCTTTTGCCCTAGCTGTCACCCGCATGGAATTGTCTCCCTTTTCACCTCTGCCTCCTCACTTCCTTCATGAATCAGCTCAAAACTTATCGTCTTCAGGAGGGCCTTTATATTTCTACCCAGTCATCATCCGCAGTCCCTTCCCTCAGAGATGACCTTCAAATTATATTCTATATATCTTGAAAGTACATACTTATTGGCCTATAGTCTCCTCCAATAAAATATGAGCTTCTGGAAAATAGGAGTCATATGACCTTTCTTTATATCCCTAGCACTCAACCCAGGGTCTAGCTAGCAGATAGTAAATGCTTAATAAATGATTTTTGGCTATGACTAACTAGAAAATGTCTTAGGAATTGGAGGAGGCTGGCAATCATCACCATGTTCTTCCTTTTGTTTTTCAGTTCATAAGGAATTTAGTGCAGATTTCAAGCAAGGAGAACAGTCCTGCTTTTTAAGCATTGGGGAAATGAGTAGCTATTGATTAGAAAGAAATTAGCTTAGATACAGAAGCTAATTAATGAGTTTTTTCTTTCTGCATTTAGCTCCTTGTGACATAGCAAACAGTATTAATACGGGGATGGAACTGAGTAGAAAAGGAAAACCTAGAAAGCATAGCAGAGTGTGAATAGTGCCAGAGGTAACAGATTCTAAAGGCACAAGTGAGAATAGCTGTTGTACCTAAATGTATTGAATTCCAAAATTGTTATTTATATAGATCAAAAAAGTGGCTAAGAGATTTAAAAGTTATCTCCAAAGTACCTGGCTTATTAATTGTTTAAATTCTTATGTTGCTTTGTCTTTATTGTTGTGTTTGATCCCTTGTTCCTTGCTTGGTTTTATTATCTTTCCCTTTTCTGGATTCATTTCCCTTTTTTCCTGATTGTGACTCTATAATTGGATATTTTAACAATGTACTCTCCTCCACTCTGGAATGACTCCCCACCCACTTGTTTTCTACTGTTCAGTCTAGCTCTTCCCCAGCCTTGGACAAACAAACAACCAGAAAACAATCACTCACCTCCATTGCTTCTACTCCTGAGTAAGAATGGTCGTGTTTGTCCTTAGTTTTTGAAGAGGACCATGGCATCAGGGAAATGATGACATGACTTGCAGGCGACTGATTTCAGTGAGTGAGGACTGTGCAAGCCTCACTTTTCTTCTCCAGAGCAATCAGGATCCAGTGACCTGTTATTCATTAGGATGACAGGAAATGACCATGATGCAATGGGAGACCCTGGCCCTTTAAGGCTAAGGCCTTTTCAGGTATTCTCTTAGAATGAGGTAACACCCATTAAGTGAATCGACCTTTTTAAGAAGTGAGACAAGGGATGTCCCCTTTAGTTAGAAAAAGGAAACAAAATAAAGCGGGGAGGGGAAGACCCTCCCCTTTGCTGTTCCAAAGAGAAACAGTTATAGTGCAGGTGAAGAAATTCCCTCCTTACCCTTGCAGTGTGGTGCAATCCTTTTATTCATCTCTTTATTAGCTCACCATTACACTCTCCCAAGTGGAGATTCAAGCCTCTTTTTCCAGAAGGATTCAATTTATCCCGCTCCCCACTTCTCCCCTCCCCTCACCTTGCTCTCTCTCTCTTTCTTTCTCTCTCTCTGTTTTTTCAGTTTTTTAGCATTTTTATTTAAAGTTTTGTGTTCCAAATTCTATCCCTTTTTCCCTCTTCCTTCCTGAGATGGTAAGCAATCAGATATAGGTTATACATGTGCAGTTATGTAAAGTATTTCCTTATTAGTCATTTTAGACAATAAGACTTGAATAAAAAAAAAAATGAAAGGAAGAAAGTGAAAAAGTAGCATGATTCAGTTTGTATTCAAACAAGAGCCGTTCTTTCTCTGGAGGCAGATAATATGCTGTGGAGTCAGATAATATGCTGCATCATTAGTTTTTTGGAATTGTCTTGGATCATTGTATGTCTCAGAATGTTTCGGTTTAAACCCAGGGATGCCAAAAACTGTTGAGGTGGGGTCTCTTCCCACCCTAAAACTGTCGTGGTTTCATGATGTGTTGTGGCAGAACTGTCTCAAAGAATTCAGAGTCAGACCACCTCTAATCCAAGTATAGGCATTTATTGAGATTGACGCCTCTCATGAAGCGGGCTAAGTTCCAAGAGGAACCAGCAACTTTAGACAAAGCAAGATGGATTTTATAGGGTAAAGATGCAATTACATAACAGAAATTTACATAGAATAGAGGAATATCATTAATATTAAAAAGGCAGGAGGAGTTTCTTAAGGGATTAGGTAATGGAGGAGGGATCCCATCTATGATTCAGTGGTTAAACATTCTGGTCATTCTGCCCTCCAATTGGCTAGCTATTTTGGTCCTGTCTGGTTAAGACAGATAGTTAGGTATTGTGTTTCTGTCTTAGCCTAGATGATGTGATTGTGATTGAATACAATAACACACCTGTTTCTGTGGGAATGGGTCTGGGGGCAGTGACCAGGTAGAGGCAGTAGCTAGGTTCCCATCACATGGACACACCTACTGTTTCTGTGGGAACTAAGAGCTCAGGGACACACCTCTTGTTCCAGTGAACAGTGAGACATATACAAAGAAGTTAGGACACTGGGGTGGGGGGAGATAGGTAGGTGCAGTGGGCCTGCTGTTCACTAGGGCCAGGCCTATAATGAAGTTTGAATATTGGGGCTTGGGGCAGCTTTATTAGGATTCCATCAAGAATAGCTAAGTCACTCATAGTTCTTCATCAAACGAAACAATATTGCTGTTACTGTGTACAACATTCTTCTGGTTCTGTTCACTTCACTATGCATTAGTTCACATAAGTCTTCTCAGATTTTTCTGAAATCATTCTGCTTGTTATTTCTTATAGCATGATAATATTCCATTTCAATAACTACCACAGCTTGTCTAACCATTCCCAAATTGATAGGCATCCCTTTGAGTTCCAATTCTTAGCCACAACAAAAAGAATTGCTATAAATATTTTTGTACATATAGTTCCTTCCCCCCCTCTTTTTTAGATGTCTTTAGGATATATGCTTTTGCTGGATTGAAGGGTATGCACAGTTTTATAGCTCTTTGGGCATAGTTCCAAATTGCTCTCTAGAATGTTTGCACAAAACCTTTTTAATTTTATATGATCAGAATTACATATATTGTATTTTGTTAATACTGCCTATATTTTCTTTTGTCCTAAATCCTTCCCTTATTAGTTTGCAACTCACAACAGTTCATTAGTGTCTCATTTTACCCACATACCCACCAACATCCAACATTTTTCTTTTTTGTTGTATTAACCAATGTGATAAGTGTGAGGTCTTACTTGCATTTCTCTGTTCAATAGTGATTTAGAGCATTTTTTTCATATGACTATAGATAGTTGTAATTTTTTTGTCTGAAAACTGCCTGTTCATATCCTTTGACCCTTTATCAACTGGGGAATGATCTGTATTCTTTATAAATTTGACTCAATTGTCTATATATTTGAGAAATGAGTTCTTTATTAGAGATACTTGTTGCAAAACTCCCCCCAACCCCAGTTTTCTGCTTTCTTTACAATTATGGTTGCATTGATTTTGTTTGTAGAGCACCTTTTAAATTTTATATAATCAAAATTATGTGTTTTACATTTTGTAATGCTTTCTATAATTTCTTTGGTCCTAAATTCTTCCCTTATGTATATATTTGACAGACAAACTATTCCATGATCTCTTAATTTGTTTATGGAGTCACCCTTTATGTGTAAATCATGTACCCATTTTGACCTTATCATAGTATATAGTGTAGATGTTGGTCTATACCTAATTGCTGCCATACTGTTTTCCACTTTTCCTAGCAGTTTTTGCCAAATAATGGGTTTTTGTTCCAAAAACTTGAATCTTTGGGTTGATCATATACTAGATTTCTGTGGTCATTTACTATACTATGGTCATACTATAATTTGTATCTAATTTTTTCCACTGATTCACCACTCTATTTCATAGCCAATACCAGATAATTTTGGTAATTACCACTTTATAGCTCAGTTTGAGATTTGGTATGGGTAGACCACCTTCTTTCTCATTTTTTTCCCCATTGATTCACTTGATATCCTTGAGCTTTTGTTCTTGCAGATGAATTGCATTATTTTTTTCTAGCTCTACAAAATATTTTTGATAGTTTCATCGGCATGGCAATAAATAAATAGATTAATTTAGGTAGAATTGTAATTTTTATTGTATTAGCTCAGGCTTTCCATGAGCAATTAATATTTTTCCAATTGTTTAGATCTGACATTATTTGTGTGAAAAGTGTTTTACAGTTGTGTTCTGGGTTTGTTTTTGGCAGATAGACTCCCAAGTGTTTATATTGTCCACAGCTATTTTAAAAGAAATTTCTCTTTCTATCTCTTCCTGCTCACTTTCTTGGTAATATATAGAAATGCTGATAATTTATGTGGGCTTACTTTGTATCCTGCAATTTTGCTAAAGTTGTTAATAATTTCAAGTATTTTTTTTTTAGTTCTCTAGGATTTTCTAAGTATAACATCATGTCCTCTTCAAAGAATGATAGCTTTGTTTCCTCATTGCCCCTTCTAGTTCCTTTAATTGCTTTTTCTTCTCTTATTTCTATAACTAATATTTCTAGTATAATATTAAATAATAGAGGTGATAATGGGCAAACTTGCTTTATATTTGGAAGGCTTCTAGTTTATTCCGGTAACTGATAGTGCTTGCTCTTGGTTTTAGAGGAATATTACTTATTTTAAGGTGTCCCCTTTCTCTTAAAACATAACTTTCTTTTTAAAGGAAATCAGGACCATCCACATGAACTTTTTGTCAGCCCTTTTCTATACCTAGAATGTTTCTTTGTCTTCACTCATCCTTTTTTCCCTCTGATCTTAGCTGATGATGTTTTTCTCTACACTGAAGTTAACTGTTGAGATTATATCGCTGATGGCACCCCCTCCTAAATCCAGGGGTCCCTTAATTTATTTAACCTTACAATAGCCCTATTTATCCTCACAACAATTATATGAAGAAGGTGCTATCATTTCCCCAGTTTTAAAGTTGAGGAAACTGAGGAAGACATGTGACTTGTCTGAGGTAAAACTTGAATTCAGATTTCCCTTAATTCCAGGTTGAGTAATCAATTCAATGTGCCCTCCTAGCTGCCTAATTTCAAAGAGGAGAGTGCTAATAATTAGGTGTATAAGTGGTGGTCCAATGTAGCAGGTAGCATCTAAGCTGTGTTTTGAAAAAAGCTAAGGATTCTAGGATGTGGAAATGAGGGTGAAATATATTTTTGTCCAGATTATGCAAAGAAACAGAGGAAGGAGATAAATCATAACACATAGGGAATGGCTAGCAGACCATTTTGACTGAAACATGAGTTCATCAAGGCAAATGGTATAAACTAAGACTGAAAAGGTAGAATGGAACCAGAATGTGAAAGTCTTTAAAAGTTACATGGAGAAATTTGTTTTATCCTATAAGCAATAAGGAGATAATGAATATTCTGGAATAGAATGACATGATTAAACCTGTACTTTTGGCAGTTATAAGGAGGATAGATTGAACAAAAGAGAGACTTGAAGGAAGGAGACTAATTGGGAGGATAGTGAGATAATTCAGAGGAAAGATGATTAGAGCCTGAATGAGGGTCATAGTTTAATGAGTGGAGAGGAGTTGGAAATAAGAGATGCAGAGGAGGTAGATTAGGGTGCAGGGAAGGAGAAGGCTTATTATGTAGAGCAACTTTGAGGTTGCAAACCTGAATGATTAAAAAGATAGTGACACATTTGATAGAAATAAAGAAGTTTGGAGGATTAGTAGGCTTAGAGGTTAAACTGATGAGTTACATTATAGAGATAGAAATGTACTATGTACAATAGTTGATATAAAAATTCAGTTTAGGAGAGAGATTAGGAATATATTAATCTGAGAATCATTTGCATAGAGATCAGTGGGTCAATAAACATTTATTAAGTGCCTATTAAGTACTAGGCTCTGTGTTAAGTGCTAGGCATACAAGAAAGACAAAAGATAGTCCCTCCCCTCAATAAGTTCTCAGTCTAATGAGGAAGGCAAGAAGCATATAACTATGTACAAATATGGTGCATGCAGGTTAAATTGGAAACAATCAGCAAAGGGAAGAGACCAAAATTGAGGGGGATTGGGAAAGGCTTCCAGAATAAGAAGAGATTTTAGCTGGATATGAAAGAATCCAGAAAAGTTAGGAAGCAAAGATAAGCATTCCTGAATGAGACATTTAGTAAAAATGGCTAGATTTGGGAGATGAAGTATCTTGTTCAAGGTATAGCAAGGAAGTCAGTATTAATGGATTGAAGTATACATGGAGTCTATGGCATAAGGGTAAGGAGACTGGAAAGACAAAGATGGAGCAGGCTATGAAATATTTTGAACATTAAAAAATTTTATATTTGATTCTGGATGTAACAGAGGGCTCTGGAGTTTATTGAGCTTGTCTGGGGGTGGGATGGCCAAACTTGCAGTTTAGGAAAATCATTTTGATGTCTGAGTGAAAGATGCACTGGAGTGGAGAGAGACTTGTGGCAGGGTAGACCAACTAGCAGGTTATTTTAGTAGTCCAGGACTCAGATGGTTGTTGTTCTCAATGATGACGATGATGATGACGATGACTATGATGATGACGATGATGATGATGATGATGATGATGATGTTTGTCCTGCTTTTTCAAAGAAGACTGATGACATCATGTAGTGATGTCTTGACTGTCATGTGAATTGGATTTAAGTGAGATAGAGTTATATAAAGCTGTCAGCTGGCCTCAGCTTGTGTCCAGTGTTGTGTCAGTGTTAGAGAAGAGAAGGGAGAGTATTCCAGAGATGTTATGCAAGTAAGAATCAAGAGGCCTTGGCAATAAAGGATAGTCAAACTCATGGAAATTGAAATGATCGCCAAGAAAACATTTGTATAGTAAGGAAAGAAAAGGGGCCCCAGGATGCTCATGGTTAGGGAGCAGGAGATGTATGATCAGTCAACAAAAGAGACTTAGGAAAGGTCAGATAGCTAGGAGGAAGTATCATGTATCTTTCAAAGGGAGAAGTACCATGAAAACAGAGCCTAACAGAAGAGGAGCTGTTGAAAGTATCAAAAGGTACAAAAGGATTTTAAAAAGCAAAGGACTGAGATAGCAACAGCAGTTTGTAACGCCATGCACCAGCAGATTCCCAAAGGAATGCTACTGTGAACAGCTTTTAGAGTTCAGATTACAAAAGATAGTGAACACTCTGTTTATTCCATTACAAATCAAGACAAACATTCACAATATATCACAATGTAATTTTCACA
>CM053591.1:95181773-95196772 GCA_028646515.1 Pseudochirops corinnae
CCAGGCACCCTATCCACTGCACCACTTAGCTGCCTTACGTCTCTACATAGCTAAGGCTTTAAGGATCCTCCCATCCTCAGATTATAAACTGTCTATATATCTGTAATTTTTCTGAATATTGAAATTTGAACAATGGGTTTCATGGCTCAAAAAAAACAAGGATACTAAAATCTGAAAGATCTATTAAATCATGAAACAAAATGTGAATTACAATGAGATGATAGATAGATCTTATTTCAATATAGACAATTCTTTCCAAGTGAAAGGCAATGAAAGGTGTACATAGACATCTCTTCAGTGAAATGGACTGTATAATACCATGTAATATACTTTCCTAACAATTTTGAGGTAAATTTGGACAATAAGTGTTGTTAAGGTATACATGTGAAATTCTTAACCTCTATGTTATAAGCCTGACTCCATGATATATAGTAATAGGGATTGGTAACTGGAATATGGGTTAGAAGGGTAATAGTCCCTTAGAAGTAGTCTCTGCCCATTTTCCCCTTTATTAAAGTTATATCAGAGGATAACTCTACTTATGCTAGAATTGAGAGTCCTATGTCTAACTATATATGACTTTCTCAAAAAGGAGTAAAAAAGTACAGAAAAATAACATTGGAAAAATGGATTCTGAACACCTTTCTTCATCTGGTAGCTTAAAGATGAGTTCCCTAGAAAGATATGTGAAGGTTAGACAAAGAGAGAGAAGAGAATTAATTGTAATAAAAGGCAAGTGTCAAGTATCTAAAAGAATTCATAGCAGGAGAGATTATTATGAAAGGAATAACATTTTTAATAATACCTGTTACTTCTAGAGAAATCTGTTCTAGACATTTGATCAACCAACAAATATTTATTAAGCACTCACTGTTGTGCCAGGTAGTATGCTAGTCTCTGAGAATACAGGGGCAAATATGAAATAGTCCCTACATTCTAGGATGACAGACATTATAAATACATGTGTGTATATGTATATGCACATATACATGTTATATACATATATACACATAATAGACTATATATACATATATAGTATTCATATACACACATGCTCACATGTTTATATATACACCTTTATAGATACACAAATCTGTGTATATATTCTATAATCCAATGTAATGTTTTGATGAAGACACTAGCAACTGAGAGAATTAGGAAAGATCTTGTGTAGAATATTGAGTGGAACTTTTAAAGAAACTGAGGGTTCTAGGGGTAGAGTTGAGGAGAGAGCAGACTCCAGGCAGTTGGGATAGAGATAGGAAATGCAATATTAGTTCTGAGGAACTGCAAGAAGATGAGTCTGGTTCAACCATAGGGTACATGAAAGAGAATAATATATGATGAACCTGAAAATAAAGGTTAGAATTAGGGTGTTGTGTAAAGGTTCACTAGAAATTTCAGATATAGGGCTTTCCTCAAAAATACAAAAGTAAAAAGGAAGTGGCTATAGGAAATATAGATGGAATTCCTGGGGGTAACTTTGCTATTCAGTCAATGGAAACACCCAACTTCATGAAAGGGAAGCTTTTTCCTATAGTGACAAGAGATGAAAACTTTCTATTAATAGCAAGGGAGGAAAACAGGAAGAAGGAAAATTAACTTACAAGTTGTTACATTTGTGATCTCCATTAATCATTCCTGTGCATAGAATGTACTATATTTCAACTTAAATAGTGAGACTGAATATTCAGCATAAAATGAACTCATTAGGAGCTCTTGATCTCTCTGTCCTTTTTCAAACTTCCCCCTTTTGGCTTCTGTGGCACTGACTAGATTCTTCTGATGAATTCTACTTGGACACATCTGGCTGCTCCTCTTCTAACTCCTTCACTGGCTTTTCTCCTTTGCCCTTCCCTCTAAAAAGAAGCATGCTCCAAGACTTGGAACTCATCTCCTTTCTGTTTCCTATGTATGCACTCTTTTTTTGGCAATCTCATTTACTCCCATGACATTAATAATTATTTCTATGCCAATAGATTTCAAAAGAATGTATCCAGTTCTAACCTCCCTGGATTACAAACTCCAGTTCTAAATTTCCCACTGCTTGCTACCCATCTTTTCCAGGATGTCCTGAGGGCATCTCAAAAAGGTACAAAATTGAATTCATCATCTTTCTCCCGAACCAAGATGTTGCTCTTGACTTGTTTCTTTTTAGTTAATGGCATCAACATTCTTTCCAGTCCCAAAGCTCAAAACTTTGGAGTCACCTTTAACTTTCTCCTCCCTTTCTCCTTTACTTCCTTTTAACAAATCTTTTCTATTGATGCCTTTTATGTTTTTTTTTACATCGCATTAATCTCCTAATGTATTCCATTCAATCCCTTACAGAGCAACCATCTCTTATTTTTTTTTTGTAAAAAAAGGAGGTAGGGGAAGGAGGGAGTATCATTTTTCAACAGTTGTCTGGTTCCATCTTACTTTCAATTAGTCATGAGTCCCCATTGATACAACTTTCAAAATGTGTCCTGAATTCATCTAATTCTTTTCTATCTCTACTGTCACCACCCTCTTGAAAGACTATAGTCCTTTTTGCCTGGACAATTGCAACAGACTCCTGACTGGGATATTAAATTATAGTCTGTCCCAACTCCAATCTATCCTATATACTGGTACCAGATTAATTTTCCAGCAGCAGAACTTTCTGATCACATCATTCCCTGGTTAAAATCCTTCAATAGCTTCCCTTTGAGTTAAACCTATAGTTTAGCATTCAAAACCCTTCACAATCTGTCCTTAAACTTCCTCTTGTACCTTATTTCTCAATAATCCTCTATTGTGTTCTTTATGATCCAATAAAAATAGTCTACTCATTATTTCACAAACATGCCTATCTCTTACCTTTTGATCATGCTATTTCTTCATCTGGAATGTTTCCTCCCCCAGAATCACCTTTCAGAATTCTATTCCTCTTTCAAGGCTAAGCTCATATGCTACCTGTTTCATGAAATATTCTTTCAACTCTCCAGCTAAATGTGATTTCTCCCTTCTCTAAACTCTGCTAACTAATTGTTTAAACCTCTTACAATTTTAATCATTAGGGTTGTGCTTGGATTACATTCATTCCTTTCTCTTCATTCACATGCTCATAGCATTAGTTCAGGATGCCAAATCCAGTGGTCTTTCCTCTGTCCTTATTCTCTTAGACCTATCAGAAGCCTTTGACACTTTATCACTCTCTCCAATTTAGTTCTTCCTTCTTTCTAGGTTTTACGTCTCACTCCTGGTATTCATTCTACCTATCTGATCTCTCTTTTTCAGTCTTCTGTGATGGATCCTCTTTCATAGCATGTCCTCTAACTGAAAGTGTCCCTCAGGGTTCTATCCTTGGCCCTCTTCTCTTCTCTCCCTATACTATTTCACTTGGTGATCTCATCAGCTCCCGTGGATTTAATTGCCATTTCTAGGCTGATTACTTTCAAATCTACCTTTTTGCCTGAAACTTTCTATTAACCTTCATCTCACATCTCTAACTCCTTTCAGACAGCTCATATTAGATATCTAGTAGACATCTTAAACTCAACATGTCCCAAACATAACCCATTATCTTTCTGCCTAATCCCACCCTTCTTATATTCCTTAATACTGGATTGGGCAACACTATCCACCCAGTGTCCCAGGCTTACAACTGGGAGGCATTCTGGATTCCTCATTATCTCTTGCCCTGTTATCCAATCTGTTGCCTGTCAATTTCGCCTTAGCAATATCTCTTGAATATCCTCTCTTCTTTCTTGACACTGCTACACTAATGCAGACTCTCATCACCTCATATCTGAACTATTGCAATAGTCTGTTAATCAGTCTCTTCTTTTTACTCAAAGTCTTTCTCAACCCTTTTTTAATTCTAGTGCCTTCTCTCTTAATTATTTCCTGTATATCCTGTATAATTATCCTGTATAATATATCTTGCAAGCTCAGTTCAGAATTTTTCATTTCTCACCTTGCTTTACAATTATGGTACAAATCTGAATTCTCCACAATCCCTACATCTCCCAATCTTCCTTTTTAGCTTCCTTTTGTATGTGTCTTTCCCAATTTAGATTGTAAGTTCCTTGCAGGTGAAAACTCTTTTTTCGTATTTGTATTCTCAGTTCTTAGCATAGTGCCTGACACATAGTAGGTATTATGTTGTAGTTGATAAACACAGTGTTTATCAAATTTGAAAGTTAATGTTATTGATTATTGATGTCTTCCTTTCCCCTTGACTCCCTACTCAATATTAATCTGATCTGTGTGCATGTCATATTCCCCTAGCAAAATGTAAGCTCCTTGAGGTCAGGCTTTGTCATTATATGTTCATCAATTAAGAATAATAGGAGCTCACTAGTTTTCTTACTTGTGTATATACCAATACAATATATCAAGAATTTGTACCTCCATTAGTTCATATGTATACTCTGATTAATTTTTAAGTACTTTGAGGGCTTAACTGATGTTTTACTAATCTTTATATCCCTGGCATTTGTCTTCTACAGAGTAGATATTCGATAGATATGTAATGAATTAATTTACTGAAATTTAGAAGGAATTTTTTGCTAAGTTATTGTCAGAAGACAACAGGGAGGAACTTAAGTCTAATGACCTTCTTACATTATATGATATTGATTACTTTTTACTACAACATAGAAGGAGATGAGCTGGTAATGATATGGATGACAGCAGGCATGATACTATAAAAATAAACATCAATCTACTGTTATGAAAACAGCATGAGATACAAGGAAGACTATAACAGTAGTCTTAACAGTCAGAAATGCAATTTTGCCTGCTGTGTTTCCTGTCTACTTCTATATGTCTAACATATTAGACAAATTAATATTTAATTCAGTTCCACATTAGCCTTGTCAAACAGTAGTGCAGAGCATAAACACCTGCGCTATCACGCATTGTGTGAGTTTGACAGGCAGCGGAATCTTGCCTTTTTCTGTATCCCTGTGGTGCTGCTGATACAACCTCATAACTCCAGTCACCTTCAAAGAAAGCTTTATGTGATAGCCATCATTATACCATAAGTCAAAGTGATCTAGGGACAGAAATGAGAAAGGAAACCTTAATTTAAAATACTCTAGAAAATAATGCAGCAAGGTCTCGGATAACATTAAAATACAAACACTAACTTCTTTCATTCACTTAACCAAATCTATAATGAAGAGCATGGATTCAAGGCAGAGAGGTTGGTTAAGTATTTTCTCTTTTAAAAAACTGTGCATGGAACAACCAATCAAAAAGCATTGATTGAACTTAGATTGTATATACACCAGGTAACTGTGCTAGGTGCTGGGAGCACAAAGACAAAAATTACTCAGCCCCAACCCTCAAGTCAGTTAATCAGTAAGCATTTATTAAGTATCTGCTAAGTTCTGGGAATACAAAGGAAGACAAAAGAAACACACTGTTCTAAAACAGCTCAGAGTCTAATGGGTAAGAGAAGGGAACTATCAATTTCATTGCACTTACTATGTGCCAGGTGCTTTATAAATATCTCATTTGAGCCTCAAACCCTTCTAGATAGAGAGTATTATTATCTCCATTTTAAAGCTGAAGAAACTGAGGAGGACAGAGATTAAGTGACTTGCCAAAAGTCATACATCTTACAGGAGTGTATGGGTCAAAATTTAATTCAGGTCCTCCCAATTCCAGGACCAGAGTTCTAACCAGTTCTAGCTAGTATAATACACGTTAGTTGCTTCTTCTCTTTTCTACTGTAATCTAGTTGGTGGTGGGTCTGGGTAGGCAGTGAAGGTATAAACTTAGTGGTAAAAACAAAATATATACCAAGTAATCTTTTATAGTACACATACCAAGCTAGCCTCCTTCCCAAAGCCCATTTAATCATGGGTGTGAATTAGATTTGTGTACCAGAGAGGGCAACCATTTTACTCAGCCCCATTCCCAAAATGTACTTCCTCTTCATGGTGATCTTGTGTATAATTTATCTTTCAAGTTCAGCTCAAATGCCACATGAAGCAACAAGATGGTGCAAGGGATAAATCCTGGGACTAGGAGTCAATTATTTACATTTGTGACATTTATTGAAACTGAGGAGATGAAAATTGTGGCAGGGAATGATAGAAGACAGACAACTTTGGATGATAGGGCATTACTAAGGGAAACTAGATGTAGTTATAATGTTATTCTAGGTAGCATGGGGACATTGGGCCTAAGGAAAGTAGGGGACAATCTATGGAAAATCATGGTGAAAGAGGAAGGGGGAGGGCACCAAAGATAAACTTCACCACTCTACAATTTTGTCAAGTGGCAGCCTTAGCACAAAGCAGACCTGTAAGGGTTCTGCTAAGTACCATCTTGTCTATAATTAGGCAAAAGGGAAGTAGCTACATTGATTCCAAAGTGGATATAATTATACCTTTTTTTCCATACGTCTTATTCGGAATAGATGCCTTTTGGTTAGTGGCTCTCATTCTTTTCCTGTCTCTGTAAGATTACTTAGAGTTAAACCTAGTGAGGGGGTTCCTTATTCTCTCTCATAAATCCAAGAGAATATATAGTGGCATCTAACCTCAAAGGAGAAAAAGCTATAAATAAATTTATCTATTTAAGATCTTTCTGTATAGATATATGTATATATTTCAACATCAACATGTTTAAGAGTTTATCTTTGTCCCCTCCCCCAAATCTATCCCTCTCTCTAACTTCTACATTTGGGTTGAGGGAACAACCACCCAGATTTGTAATTCAAAATCATTCCTTACTTTGCATTCTTCTTCAACCACTATATACAATTAGGTGCCTAGTTTTTTTGATTCTACCTCCACAATATTTCTAGTGTGCATCACCTTCTTTCTACTCACAGATCACCCCAGTTCAAATCCATATAACCTCTTACCTGGACTATTGTGATAGCCTTCTAATTGATCTTCCTTCCTCAAGTCTCTCCCTTCTCGAATTCATTCTCTGCACAGATGCAGCTCCAACCTACCTTCCCAGACTTACTGTACATTATACTATAATCCAGCCGATTTGTCCTCTTTTTTTGTCCTTCACATATGAAAATTGATCTCCCTTCACTTTATTTTTGTGCTAGCTATCATTCCCCCATGCCTGGAATGCTATCTTTTCTTAGCTCCTCGGATGTCTCATTCTTTCCAAGCTCACCTAAAGTGTTCTGTCCTATAGATATTGACTTTCTTGATCCTCTAACCTCCAGCTTGGAAATACCTGGTTGTAATATGACTTTCATGAATCCAGAGCCACATCCACATTAGGAAGGAGCATGAGAAGAGGGCTTTAGTGAGGAGCTGATTCTTGAATTCTTTGTAATGGATTGAGATAGCTAGCATCCTCAGGTACCAATTACACTTAATTACAAGAAAGTCAGAAGCTATCCTGATGTTCACATAGATTGGCATCATTATCTTCATGAAATCATTCTTATGACTGTTGGTAGGAAATCTGAGCGGTGGTAAGATGTGTTAAAATCCCAAACTAATCAGATTTAATGAATGCATTTTGTCACTTCAGGGAAGATACGGTTTATACATAATGCTGATTCTCTTTCCTTTTCCCAACCCTTCCCCCCCTTCATGTTTTCCTGCTGTTCATTTGTTGTTATGTGCTTTACTTCAGGAGTCATCCATTAAGGTAAACTGCACTTTCTGTGTTTCCATTAAATGCTGATAGGCAAGATTTTGCTTAACAAAGTACTTTTCACCAGCAGCAATGGATTTTGAAAGACTACAACGGTATAATGTTTAAATGAATGGGAACTAAAGAATTAATGAGGAAAACGTATTACACATGCTAAAATGAAATTTTTGTCCAGTCATTTTTTCAGTTGTGTCTGACTCTTTGTGATCCCGTTTTGGCTTTTCTTGGCAAAGATACTGGAGTAGTTTCCCATTTCCTTCTCCAGGTCATTTTACAGATAAAGAACTGAGGCAAATGGGGTTAAGTGACTCACCTAGTTTCATACATCTAGTAAAAGTCTGACACCAAATTTGAACTCACAAAGATGAATCTTCCTGACTGGAGGCTTGGCACTGTATCCACTGTGCTACCTAGTTAGCATTTTTTTAAAAGGACCTACCTACCAACACATGATAAATTTTGCAGTACATCATAAAATTATAATAATGATTCATTTTAGATCATATATTATAGTTAAAAGTGCTTTTCATTCATTATCTCATTTAATCCTTATAGCAACGTTATGAGGTAGATATTGCAATAATGAGGGTATCATAATCCTCAATTTACAGATAAGGAAACTGAGAGTAGGAGTATTTAAATTCTTCGTAGGTGAAATAGTAACCAAGAGGCAAAGTTGGGATTTGAATCCCAGTCTTCTGCTCCTTCCATTGCACATACAAAGCTGTTGCACTAAAAATCGTTTGGATCTAAAGAGGCTTTATGAGTTAGTTCTCTACCTCCTAGTAGAGTAACATTTAATTTACATATATATCTAAATAATTTTCTACTTAAGATTTTTCAAGGGAGATTGTAATAACTTTGTTAAGCAGTTGTACCAGTGTTTAGCAAAACTTGCTTTCTAAATATTCTTCATAACTTAATTTGTCCATATTCTTAAAATATAAAAGAAAATATACACAAGCTGAAAGACAGGAAGGAAATTGAAAATCATCTTCCTGATATATATGTATATATATACTTCCTACTGAGAGAGCTAAAATATTGTCATAGGCCTTTGCATGTATTATGTATGTCAAATAATGTGGTGAGAGTTTCTTCTGGATTCACTTTGTGAGGAATTTTTTAAAATGGACAGTGTGAATTAGATTCTTTATGGTGAGTCACAATAACATATAGATTACATGATTCAAATGGAAAGAGCTCCTATAAGCTCCCTTGAGTAAAAGGACCATTTCTTTCTTATTCAATCAAGCAACAAATTAAAGGAGCAAGCATTTATTAAGTGCACATTGTATGCCAAGTCTTAATAGTAGGCACTGTGAAGACCAAAACAAAAGAAAGCAATACCTGTTCTTAAGGAATTTAAATTCTACCATGTGATTTTTAAGAGAAGTTAATAGCATTCAGAGGTTTAGGAAATGCTAACAGAGAAGATGATACAGTCTGCTGAACTTTGAGGCAAACTATAGAGTCTAAGAGGTGTTAGACAAAGATGCAGTCCACAATACTCTTGAGTGTAGGTAACCACAGGGATCCTTATACATGGTTTAGTGGCCACCTCCCCATTTCTATTTGAATTTGACACAATTTTTCTGAGATATGGAAAAATGGTGATGAGAAGGAAGTACATTCCACAGATAGTGGATATCCTGTGTATGTGGTTAGGAGATGGAGTGTTACATCTAAGGAACAGCAAGAAGACCAGTATGCTTTGGGTATAGAGTACCTGAAGAGGAGGGAGTATTGTGTAATGAAGGTGAAAGGGTAGATTGGAGTTAGGTTGTAAAAGTTTTAAAAGGCCAAACAGAAGAGTTTGTATTTAGAGTGTGGAGCAGAAGAGTGATAGCTACACATTTTAAGAAACAAACTATATGGGGCAGCTAGGTGGCCCAGTGAATAGAGTACTGGCCCTGGAGTCAGGAGGACCTGAGTTCAAATCTGGCCTCAGACACTTAATACTTACTAGCTGTGTGACCTTGGCCAAGTCACTTAAGCCCAATTGCCCCTATCCCTTTAAAAAAGCAAAAAAAAAAAAAGAAACAAACTGTATAATAGAAGTTCAAAGTTTCCTATACGATACCTTCTTTGTATATTGGAATAGGGAAGAGAAATAAGGAAATAAGCATTTATATATTGTCTATCACATACTAAGTACTCTTCTAAGATTTCTCTTTCACATGATATCTCTCTCTTTATCTTTCTGTCTCTTTTAAGAAAATAACTTCTCATTTGATCCTCCCAACAATACTGTGACATACGTGTATGGACATCTTTGTTGATGATTATTAATTTCATATTTTTTAAAAAAAGAATAATCTCAGCAACAGCTAGATGGCACAGTGAATAGAGCCTGGCTCTGGAGTCAGGAGTTCAAATCCGGCCTCTGACATTTAACACTTACTAGCCATGTGACTTCGGGCAATTCACTTAACCCCAACTGCTTTCCAAAAAGCAAAAAAAAATAAAAAAAGAATAATCTCAACAAAGTTTTTGAAAGCCACTTTGCCCAACTCCAAATTATGTAAATAGTCCATTCTGGAAGAAAATGATTTCTTTGGCCATCATTCAAAATAGGTACTATTTAAATAATTTCTGTTTTCAATCATTTTATCACACATTTCTCTTCTAAAGACATTGTTAGCACCTTTGGAACTTTTGACTAGCCTTTTCTAGTCAATTTTCTAATCATTCTCGGAGATATAAATTATGTCTTCTTGTATACTTTTCCACAGAGTGTAAACTGATGTGATTCTATAAAACTATGCTAAAATTTCATTACTGATGCCTTGAAGTTATAAAATCTGGATTTGAATTTGAGTGACTATTCAGGCAACATGATACAGTGGAAAGATAATCAGATTTGGAATCAGAAAAGACCTGGTTTGTAATCCCACTTTTGACCCTTGGGAGCTATACGATCCTGAGGTTTAATTCCTCTTTACTTAAATGAGGATGAGAATAACTGTAGTACCTGCTTAACTGTTACCATAATATATAGGGAGTGGTAGGTTAGACTGGAAAACCTCACATGAAAGTGAGCATACATGCTTTAGTTTTATGGGGAGACACATGTGCTCAGGCTTCTTGCTAAAAAGGTTTGTATTTAAGGTGGCAGCAGTTCCTTGTTGGCCTGTATGGTATGGGGCTGTGTCAAGCAACTTTGGTGACTGAAACATGAAGAGCTGCCTGTTCAGTAAGTTATAAGAATGAAGGGAAACAGCTTCTGTTCTCTATGGATTCTTCTTGGTTTGAAACACAACTCTTGCTTGAACTGGGATGCTGGGTGTGACATATGTAATATGTAAAGATTCTTTTAAATCTTAAAAGGCACTGAGTCTCAGTTTTCTGACTCCGGAAATACTGGAAATACTATGTAAAGTACTTTGTACAGTGGAAAAAGACATTTTAAATCATAATGTAAGCTCAAAATATAAATATAAACTGCTATTATTATAATAAAACATTCACGTCATGTGTGTTTATGATTAGTTGGAAAGAGAGAGCTATCAAAGAAAAAAGCTGGACAAATCACTGTTGTATCAGAGTTTACCTTTTTCTCCAAAGGAAAAAAAGTTTTACTATATGAAATTTTGACTCATTCCTATTTACAAGGGAGAACAATATCATTAAATTCCATTTGTGAATGTGCAGAGTGTTATTGTCCTCCAACTGATGAGTGAGATGAACTCTGAGGTCACGTCCAGCAACTTACTGTGAACCAAAAAAGTCTGTCTCGATGTTATGCCATGGGTTGAAGGATAAGGGCGAAAGAACTTCCTATGAGAACTCTCCCTTTCATAGTGATACATGAATATACTTCTGTAGTTTTATTTCTGAGATGGAGTGATGATTTTTTTTTTCTTAGAAGACACAGTGAATTATTTCCTACAGTGCTTTGCTGCTCTTATCTTCCTAAAATTGGAGGTTTTCTTTCCCCTATTCAGAGAGTTCTAAAGCTGATTCCAGGTACTCTTTTCAGCTCCAGTAACCAGGAAGCACATCTTGTTTTGTGCTGGAAGGTTGGTTCAGGTCAGCTAGTCTGTCATTTTCTTTCCGCTGAAAAGAAGAAATTATGTCTTTCTTTTTAAAAATTTTCTCTGCCAGTTTCTGTCTTTTTATAACTGTTTGCAAATTGTTGGCTTTGTATTTAAGAGGCAACACTAGGGAAAAGCTAAAAAGGAAGTGATTGTTGTTCTTTATCCTTCTTCTTCCTGTCCTTGCATGTTCATCCAGTGTCTTAGTCTCTGACCTCCCATCTTTTTCAGTGAGGATACCCTATTCTGAAGTGAAGAGAAACATGAGGGAATCTCTTTGCATCTTTTTAAAGATGCTTTGACAGAATAAGGATTGTGGGGATTTTGGAAAATGTGTGGTTCCCCTACATTCATACATAGTCACCATGACTACAGAAGAACTGTGGTCCTAATAGACTTCACAGAGCATATTTCCATGCTATACATAATCAAGGACAGAGGGCAGAAAGAAAGGGAAATGATGAGGGAAATTCACTTTCTTTTCTTTCATCCAGCTTTCAGGCAGAGCAGTGGGGATAAATTATTGGCTTTAGGGAAGAGGCACTATGAAATTCTTGAGAGCAGAGACTGTCCTTATCTTTTTTTTTTGTACCCCCAGAGCCCAGTACGATACCTAGTACATAGTAAGTGCTTAAAATATGTCTTTTGATCCTGGCAAAACCTGGCCTAAGACATAGCTGCCAATTTGACTATTTGCTTGGTACTAAGTGACCTAGTTTCTTAATACTGTGGGATTCTTTCCCCAGGAGTCCAAATTATAAAGAAATTTATAAACACTGTGAAGTACTTTGTGCTTTGGGAATATGCAAAGTGTCCACATCTGCTTTATTTGGAGAAAGGTAGTTCAAGCAAAGCAAATGGTCAAATTAGGTGACTCTCTGTCCCCTGAACATGTGCCATGGCCCTCATGTTCTTCTCAGGCTGTTCCCAGTCACTTGGAAGGGTTTCCCTTCTGATTTTTACTCTCTTCTTCCCTTTATAGACCATATCAAATGATTCCCCTTTCAGGAACCCTTTTCTGATTTGCCCCAGTTGTTAACAACCTTACCTCTAAAATCTTATTTGTGATTGCCCAATATTCTAATCATATAACTTTGTGTTAACACAATCTGTATTCGGCTTACCCCAAATCCCCTACCTATTCAACAGTAAATTTTCTGAGGAAAAGAAATGCACTTTATCTGAACAATTCTGCCCCTTTCCCATTCCAAGAACCTAGTAATAGTGACAGTAAGCACTTAATAAATATGTGTCTTAATAAATTATAATAAAAATTCATATATAGTTTATCTGTAGACTGCATACTTCTTCATGGATGTAGAGAAGAACTTACCCAGAACTTGTCCTAGTTTATTTTGTCAGTGCTTGTACATAATCCTAGGGTTCGGGGCTGGGAGGGACCTCAGGAATCATCTAGTTCAACTACCTCAGTTATATAAATGCCTCTCTTCATCCCAACCATTTCCCCCCTGAATGCTCATTGATTAGTTCCTTGTATCTCAGTTTCTTTCTTTATCAATATTTCTCACACATCTTTCCTCCTATTGTTTACTCTCTTGCTAAAAGACTGAGAAAACTCTCCTACTCTACTCTCTTTTTAGGAACTTTTTCCTCACTTGCCCCTTCCCAGTCATAATGAATTGATTCCCCAGCTAAGAAGTGGATACAGAACACTTTTTCTTCTATCTAACCCAGAAGTCAGTAACAGACACTATATGACCTGGGACAAGTCAGGGTTTCCTGTACTTGCCCATAGTAGAGAATAATAAAATGAGACACTTCTGGCAATATTCCATTGACAAAAGGATACATAAACTTACCAGAAGGACAACTCTCCATATAGTATTTTGCTGGCATAAAATAACAACAATTATTTTAATGGCAACTGGCATCAGATGACATTTCACTCAAAAGAGAGAGCATGGGAAGTGGTCTGAGAGAATGATCATTTCTTTAGCAGCTGCAAAGAAAAGGATAAAACTCATTTTTTAGGGGGGGGCACAAAGGAGCAAATCTGAAATTAGGCATTATTTTATTTTTAATAAATTTGCATTTTGGAAAATGATTTATTCAGGAATTGTGATATATTGGAAAGGACAATGGTTCTGAAGAATTTGTTATAGTCACTTAACTTCCTTGGATCTCAGTTTTCTCATTTGTAAATTTAGAGGATTGGATTAAGATCTTTGAACAAACATTTGAAATCTATTTCTATTATACTTGACTTGTGCCCTTTCTTGAGGGCAGAAATAATGTTAGGTTTCTGTGTACCTATCTATGACTCTAACACAATAGGCAAGGATTAAATGTTTTTAGATGTTGATAAGTGTTACTTTTTCTAATCTTTCCTACTGACATTTTAATTCTAAAAAGTGAGGTACTGTAGTCTGGTTCTACTTTATACTTGATGACCTTCATTAATCTTCGTGATTTTCACTTGTGGCATCAGTAGTTTCACACGACAAATCTATTCAGATGCCTCAGAGTGGCATGAGTTGATACTGGACATTTGAAGTTTATGATAGCAAAGCATAAGCTCTGGAAAGTTCTACCAACACGTAGGGACTTCAGGTATGGTTTGGGTGACAAGTTGTAATTGCTTTCTAAAGCACTAAGTGTAAAGATGTAGATCACTTGACAGCTGGTCTTGACCATTAGCAACAAAGGAAATCCTCTAAAACACAATCAACTCAATAACTTGTACCATCTTTCTATGTTTACTCCACCATCTTGACTCTTCATCCTCCTTTCTTCTTTCATAATATTAGTGGCACAAAGCAGAAAACAAAACAAAACAAAAACAAACCAAGGTTGAGTGTTGCAGTAAATATATAACTTTTAAACCATTTATAGATTTCTTTTTCTCAATCAGTGAATCAATTCCTTACTGGAAAGACTGGGCCATTCTCCTTACCAATAAACACAGAAGGCATAAAGAAGTCACAGCTAGATGGAAGGATAGCTCACAAATCATTCTCAGTTAGTGAAGGTACTTTCATCAGGTACTCAAAGGCAACATGAAATAACATTTCACAGGACCCTTGGCATTACACCTTGCAGGGCATAACATGAACATAAGGCAGGAAAGAACCATGAAGGTAATTGCAGCCAGCATCTATTGCAGAGGATACAATCCTGAAACATAATTTATTAGAATCTCTAAACTAAGCATATACCTTGAAAAGTGGTGTCTGCAGTACAAAGATTGGGGTGGTGTATCAGCAATGCAGTATTCACAATGCCTACAGTAACTATAAATATGCTGATATAGTTATTAATCACAAAATGGAATAGGCTCTCTACATAAGAAATATAGATAGTGCATTCATTTAAATACCAGAAGACTGAGTCCCA
>CM053591.1:95197272-95226101 GCA_028646515.1 Pseudochirops corinnae
CAACTTTTTAAGGCATTCTTCTCCTCATTGGTTTTTTGGGCCTCTTTTGCCATTTGAGTTAATCTATTTTTTAAGGTGTTATTTTCTTCAGTCAGGTTGTTGACTCTCTTTTCATGATTTTCTTGCATCATTCTCATTTCTCTTCCCAGTTTTTTCCTCCATTTCTCTTATTTGGTTTTGAAAATTTTTCTTAAGCTGCTCTTAAGTTCTGACTGTGTTGTCTTCCTCCTGTTCCATACTTTGATCCTTTTTGTCCCCAAAGAAGGAATCTAAAGTTTGGTTGCTATTCTTACTTTGCTTCCTTTGCCTGCTCATGTTGCCAGTGAATTACTTGATTTTTTAGCTCTGTGGAATTCTGCTTCCAGACAGGAAAGTTCTTTCTCAAATCGCTGAGATTTTCACAGCTGCTGGAGCTATTAGGAGGCTGCTGCAGCCCCCACCAGCTTTGGCTCACTGAAAACACACCCCAGGACCACCACCCAAGACCACAATCTGCATCCAGGCCACTCAATGCAAGGGCACTTAGCCTCTTAACTATTGCTTGGCCCCCCTGCAGTCTGCAAGCCTGGAGCTGTGAAGCAGCCACGTGGAGGTGGCTGCAGGGCTGTTGCTTCTACTGCTTCCTTGCCCTGGAGTTTGGCTAGACCACTTTCCTCCCCCAAATTTAGCTGAGTTCCACTGATCTTTCCCTTAGTCCTTGTTTCTTATGGCTTGATAATTCTGGAAACTTCCCCAGCTGCTGCTGATCCACTCTCCTGAAGCTCCAGCTGTGGCTTGTCCTGGCTGTTCCAGGACCAAGCCATAGTTTCAGGCCAGGCTGGTTTTGGCTCCCAGTGTGTTGCAATGAGCTGTTCCTGCCCAGCTGCCTTCAGCAGGGGATGTGTTTTTCTGTATTTTTGTGAGTTTTGGAGCCTAAAATTTGTTTAGAGTTATATATTATGGGAATTTGAGGTGGCTATGTGGGAGCTGTGAAACCTTGTTGTTTCTGCACCGCCATCTACAACTTTATCTTCTAACACATTTATTTGTCTTCAATTCTTTCCTTAAGAGCTTTTATTTCATAAAAAAATATCTCTCATTTCATTTCTTGTACATATTCATATAGTCCTTATTTTGCCTTTCATTCTCTATTTGATGTTATGAAGTTAGATTTATACTAATTTTTGATACTGATGAATGTATTCTTTTATTTATTCTCTTCAGCTCTAATGCCTAAATTTGTGCTTTGTGCCAAGGTCTTGGCTCTAACTCTGCCAGTAGTCTGTCCTACTTGGTCTCACTCTGGGTTAGCTGCATTGTTCTGTTAACCTATACCTGTTGGGGTTCAGTCCCCCTGGATCTTTGAGGTTTAGAACATTCATTCTGCAGAGCCATCTTTAGTTTCCCTGGAAAGAGTGATAGAGACCTCATGGTCCATGAGCCTGGTTTCTGTAGGTCTGAGCATTGTGGCCCCAAACTGATCAGCACTGTGTGGAGCACTGCCTTTTGATGCTCCTGGGGGCTTTTGTATCAGCAAGGCAAAGTCAGCTTCCAAGGTTCAGGTTACCAGCACAGCAAACCCCATTTATTCAGCAAAACATTCACAGAACAGAGAAAGTCAAAATACAGTGTAACTCATTCATTTAGTGAGTAAGTTCTCAATTCAGTTGCAAAGTACCAAGGTCCAAGTATCCCACCCCTGGATCTGTAGTCAAAATAGGCCACTCCTGGGCAGTACATTCATTTAGTCTCTTCTCAAATGGAGAATAGTTTCCAATCATAAACGAAGTACATTCATTTAGTCAATCATAGAGCACAAAAAGGCCAAAAGTTTCCCACCCCTGGACACTACTGAACTACGATACCATCCATTAACACCAAGCACTTTCTCAAAAGTGGCAAGAGAGAGCACAAAAGGCCATCCACCCTTAAGTTACAACAAGGTTAAGATATCATCTCAGCATTGAAAACCCAAGGAAAGGCCTTTCTTTCATCTTGAATTGAGGTGAGCCCTCAGCAATCTCAGTTCCTGGAGAGACAAGGCTCAACAAAGCCATAGTCAATGTCCTTATCAAGTCATTCTCTGCCTGTAGAACATTCCCAGAAGCCCTGAACCAATAGCAAGTTTCCAGGACCTCTACAACAGCAGCATTGTCCTTCACCAGGTAAATCTGGCAAAACAGTGTCAAAACAGACAAACAAAATACCAGCATCACAGCCATGCCTCCTCAGGTCTCGACAGCTATGGGTGGCAGTTCTCAAAAGTCCTGGACAGCTTCAGTGGGCCCTTAGCAGTCTTTCTCTCAGCAACTCAGGCTCCACAATACTGGATACTGCTCTCCAAAAGTCCTTCTGGCCTCCCTGCTCGGGCTTTCTCTCTGCTTGGACTTTCTCTCTAAATCCACAGCTCCTCCCATTCAACCCTCTCTCTTCATGTCAACAAGTCCATCCCACCAGTGGGATTCACAAGCTCTGGGTTTCAACACCCAACCCAAAAACCAACACAACACAGGGATTCCCTAAATTCTATTACCATTACAGCTTTATAGTTCCCTATCTTGAGTCTTTGTATACATTCTGGGGTTTACTCAGGAGAACAATCCCCTCTTGTTGTCTTTGGACAACTTTGTAGGGTATATGTATCCAATAGCAGGAGAGCCCTCCTTTCCTGTTGTTCATGGACTTCTAGTTGATGTTTTCTGTGATTCTGGGATGGGAGAAGTGATAATGTCATTTCTCACTGGATTTATTGATCATTATATAGTCTGATGTGAACTTCAGGGTTTTACTGGAGTAGTAGGTATGTGCAAGTGAAGCAGCCTGCCTCCTATTCAAGCAGCCATCTTGTCTAGAAATCACCCAAATATTTTATATAAGAGAACAGTTAGAATGGATCAACCGCCAAAAATTTGTTAAGTGTTGACTATATTTTAGGCACTGAGCTAGACACTTAGGCAAAAATGATAGACCGCATGCCCTCAAGGAGTTTATATTCTAACTGGGGACACAACACACACACACACACACACACACACACACACACACACATACACACACACACATTTATCTTTAAGGTGCTGGATCTTGAGTCAGGAAGATCTTAGTTCAAATGCAGCCTCAGACACTTATTAGACGTGTGACCCTGGACAAGTCAACTAATCTCTGCCACTGGAGAAGGAAATGGGAAATTATTCTAGTATCTTTGCCAAGGAAACCCCAGGGACAGTATTTGTGTGCTGCAGTCCATGGGCTCATAAAGGTTGGACATAAATAAATAACTGAACAACATAACTATATTACCAAAAAACAACATAAGCTAAGTTGGTGGTATTTAGGGGTAGGCATTGCCAAATAGGTAACTAGAAAAAAAAATCTCGCACTTTTGAATCTTCCCTTTCCCTCATTTCTTGATATTCAATCACTTACCAAAACCTGTCAATCTTATTTTCACAGTACATCACTCATTCCTCCCCATCTCTCCACTTACATTGCCATCCCTAGTGCCCGTTATTATCATTTTAATTGCTTTTAAAGTAATCTCTATTCTTTATATTCAGTCCTTCATATAGCTGCCAAAATAATTTATCTTTCTCAGGAATAGGTCTGACCTGTTCCCTACTCAAAAGGGTCCTATGGGTTCCTATTATTTATAAGATAAAAATTTAAAAAAAAATCCAACCAATTTTTTTCCCCCTTATTTCACTCCATTCCCTTCCACAAACTCTATTATAGCCAAACTTGGCAGTGATCTCATTTTGCCCACTCCTGCCTCTGGGCATTGGTTGATGCAGGCTGGCCTCATGCTTAGAATAAACTTCCTTCTCATTTCCAGCTGTTGCAATTCTTCTCATCCTTCTATATTATGTTCTCTATGAAACTTTTCCTTATTTGTCTTTGTCTGGATTTTTCTTTTTCTCATAACACAGTAACTAGTGTCAAATATTACTGTATTACAGAACTTCAGAGTTGGAAAGGACTTCAGAGGAAATTGAACTCAACCCAAACCTGAAAAAGAAATCTATGTGCAGCATGACGAGGAGGCAGGTCAGGCTCTACTTAAGGACTGCAAGTGAGGAGGAAGCCATGACCCCTTCCCCTTGCAGTTTGGGATAGCTCTCATTGTTAGGAAAATTTTCCTTCTGTCAACTCTAATTTTGTCTCTTTCCAACTTCACCCCATTGCTTCTAGGTCTTCCCTTTGTGGTTTTGTGGAGGAAGTCTAATCAATCGTCCACATAATAGTCCTTCATATATTGGAACACAGCCATTGTTTCTTTTTGAGTATGTATTTTATCTCTTGCCCTCCTTAGAACATAAGGTCCTTGAATGCAGAGACTGTTATTTTTTCATCTTTTTAGTCCCAGTATCAAGCATAGTGCTTCACAAATAAGAGGCACTTGATAAATGTTCAATTGAATTGAATTAAATCATGTTTTAAACTAATCATGGTTTAAACAGGTTTTGGGGACCTAGCCTGGGAATATGATCACCTTGTGCATGCTGTACAACATTATTTCTATAGAAAAAATTATTTTAATGATTAACATTGGAACATGACTTATTCTTAGGGTAAAGATGGTTTGTGTACATCATGTTACTCTGTGTTTGTTAGTGGTATTTCAACAAAAAAGAAAAAAGAAAAAAACCAAATAAACCTAAATCCTTGTGAAAATTAAATGCTTAGAGTAACAACTTCTGAAATTTGTGTTGGCATGAAGAATCCTAAGCTCTGTATTCATACATTAAAAATACATGTGTATGTGACACTACTATGTATAGAACTCTATCAAAGGTTCCTGTGTCCTATAATATGAAACTCTAAAAACATTTAGTGGTGAAATATTGATTTTCCTCTTTAATTTCTGCTTTTACTTGAGGTAGCTGCTTGGTAAGACTTCCACTCTGAGGTCATGGTCTTTGATACCACATTTAATTCTTTATGGAAGAGATGTTTGCTTTTTATACCTTGCCTTTTGGTCTACTTTCCTATTTTTTCTCACTGTATTTATTTTTATACTACATCAAAATGGAGATAATGTTTCTCTTTCATCAAAGAAATCAGTTAAAAGGGAATTTGTCTATATTGTATCAAGGTTTCTTAATTGAATAATCTCATGTCACTTCAGTTTTGATTATTTTATTATTATTACTGCAGTGAGGTATCCAAAGGTGCCCATCATTTCTATTCTACTGAGTAGTTGATCCATCTTGGTGAGATACATACCCACCTATTTTCCCTTGATGGTTACTCCAGAATCACCATTAAAACAAACCAAGAAATTAATAGTTGCTCTGATTTTGTCAGAGTTCCAGAATGTCCATGTTGTTAAAGTTGTTCATTACCATCATATGATGCCCCTGTGTCAGACTCTAGATTTTTTTCTTGAATATCTTAACAATTTCCTCCTTTGCTCCATATCACTTGTGGTTTGGAGTTCATAAGCATTTGCTTAATTGAGCGAGCAAATAGAGGTTATGGGAAAAATTATAAAAAATTTCAAAGAAATATTAGGTGATTTTTTAGTACATTTAAGCTGTATTAGGAGCAAGAGAAAGATTGAGTAAAGGAAAAGAATCTTTCTCAGTGCAAATGGAAAGAAAATAATGGACAACAATGAGAATGAAAACTATGCAACTCTCATGTTCCCATTCTAGCTATAAAGGAGAATGATTTTCAGATGGAAAAGGGTAGAACAAAATGGCTAACATGAATTTGAAGTCCAAGATAAGTGATGTTCTATTGTCATAGTTTTTGCCTGCCCTAAATTAGTATAATACCTCTGACCCAAATTAATGTAATCCCGCTGACCCCAGCAGACTAGTTCTCTTGTTATTAAAATGAACAACAACAACAAACTTTCAAGTTGTCACTGATCTCCAAGGTATCTTACTGAACACTCTTGTAAATAGACATATGTTGTATTAATTGTCAAATAAGAGAAGGTAGGTAATTAAAATTATAGTTTCCACTGTGTTTTGTTAAATTCTATAATGAATTAATTTTTTTAAAGGATGGCTTATGATTGCTTGCAAAGGTAAAGTTGACCAATATAAGCCATCATGTTTCATTAAGAACATATTACACCAGTTAACTTTACTTCCTTTTTTGATAGGATTACTAGATGAATATATGAGAAGATTGACATTGACAGAAACATTTCACATTTCTGAACAATAATGAAAAATGTGTACTGAATAAAAGTACAATTAGATGGTTTCAGATTTTTTTTTGACAGACCTAAGAAAAAAGTATTGATTCGTGAATTGATGTCAACCATGAAAGATATCTTTTAAAAAAACTGCTTGCAACTCCCTGCCATATGACTTGTTCAGTTCCACATTTTTGCCAGTGTCCTAGATGAAGATACATTTGTCAAATTTATGGATGACACAAAACTAGTGGGGATAAGGAGGAAGACAGCCAATACCTTGGATGATAGATTTGGGATCCAAAAAGCTTTTGATGATCTGAAACAGTGGGTTGAACCTAACAAGGTAAAATTTAATAGAGACATATGTTCAATCTTGTACTTGAGTTCCAGAAATTCTTAGAAGGAGAGGTTCAAAAGAATTCATGTGAAGAAATCCTAGGTGTTCTAAAAGACTGCATGGTCAGCATGGATCAGCATTGTGATATGATAGCTAAAAGAATAAATAAATTCATAGGTTTCACTAATGGAAGGGCAAAGTCAAAAACAGACATTTATTAAGTGCTTACTATCCAGCATTAGAGAGCTCCATTGTACTCTTCATGGCCACAGAATCACCACATTTTAGAATATTTCAGTGACCTTCCAGTCAAACTGACACCTGGAAAAAGAATCTCTCATGTATTATACCCGCCAAGTTGTTATTCAGCCTATTCTTGAAAATCTCTGGAGAGGAGGAACTCTCAATCACCTGATGAAGTGTATATGACTATCAATAGCTCTAGTTGTTAGGAAGCATTTCCTGACGTCAAGCTTAAATATATTTGTTTTCAGTTTCCACCTGTTGACACTGGTTGTGCCCACTGAGGCCAAATAGAATAAGTATAATCCTTGTTTCATATAACAGTCCTTAAAATACTTGAAGATAACTACTGTATCCCACCTGAATTTTCTCTTCGTCAGGTTAAACATCATTTCTTCCACAATCAATGCTCATATGTCACACAAGGGCCTTCATCTCATCTTTCTCTGGACACCCACCAGTTTATCACTGTCTTCTTTAAATGTGATGCCCAAATCTGAACATAATGCTTCAGATATTGTCTAGGGAAAAGTACAGTTGGACTGCCATTTCCTGATTCTCAGAAGCTATCATTCAAGCAGCACAAGATGGCACTAGATTTTCTAGTTGTCATAGCACTTTATTTATTCAATTATTGAGATTGTATTCTTCTAAAGCCATCATAGATATTTTCAGACAATTTGTTATCTTATGCCCCCACGTGTAATACTTACAAAATTGATTTTTGTACCCAAATACAAGACTTTATATTTATTTCCATTAAACTTCACCTTTTCAGATTCATCTCTATATGTTAGCCTTTTTGGATCATGGCTATTTGAAATTTCTCCTACCTGGAGTATTGTGTCCAATTCTGAGTACCATGTTTTTAGAAGGGACATTGACAATACAGAATATACCCAGGAAAGGACATGAGAAGTGTTAAAGTAACTAGAAACCATGCCACATGCAGATTATTTGAAATGTCTCATAATGTTTAGCTTGAAGAAGTTAAGGCTTAGTTGGGATATAATAGAAGTGTTCAAATTTTTGAAAAGTTGTCACATGGAAGGGGCATCAGTCTTATTACACTTGGCCACCAATGGGGGGTGGAGGTTATATGAAAGCATATTTTGATTCATTCAGAGGGAAAACTTCCTAATAATTAGGTATTAGATTCCAAAATAGAAAGGACTAAGATAGGGTAGTGAATTCCCACATAACTAGCAGTATTTAAACAGAGCCTCAAGGAACAATTGACTAGCATATTATTGCAGAGAATCATGCTTTGGGTAAGAAATGAATGAGATAACTCCTGAAGTCTTTGTGTCTCTAAGATTCTATGAAACTAAATGCATATTTTAAAAAGATAGCATGTACAAATTCAATGATTAGAGAAAATTCTGAACAAATGACTAATTTTAATATGATTTGATCTGTGGAATTTCATGATGCTGATTAGATATTGGGAAATTGGAGAGGAGGGGGAGTTTGAAAATTGAGCTATTTAGTATAATTGTGAAACAATCAATTTGAATTATTTTGCATAAGGAGTATATATTAAAATAATTATCTCAAAATAGACATGAAATTAATTTCAAATTTTCATAGAATCAATGTGTAAATTGTAGTTAAAGGTCTTGTTTTCTGACCTCAAAACAAACTAGGATTGATAGAAGAGAGAAAGTATTATGGAAATGCATTTTTTCTAAATGTTATAGAATCTTCTTATTTATACTTTGTTTTCTTATGAATATAAAATCATCCTTGCTCTCCTTATTGATGCCTAATAAAATATCAGTATGACTGCTTTAGGAATAGATCTGAGGGCTAAATATGCGCAGCAGTGAAAATCTGATTATAAATCTCTTTCAAGAGCTACAAAATAATGACAACCTAGGGTTTGCAACAGCTGCTGTAGTTGAATAAACCATGAACTTTATATTATCAAGCAAGCATCTCTGCTGAGGAGTTGGGCACAACTCAAAGCTGAACAATATTAAAAAATAATTTGTTTTTTATTAACCATAACATTCTACAGAATAAAATTAAAAGCGTCTTTTGATGGGTACTGTTCACTGCTTTAAATGTGCTTAAAAATTCACCACGCTGCCGATTAACTGACCTCTTTAGATGTTGGTTGGTTTCCCTAAGAATCAAAGGTCCAATAAGCCTAAAGCTTGCCCTATAAAACTGATTAATTGGCTTTGAATATGGTGATATTTTGCTTCTCTGTTAGTAGACAGCCTCTCCCTTTGGGCTCAATACCTTTTGACACCATATGGTAATGCATAAAATGCTAGTACTTTGGCTTATTATGGCTGTAGAGACAAACTGATGAATTGAGTAAACATGTGCCTCATCACTGTGGTTATTTCAACTCCGAGTTCAGGAAAGGGGAAGCACATTTTGAGAGCAGCACAACCCAGGAAAGAGCTCTTTTAATTAATGAGATGACCCGTGCTGTGGATGAGAAGCAGCAAATGAAACATGGAATGAAGAGGGAAGAAGAAATCTAGGAAACAATCTGAGATGTAGGGCATAGAAATTATTGAACAATCTAGTAGGTTTCATGAAGTAGGATGAATTCATTGTGTAAATGACCAAAAGGACATTCCTAGATCTATTATATATTGGTAAATCATGTACCATATCTAGAACCCTCAGCTAATTCTATTTATAGACTCTTGTTTTATAGTAAAAAGACTTCCATGGTTTGCTCACAGTCATTTCAAATTCACACAGATGTGAACGAGCAGAGTGGGAAATGATTTATTGCCTCAGTATTCTTTCCTCCATCTAGGTACATAGCTAATAACCTCTGGTTCACAAGCTTGGGAAACCAGGCTTGATAGCTTTCTAAAACTGTTGTGAGGGAAAAAGTAGGACAGTAAAACATACTGAAAATACTGTCATATGAGTCAGAAAATTTAGAACTTTTGGATATATATTATATTAGTCTTTATAACTATGTAAATTTTCCCTTTGAGATTAAGGTAGGTGGAAGCTAGAACTATGTCTTCTTAAAGAGTTCACTGATGGTTTTTTTCTTTGAAATACTAGAAACTTCTTGAGATAACCCAATAATATCTCCCTCCACCCCAGTAGTGAATCAAAATGAGTTAAATAATATTGTGGTTGTAACTGACCATGTCACTTTCCATATTTGGATTTTAATGATTGTTAACATAATGTGTGATTTTAGGCTCAATAATGTTACTAATATTTCTTAATTATATTTTATTTTAGTTTTTTTTTTTGCTTCTTAGTATCGTAATTGTATATTCTGCATATTCTTTTATCCCTTTTTCTTCACTTTACATTTTTTGTGTTTTCATGTTTCTTCAAATTCTAATGATACTAATTATTCTTTCCAGAGTAGTTATATTCCATTATATTAATATCCAATTCTTTGCTTTTTTTTTTGGAGGGCAATTGGGGTTAAGTGACTTGCCCTAGGTCACATGGCTAGTAAGTATGTCAAGTGTCTGAGCCTTGATTTGAACCCAGGTCTCCAGGGCCGGAGCTCTATTCACTGCATCACCTAGTTGCCCCAATATACGATTAAAGTACGAGTTATTTACCCAATCACTGAGCTCATTTGTGCATGTGTGCATATGTCTATGTGTATATATGTGTATGTGTATTTTTGTGATCATAAATATTATTGCTTCAAATGTTTTTTTACATATGATTCTTTTCCTTTCTGTCAGTAACTTTCTTATTGGAGTAAAAGGTGGGCATAATCCTAGTAGCAGTATCTGATCTTTTGGGTCAAAGTACATATAATTTCTAGTAATTTTTCTTTGATAATACTAAATTATTTTCTAGAATACACTTTTTCACATCTCCATTAGCAATGAATTAGTGTGTCTTTCTCCTTATAGCCTCTTCAACTTTCAATATTTCCACCTTTTACCAACTTTGATCGTTTGATGAATGTGAGGTGATGCATTAAAGCAGCAAGGTGGCTATTAAGATGACCAAAGGGTGAAGTGAAGCATGGCTAGAGCATTCAGTGAACAAGTAGGGACAAACATGAATCATTTTGATTCCTCTGATTCCTCCTAGCAATTTAGAACACATTGGGGTTTTGTTTTTTTTTTTTACATTTTATAGATTCTATTTCTTCTGTTGAATAATTTGTACCCTCTATTCTCTTACAAACACACCCTGTCCCCTATTTCATTCCTTGAGAGCAACTTGAATATAGGAAGAATTTGACCAAGTACACCATTACAAAAGTCGCATATCACTAAACCATCCTAGGAAATCAAAATAATAATGAAGTAGGAGACGTTCCACATGAACACAGGCAATTTATTAATCCTTATGATGGCACTGGTAATACGTTGATTGGAAAAATAAAAGAAATAGAGACCACAAATAACATTTTCTGAGAAGCTCTTTCGAAATCTATATTTAGGGGAAAAAATATAGGTATAAAGGTTAAAAACTATAGAAGTGCCTTTTTTTTGTTTTTGTTTTTTGTTTTTTTAGTTTTTCTTCTGATTCTACAACCTATCAGTCAGGAACTTGTTCTCTTAGGTAAAGGTAAGGATTTCAGTTTTAGGGATGTGGAATCTCAGATGATTCCAGCACATGAAAATAAAAAATGCCCAAATGTTTATGAAAATTTAGGATTATTACATAGGTTGGAAACTGAACAAGTACTATAAATTTGGGAAACGGGGCCCCTTTATGATAGTTGAAACTGAGAGATTGGGAGGGGTGGGATTTTAGGGGATATGTAATAACATGAGTATACTTGTGGGGCTTCTACAATTAGGAGGCAGGAGAAGGAGGAGGACTGAGTAGAGACAGAGAAGAGTCGGTAAGATAGTGACAGAAAGTGATTAAGGAGAACAAGAATTGAGAAAAGGTCATTAGGTGTGGTGATTTAGGAAGTCATTGAGACTTTCAGTCAAGTCTTTGAGAGAGGAGTTTCAATAGAATGGAGAAAGAAATGGAGTTACTAATATAATTATCAGTTATTTCAAACTCTTTTGCCAGTGTTAAATTATACTAAGCTTGATTCTCTCTTGTTAAAGAATTATTATTTTTTTTATTTTTAAAAAAACTTTTACTTTTTGGAGAGGGGAAGCTAGGGCAATTGGCATTAAGTGACTTGCCCAAGGTCACATGGCTAGTTTTGTGTTAAGTGTCTGAGGCTGGATTTGAACTCAGGTCCTCCTGACTCCAGGGCCAGTGCTCTATTCACTGCACCACCTCGCTGCCTCTGTTAGGGAATTATTTATTCCATAAACAAACATGAGATGAGCTTTCTTCATTCACATATCTAGTATGTCTAATAACTATCACAGAGGTTTCCCTGTGACATCCATTAATGTGGCTAGGCACATTTAAAAGCAGAGAAGGCTTCAACATAAACTTCTGCTGTAAGCTACATTGTGAGCCCTCTTTGATCTAGCTCTGATTCTCTTTAAGTTTTATTTTTAATTAAGAGGAATTAATTCATTCGTTAATAAATTAGTGGAAATCTCCTACCCATACTCCAGTGTGGGGAAGGGGGAGAGAAAACAAAAATCTTTTTAACAATAAAGCATAGTTGAGCAAAACAAATTCTGTTCTCCAGAAAATTTATGTCTCATTCTACATTCTAAGGTTATCCCCTCTATCAGGAGGCATTTAGTTTGCTTCTTTACTGGTCCTCTAGAATCATCCATGGTTATGGTGCTGATCAGTTGTTATATCCAGTCCTGGTACCTCAGAGTTGGTTAAATGTGGATTTCTCTAATTAATAGTGAGTTAGAAGCCCCTTTTCATATTATTTTAGATAGATTTCTTTTGAAAACTGCCTATTCACATCCCTTGACTATCCATTGAGGAATGACTTACATTCTTATCAATTAAACTCAGCTTTCTATATATTTAAGAAAGGAGGCCTTTATCAGAGAAACTCACTATAAATCCCTGCTCCATCTCCATCTCCCTCTGTTTTACTTTCTGTCTAATTTTGGCTACGTTGATTTTGTTTGTGGAAAACCTTTTCAATTTAATATAATCAAAATTATCAATTTTATATGCTGTAATGCTCTTTATCTCTTGTTTGATCATAAATTCTTCTCTTATTCATAGCTCTGACAGATAAAAATTTTCATACTACCCTGATTTGCTTATGGTCTTCCCCTTTATGTCTAAGTAATGCACCTATTTTGACCTTATCTTGGTATATGGTGTGAGATGTTGGTCTCTACCCAGTTCCTGCCAAACCGCTTTCCTCTTTTCTCAGTAATTTTTGTTAAACAGTGAGTTCTTATCCCAAAAACTTGAATCCAGGGTGGGGAATCTGCAGCCTTGAGCATACATGTGGCCTTCTTGGTCCATGGATGCAACCTTTTGACTGAGTCCAAGTTTTAGAGAATAAATTCTTGAATTAATGGGATCTGTTCTGTGAAGTTTGGATTCAGTGAAAGGGCCACACTTGAGGACCTAGAGGGCCACATGTGGCTTTGAGGCTGCATGTTCTCTATCCTGGACTTGAATCTTTGTGTTTATCAAACATTAGATTACTAAAGTCATTTACTATTGTGTATTGTATACCCAATTTGTTCCACTAACCTGTCATCCTATTTCTTAGCCTGTACCAGATTATTCTGATGATTACCACTTTGTAATACAGTTTGAGATCTGGTACTCCTAGGCCGCCTACCTTCCCTTTTTTTTCATTGATACCCTTAATATTCTTGAACTTGTTCTTCCAGATGAATTTTGTTATTTATTCTAGCTCTATAAAATAATTTTTGGTAGTTTGATTGGCATGGCACTGGATAATTAAATTAATTTCAGTAGAATTGTTTAGATATGACTTTATTTGTGTGAAAAGTGTTTTGCAATTGTCTTCATATAGTTCCTGAGTTTGTCTTATCAGGTAGACTCCCAGGTATTTTATGTTGTCTAGAGTTATTGTGAATGGAATTTCTCTTTCTATCTCTTCTGCTGAACTTTGTTGGTAATATAGAGGAATGCTAATGATTTGTGTGGGTTTATTTTATATCCTAGAACTTTGCTGAAATTGTTAATTATTTCAACTAGTTTTTTCACTGATTCTCTAAGTATACCATCCTATCATCTGCAAATAGTGATAGCTTTGTTTCCTCATTGCCTTTTCTAATTCATTCATTTTCTTTTTCTTTTCTGATTTCCATAGCTAGCATTTCTAGCACACTATTGAATAAAAGTGGTGATAATAGACATTGGGAAGGCATCTAGCTTATGTCCATTACAGATTATGCTTGGTGAAAGTTTTAGATAGTTGTTACTTATTTTAAGGAAAGCTCCATTTATTCCAATGTTTTCTAGTGTTTCTGACAGGAATGAGTATTTTGTCAAAAGCTTTTTCTACATCTATTAATATGGGTTGTTTTTTTTTTATTGATATAGTCATTAATGATGACAGTTTTCATAATATTGAATCAGCCCTGTATTTCTGAGGCTCTTTTGGCTTTTAAAGCCTTTCACAGTCTGTTCCCAGCCAACACTTCTACTTATGTAATACTCTTCCTTTCATTCATCTGACATTCCAGTCAAACTGGACTGCTTGCTTTGCTCTTCCATATACTCTACAATCCTTCTTTCATATTAAAAACTTTGCAGAGTCTTGTCCCAATGGTCTCTTATCCTCCTCCTATAACCACATAGAGTGCAAAATTTCCTTCAAAGCTTAGGTTGTATCACATCTTCTAGGAAATCTATATTAATTCACACAGTTACCAGCTTTCTACCCTTCCCTCTGAAATTACATGTGTGTTTATGTATTCTCCCTCCCTCCCTCCCTCTCTCTCTCTCTCTTTTTCTCTTTCTGTTTCTGTCTCTCTCTCCCTCTCTCTCTTTCTTTCTCCATCTTTCTCTCTATGTATATATACAAACGAACACATATATACATACACGTAATCTCTCTCTTTATATATCCATATCTATCTATCTATCTATCTATCTATCTATCTATCTATCTATAGCTAGAAGAAAAGTGAGAGGCCATCTAGTATAACTCATTTTTACAGATGAGGAAAAGGCCTATGGGGGTTAATTAATCATTAAGATTAGTAAGTATCAGTAAGTATTAGTAAGCATCATGACATTTCCTTCAATAGAATTTAAGCACCTTAAGACAAGAATAGTTTTATTTTTGCCCTTGTGTCCCCAGTATCTGGAACAATACTTAGTATACTGTAGGCACTGAATGAATTGAATTGAATTGAACTAGGACAGTGGCTATACAAGTGGAAAGAAGGGAATGTACAGGAGAGAATTGTCAGGAATTGTCAACTCACTGTACATCAGGGGAGAGAGATGATAATAATAGTCAATAAATATTTATCAAGTGATTACATTGTGCTAGGCACTGTGCTAAGCTCTGCTCATACTAAAAGAGGCAGAACAGATTTTTAACTATAAAGGAGCTTACAATCTAATGAGTTGAAAGAGTCAAAAATGTGAACCTTGATGATTGTCTGAAGATTCCTGGCCTTGTATGGAGAAAAAAAGTGTGTGTATCTGAAGTTATACCACTGCCCCAGTGACATTATCACAAGAGCACAAGAACCAGGAGGTTTATTTAAAAAAAAAGTTTAGGAGAAACAAAAGATTGAAGCTACTATTTGAAAAAGTCCTTGGTATAGTGAGGGACTCAGAAGAATGTAGAAAGCAGGAAGTGACTGCTATCAGACGTATAAGGAGAGAAGACAGGAACACTTAAAAAAGTCACAAAACTCCCAAATTAACAGCAGATTGTGGCCACTTTAAGCAGGGACAATAGCCTTATGTGTCCCATTATCCCACCTTGGCATATTTGTATTATACTCTAGTATGAAAAATAAAGTTCAAAATAGTGATTGTCAACAAAAGTGTCAAATTATGTTTAATAAGACAGGGTAAGATAGATACATTTTAGGAATATGTCTATTAAAATTGTGAACTACTCCCTTCACCAAAGTTTACACAGTTAAAGCTTTTAGAAAAATTATCTGTAAAATATCTCATTTCCTATCAGTATAGAGTGAAATGTTATTGCAATCATGTTTTATATATTTATTAGCATATAGTTATAAAAGTACTTTCATTGGATATCTTGTAATAATTTACTTATAATGATTTTTATCTGTAATTATGTATCCTATATGTATATCAATCTCTATGCTACTTACTCGATTTGCTATTAATGTGCGTAGCTGTGGATAGCAACATCCACCCTATGTTACAGTTTAACATTCTTTCTGGGGTTTCCATTTGGAAACTATGCTACCCAGAAACTTCGGATGGTCAGAATTAAAAAAATCTAACTACAGTATGCAGTTATGTCTACTGCTATGCTGAAAGAAAGGCTTGCCATGAAGTGCCCACCAGCATGGAAAGGCATGTTTAAAAACAATCATAAGGTAGCAAACTTCCAAATATACATACCTTTCATTACTTAGCTCACATAAAGTTAGATGGACAGCATGTTATTTGAAAAGTCATTGTAGGATTTGAAACTGCCAGAAACCAAGTTCAAACTGGTTCAGTATAACTTTCATAAATTGAAAGTTATAGATCAGTCAGGGAAAATGGATTTAGTAAAAAATAATATTGATTATTTATTTAAAGTCATAAACTAAACAAAATTAGGACTCTTTATATATTTTCTCCTCTCCCCCCCAAAAAAAATTGATCTGTGGTCTCTTCATGAAGGGCTTTTCCCACCAACTATATCACAACCGATTTATAGTTTAGTGCATACATTTTAGGGGGTTGCTCAAACAATTTTGGATTTAGTAGATAATTTCTAGGCAGCTGCCCAAGTCAAATAGAAGCCAGTTGACTTGCCTAGGGTTATGCAGCTACTAAAATCTCTCTGTAGTTACATAGCTACTAATTGTGAGACAAAATTTGAACTTGTATAATTTTTACTCCAAGTCTAGCATTCTATCCACTATGAAATTTTAACTGGATGCAACCCCACCTGTAGGTTGAAATATTTAGACACCCCACCTAATTATTGCAAGATATAATAAATGAAATGAACAATTCTGGATAGCACTCCATATTTAGTTTTACAAATAACTTGTCCTTGTTGACCTACAGCAGGCCTACACTACTGGAGGGCTACAGGCTGCTTATGGCCCTTGGGCCTTGCAGCATGCCAAAGGATTTTGGGTGGCCTGAGAAAAATGTAGAGGAACACATCCTTTGTATGTAGAAGACATCCTTAGGCATGTTGCAAGCGACTAATGGTAAGAAGTAGTGGTTGAGTTGTGCAGGCCTGCTCTACGGCTTGGACTTTTCTTCCCAGTTTTATCAAAGTCCCAGCTAAAATTTAAGAAAATCCTTTCTGTTAACAGTGAAAAATTTAAAATGATAATGTTTTGCCCAAAATAGGTTGCTTACATAATGACAAATTAATTAGTATGGAAAAATCTGAAATATTATTAGCATTTTACTTAGGAGAAGGAGAGTCACCTAGACCAGAAGTATCTCTAGACAGATTTACTAAAAAATCTGGCCCGAAATGGAGGTTGGCTTTAAAGTTCATGCAGAATTTTCATGGACCAAGGCTACCAGACAGTGCAAACTGACGGTATTGGAGGTCCAGTTTCATAAAACTTTAGGAAACAAAGTAGAATGCATATTAAGGTATGCCTCCTTATCATGGACATTTACTTAATGGACATTAAATAGAGGCCCTATATGGTAGTAGATAGTACTGTATTTGTTTAGAACTCTATCTTCTAAACAACTACCTAATTGATGGAATAAAAATACAGGTTCTCACCCATGCTATTCCTTTTTAAGGGGTAATAGTGGTTCCCTATTGTAAAAGAAAAAAAAATACAAACTATGTTTTTAATTTCAGAAAGCCCTTCACAATTCAGCCTCAACTTGTCTTTCTGAACGATTCCATATTACTCTTCTTCATGTAGCCTATTTTCCAGCCAATATATTGTTTGTCTAGCTTCAGTCTGCTGGTCACTTAGAAGATAGACAACAGTACGGAGAAAAGACATTTTGTAAGAAACACTATGACATTGCAGCCTCACTCTGATATGAACTGAATACTTTTTTTCAGGCCATTGAGGAATGTGTTATTGGAAGGAACTGAAAAGAATGATAAATCTACTTTAAATGCATTCATTTATTTTTTTTTAAGTAGTACCCAGCACTCTATATAAGAAATAAAGAATTTCTGAATATCTTGCTAGTTAAGCTTCTTTTAAGTGAATAATAATAATAAGATAAAGTCCTTTCACTAGCTCTTATCACTATCCTGTTTTTATTAAAAAGAAAACTAGCACAGAAAATTCTACTGCCACCCTCTCTCCCCCAAACATAACGTAATTAAAATTTTTCTCTGTTTATGTTTAGTACATGGAGAAAGATGATATTTAGCATTTGTTAAGGAAAAGCAGAACATAGTTGAAATGAAATGTCTCCCTGAAAAGTAATATAGTAGAATGGCTTCTATGATGGATTATAATTTATGGAAAATGAGGTACAGGGAAGAGTTTTATCCACAACTTCTTATGTGATTTTCTATTACTCAACATGTGCTATGATTTGTAATATCACCAGTCACTGTCCCAGCTGGCATTCTGCCTCTTTATATTTTCAAGTGTTTTTGTTTTCATTTTACATAGCAGATAAGCTAATTGAAGCTATGCAGTCCCCCATTTCAGAATAAAATTCTGTTCTCACTGGATTTTGATTTCAACTTCGCTGTATTATTTCTATCCCTTTTCCCATTTTATGTCCCAACCTTTCATATGGGACAAGAGAAAGGGTCTCATAGGCTACATGAAGTGGAGAGGCTTTTAAGATGAATCCTCATCTTCTGAATGGAGACCAATCACTTTTTCTGAGCTTGTAATGTGCAACCACAGTTTTTGGTAATACAGTTGAAATGCAAAAAAAAGGTTAAAAGCCCAGCTTCATTCTTGTAATCAGTACTTTGCATTCATTACACATGCTTTGCTAGCATAGTTACTAGAGTAATCCATGAAACTCTAGGGAAGTTCTCTTAGGATAGGTATTAGAGGTTGCTACTTTGGTGGGATCCGATAAAAATATGCTCCTGTTTAAAAATCATGCCATCATTTTCTTACGTCATAAATTTTAAATGACTTTTTTATAAAAAAGGAAATCATTCTATCAGAATAATCATTAAAGACTTGTCGCAGAAAATTGTCAATATAATGACAGAAATTGTTAATATTAATTGCAACATGAATTCCCAATCCCTTAAATGATCTTTGTAATGTCAGAATTTCAGTAAGGCCCTTATATTCCTACTCTTAAGATATCTACTCTGGGTTAGGTTGAGCTCCACCATACCCAGGGATTTTGCCTTGTGTGGGAACCTAATTCAAGCTGGATGTCTGCTTTTAGTATCCTTTCCCCCTTCCACTGGGATTCCTGACATGAAAGACAAAAGAGCCATAATGAAGTGACTTTCCTTGCCTGGATTGCCAAGGGCCACTGGGGTCTTATGACTAGGCCTTGCTACCTCATATGGCCTCCTTCTCCTCTCCTCCTAAAGTTATGAGAACTTTTACATGGGTGTTGTAGTTGGGAAATCCACTGGGCATCCCATAGGGTGACCCTGTTATCCCAATTAAAGATACTTTATTCTTCAACTCATGGCTTTGATTTATTTCAGGACTTGACACTTGACATGTTTCTGTGCATACCTGTATTTGCTGTCTCTAAAAGCAGATTGATAGCATCTCCTCTTTTCAGATTTCCTCCAGGAATAACAATGGTGGCTGACTTTAGGGAAAAAGTACAATAATAGAAAAATGTTATTGGACAGCATAGTGATGTGGGAAAAGAATATTGGGCTTGGAATCAGAAAGGCCTGGTTTCTTCTCCTTCTTCTCTGCCACTTACTGTGTGGCCCAGGAAAGGTCATTTATCCTCTCTAAGCCTCAGTTTCCTCATTTGCAAAATGGAGATGCTAACATTGCCATCTTGAGATTCAAGAGTATGACTTGTATCGAATGAACCTTCAAGAATCAAAGAGAAAAAACTCCCTCCCAACCACTTATGTAGAGGGGCAGGGGTCACACTCTACAAAAGAAGCTCATTACCTAGAATTCCTTGACTGTCTCTAGGGATTGGCAGCTTTAGCTTCTTAAAACCTCCAGAAGAGTGTCCCGTCTTCACCCTGCTGATAGTCCACTATTATTTTAATTTAAAGAAAAACAACACAATTTTTTTTCACATTTTAAGGGCTGACAGGACATAGAAATCTTTGTATTTCTGTGATTATATCAAAGTAGATTAAAGGAATAAGGGGTATGTAGAAAGGGAGAAATAAAACTCCACACAATTCATTAGAGTAAGACAAATATTCTTGTAGCACATTTTTTTTTGTGATTCTTTATAGGAAAACTGATGAGTGTGCAAATTTTGCATGGTTTATCATTAATTAGAGAGGCAGTGTGGGATAGTCCACAGGTATGAAATTCATGCAACTTGCCTGCATCAGATTAAATAAATATTATTAGAAAATGTTACAAAATAAATAAAAATACAGCATAATATTGATAATGTTAATTTGTGGTTTTCTAAGTAAATATGTGACCCAGTTTCTATTTGAGTTTTATATCACTTTTATTTGAGTTTGGTACCCCTTATACAGAGAGCAGACCTCTCCTCAATCTATACAATTCTAATCAAGAATGATTGTAAGAACTTCACCTTTATTTTTCTCTAACTACTGATGGAGATAGCGATTAAAGCACCAGAGAAGGCCTGGAAGATGTCTTCGTGAAAAGTCTGACAATGAAGATTATGCAGTATATTAAATTCATCTATGATTTCTTCCCTTATAGTCTGGTACATTTTTAGATTTATTTGGTCCCAAGGGTACTGAATAGAGCTGAACCATTGAGCTTAATTTAGAAGAGAATTAAAGCTTGGTCTTTCCATATTCTACTAACTGTGAATGATACGAGACTAGATCAGTAATAGAAACTTTGCTCTCTATTGCCATTCCATAATTAATAAATACCTTGGGTCGTAGAGAATAATATTGGGAGACTCGTTAGTAGATGAGAACATACCAATCTTATCATTTCAGTTTTTTGAAATCTCTGATATTAGCATTAAAAATTTCTTTATAGAGGTAGCTAGGTAGTGTAGTGAATGGAGCACCGTCCCTGGAGTCAGGAAGACCTGAGTTCAAATGTGGCCTCAGATACTTAATACTTGCTAACAATGTGACCTTGGGCAGGTCACTTAACCCCAATTGCCCTGCCTTCCCCCCCTCCAAAAAAAAATCTTTATAGTTAAATAGCTCAGAAACACTCAAACTCCAGGATTACTTGATTAATATCTAGAATTAATTTGTATAAGTGATTTTCTTTGATCTATGAACTGAGTACAATTTACTTTTTCCATATTTGTACTAGATAGAATATATGCCTAGAAAAAGTTATAGTAATCAAATGAATGTTCAGTGAAGGAGTGAATGTGAATCTACAAATATGATTAAGCTTTCCATAGTATATTTCACCTGTGGTAATGTAATCTGTATGTGACCATATACTTGAACCAAAGAAACTTGGGGAGAAGATGAACTTTAGACACCTTACAGAATCAGAGATCAAAAGATCTGTCCTATTAATCTTTAAACCAGAGAAATTCCTCTGTCTGCCCCAGTGCCTAGTGTCAATCAATGACTTAGCTTTAGCTGGATTATGGTTAAGCCTGAGTGGCCATGCAAGAGGGAATCTCAAGCAACCAGTCTTCAAAGAGATTGATATTCTAAGACCCAACATGAAAGAGAAAGATGTCTGGATTCTTACCTGTCTAGCAAAGAAATCTTAGTTGCTTTTATAGCTATGGAAATGGTAGGATCCTACACTTGCCTTTTAAAAATGTATCAGGATCATAAATAGGTAATGGATGGAGAGAATTTCCTTGTCTTTTCATCTAAGTGCATTTAGGAACTTATTTATTTTTCCCTCCCACAAAGTCTGAGATTCCACCTCATTTTAGTGGCAGCAAATTGGTGAGAACATCATCTCTTTTTGTTAAGAAGATAATTCAAGAATCATCCAAAGAGGAAATTTAGATCCTCCTTCTTGAAAGTTTGTTCAAATTCTATAGGACTGAGTTTTGGAATGTAAATTTATCAGAGGAAAGAACTTGTAAATTTTTTCTGTATGATCTATAGGTTGGCTATTGAGAATTACATCTTTCCACAGACAGTTTTATAGTTATTTTTCCCTGTACTAATGATGTCATCAGTGTTTTGAAATTTCCTTTTGTAGTTTAGCAACTCCTTGGCGGCTTATAGATTTAAAGAATTAGGGGGATCGGGAAGTTATCAAGAGTTTCATCCCAGGTCACAATTAGCATGTGTCAAATGCTGGATTTAAATGAGGTCTTTTGAAGGCCCATGATGACTCCTTACACACTATGTAAGACTGCTTCTCAATCATGCTGCTCAATGATGGTCATATTATTATTGCCACTTATTGAGAATTGATAATATTCAGGATATATGCATGGAACATGTGGCCTCATGTGATTAACTCATCATAACCAGTATGGGTTGGTTACAAAATAGTTCTCTTGAATCAGAATTAGTCTTTTCTCTACAAAAATAACAGTACATACAGCATATTCCCTACGTTTTTGGATCTTGTGTATGAAACTTGTATGGTAAGATTATAACTCATAGCATAACATAAAGTCCTAATTAACTATAATGGTTAGGCAATCAGGTGGTCTTGTTAATTGAATTTTCTAATTGATTAATGATTGGCCACTTCAGCCTATAGTTATAAAAATGTACCCTGGCAAGAATGATTTTAGTGACAATATCCTGAAAGTCCACAAGGTGGGGATATTGCCCCATTAAGTAGACATTTGGTTACAAACAGATGCGGCAGTTCTCACCCCAGGCACCTCCCCCACTCCTATTCTGAAGCTAAGAATTATTTTAATTCTTCGTTGAAAAATGAGTAAAAATAATTTCCTGAATCCTTTTATTGTAGATAATTTCAATACCTGCAAGGTCTCTGACAAAATGAAAATAAATTAAGGTTTATACACTTTTTAGCTTGTTGAGGACAATGTTTTAAGTATGTCTCTTATTTCTTCTATAATCTAATAAAGGTTTCTATACATAATAAGTGTTTTACAAAGATATGTTGAATCATGTCTTTATATATCGCTCTATAGTTTTCTCAAGTTTTCTCTGTATTTTCTCACTTGATCTTCAATTCAAAAGACAAAACAATTTTCCTAATCCATAGACCTGATTATGATCCTTGCACACAATCCTTCAATCGCTCCCTATTGCTACCAGGAGAAGTATGTTTAAAGCCTTCCACAACCTGGCTCTGGCCTACATAAAATGCATGTATTTGGTTACATTACACTTTTATAGAAAGACAGAGCAGACATCTGCATCAAGTAAACCACTCAGCTTTGTATTAGATTATAATACAAAACTAATTCCAAAGCAATGCTAGAAATCTGATGGGCATGGTCGGGTGTGATGGTAGATGTTGAACAAACAGCTTTCTGTTTTGTAAAAAGTAAATGGAACACACTTTGAAGTTTAATTTGCATTATTAATATTTTCCCCATAACTTTCTTAAATCTTCACAGTCAACAAAATGATAATCAAGCCCTCATTTGTAGTATTTGCTGACTTAGGAAATGTAAATGTTCACACTTTTAACAGGTTTAACAATGGACTCTTGAGCTGATTCATACTGGCTCAGCACAGCCTCTGGCAGCCGGGATCAGGAGCATGTGGGTGTTAATCCAGACGGTGCAGTTCCACATTCTTCATAACTACAATGAACCTGATGTTCCTGGCACTTTCCACATTGTCAGGATTCGACAAATGGACTTTTTACTTTTCCCCATGGGCTGGAAAGGGGAACCTCTTTTCAAGGCATCAGCCTCTACTGTTAAAACTGCTTCTACATTTTTTCCAAATTCATGTTGCCACCACTTCTAGCCAACTTCAGTTCTCATTGTAATTCTTCTTACCTAGGGCAGCATCCCTAAATCTTGTGATAGTTCTTTATTTGGGGAAATGATTAAAAACTCAAAATCCCAGTAGTTTGTGCAGGTCTAGGCCACTCTTCTCACTTGCAGATAAGGTAGATCTTCTCCATCCTCCCAGGTCCCCAGAGGGTCATTATGCCAGATTTATTTCATGTTACTCCTCTTCATATACCCTGTGTTCTAGTTTAATTGGACTATTGACTATTAAGTGAAATCATCACTCAATCTTCTATATCTGTGCCTTGGGGCAAGGATTCCTATGACTGTAATGTACTCCCTGCTCATCTTTCTCAGGATTTTATTTTGATTCAAGGATCAGTTTATAGTAGTCTTCTATGGAAAGCCTTTTCTGGTATTTGCTGCCTTCTCAATTTACCTTGTATATCTTAACCTGTGGCAGGTAGCATGGTATAGTGGATAAAGAGATTGACCCAAAGCCAAGAAGCCTTCCAAGGTCTGCTTCTGACCTTAACTGGACATGTGACCTTGGGGAATCATTTAACTTGTCACTGCTTTGGGCAACTATCTAAGACTATATATTACAGAAAACATACCCATATGCATTGGTAGAGAAGATTTCCTTACTCCTGAGTTTCCTAATAAAATTGCAGGTCTAGTTACTATCCTTTCACTTATCCATAAGTATATTGTATCTAATCACCCTCCCCAGTAGAATGTGAGATCCACAAGGGTAGGAAGCTATTTTTCAATTGTATTTTTTCCAGAACTTACTTATTTTTTATTTGTATTTTTGCATCTTCATTTCTCAGCACAGTGACTCAATTCTTTTTTTGGTAAATAGTATTTTCTTTTTTCCAATTACATGTAAAGTTTTCAACATTCATTTTTATAGGTTCTTGAATTCCAAATTTTTCTCCTTTCCTCTTTTTCCTTTCATCTCCCCAAGATGGCAGACAATCCGATATAGGTTTTATATTTGAAAGCATGGAAATATATTTCCACATTAGTCATGTTGTGAAAGAAGAAACAGAAAAAAAGAAAAAGCCACAAAAAATCCAAAAAAAAGTAAAAAGAATGTGGTTTGATACACTTTCAGACTCCATAGTTCTTTCTCTAGATGTGGGTAGTATTTTATGTCATGAGTCTTTTGGATTGTTTCAAAGCCTTTTTTCATTCTTTTTCTGAGATGAGCTAAGTCAATCATAGTTGATCATCACACATTGTTAATGTTACTGTGTACAATGTTCTCCTGGTTCTGCTCACTTCACTCAGAATCAATTCATGTGAGTCTTTTAAGGTTTTTCTGAAATCCATTGGCTCATCAATTTTTATAGCACAATAGTATTCTATTCTATAGCATTCCCTTAATTTCCCATTACCACCACAAAAAAAGATGCAATACATTTTTTTTATACGTAGGTCCTTTTTCCTTTTCTACAACCTCTTTGGGATACAGACCTAGTAGTGGTATTGCTAGGTCAAAGGGTAAGCACAATTTGATTGCCCTTTGGACTTAGTTCCAAATTGGTCTCTAGAATGGTTGGATGAGTTCACAACTCCACCAACAATGCATTAGTGTCTCAATTTTCCCCACATCTCTAACATTTATCATTTTCCTTTTCCGTCATATTAGTAATTCTGATAGGTATGCAGAGTTATTTTAATTTGCATTTCTCTAATTGTGATTTAGAACATTTTTTCATATGACTATAGATAGCTTTAATTTCTTTGTTGGAAAATTGCCTGCTCATATCATTTGACCATTTATCAATTGGGGAATGAAGTGTATTCTTATAAATTTGGCTCAGTTCTCTATATATTTTAGAAATGAGGCCTTTATCAGAAATACTGGCTATAAAAATATTTTCCAGTTTTTTGTTTCTTTATAATCTTGACTGCTTTGGTTTTGTTTGTGCAACCCCCTTTTTAATTTAATGTAAACAAAATGATCCATTTTGTATTTCATAATATTCTCCGTCTCTTGTTTGGTCACAAATTCTTCCCTTCTCCATAGATCTGACAGGTAAATGATTCCTTGCTCTCCTAACTTGCTCTACATTGGTGGTAAATTCACCCTTTTCATTTTTTATACTAGTAATTTGGTTTTTTTCCTTCTTTTTTTAAAAATTAAATTAACCAAAAGTTTATCCATTGCATTGGTTTTATCATAAAACCAGCTTTTTGTTTTATTTATTACTTCAACAATTTTCTTATTTAGATTTTTATTAATTTCACCTTTGAGTTTCAGAATTTAAAATTTGCTGTTTAGTTGTGATATTTAATTTGTTACTTTTCTAGCTTTTTAATGGCATGCCCAATTCATTGATTTGCTCTTTCTCTATTTTATTCATGTAAGGGTTTAGAGGTATAAAATTTCCCATAAGTGCTGCTTTGGATTCATTCCTTAAATTTTGGTATATTGTCTCTCTATTTGTTATTCTATTTGTTGAAATTATTGATTGTTTCTATGATTTGTTGTTTAACTCATTCATTCTTTAGCATTAGATTGTTTAGTTTTTGATGAATTTGTAATCTATTTTTCAAAGGTCCTTTATTACATATAGTTTTTATCACATCATGATCAGAAAAGAAGGCATTTAATATTTCTGCCTTTCTGCATTGGATTGTGAGATTTTTCTTTTTTGCCCTAGTACATGCTCAATTTTTGTTTAGGTAAAAAAAAAGGTATGTTCCTTTCTATACCTATTCAGTTTCCTCCAGGGGTTTGTCATATCTAACTTCTAAAATTCTATTTACCACCTCCCTTCTTAAGTTTTTTTGTTGGCTTTATCTAGTTCTGAGAGGGGGAGGTTGAGGTCCCCCACTCATATAGTTTTGCCATCTATTTCTTCCTGTAACTCACTTAATTTCTCTAAGAATCTGGATGTTTTACCACTTCTTGCATATATTTTAGTATTCATATTACTTCATTGTCTATGGCACCTTTTTAGCAAGATGTAGTTTCCTTCCCTGTCTCTTTAATTAGATCCATGTTTGTTTTTGCTTTCTCTGAGATCCAGATTGCTACCCCTGCTTTTCTTTAAAATTCAGCTGAAGCACAATATATTCTGCTCCAGCCTTTTATCTTTATTATGTATGTGTCTCTCTGCTTTAAATGTGTTTCTTGTAAGCAACATATTGTAAGACTCTGGTTTTTAATTCACTCTGCTATCTGCTTGCATTTTATGGGAGAATTCATCCAATTTACATTCATTGCTTTTATTACCAAATGTGTATTTCCCCCCATCCTATTTTTCCCCTCTTTATACTTCTCTCGCTCTCTGCTCTCTCTGTGTCTCTGTCTCTGTCTCTGTCCCCCCTCAATAGTGTTTTGCTTTTGAATACCACCTGTCTCAATTTGCCCCTCCTTCTGTAAGCACCCCTCTTTTTTCACCTTCTTACTTCCCAATAGGGAAAGGTAAGATTTCTTTGCCCAACTAAGTGTGCATGTTATTCTTTTTGGGGTCAAATCCAGTGAGAGTAAGGTTCAATAAATGCTCACCTCCTCCCTCCTTTCCCTCTACTGTAATAGTTCTTTCATGCCTTTTCATGTGATATAATTTACCTCATTCTGTAACCTTTTCTCATCTCCAAGTATAATCATTTTCACCCCTTAACTAATTTTTTTCATCATATCAAAGTCAACTTAAACCCACACCCCCTAAGTGTAATCCTTCTAACTTCCCTAATAGAGATACAGTTCTTAAAAGTTGCAAGAATCATCTTCTGTAGGGATGTAAACAGTTTTACAATATTGAATATTATGTATTTTTTCCTTTCCTGTTTACCTTTTTATGCTTCTCTTGAGTCTTGTATTAAAAGATCAAATTTTTTTTTTTTTCGGTCAGCTCTGGATTTTTCATCTGGAAGTTTTGAAAGTCTTCTATTTCATTAAATTTCCATCTTTCCCCCTGGAAGTTTACACTCAATTTTGCTAGGTAGTTGATTCTTTCTTGTAATCCAAGCTCCTTTACCTTCTGGAATATCATATTACAAGTCCTCTGATGCTTTAATGTAGAAGCTGTTAGGTCCAATGTAATCCTGACTGTGGCTCCTTGATATTTGGATTGTTTCTTTCTGGCAGTTTACAGTATTTCCCCTTTGACCTGAAAGTTCTGGAATTTGGCTACAATATTTCGTGAAACTTTCACTTAGGATCCACTTAGGTGGTGATCAGTAGTTTCTTTTGATGACTTTTTTACCCTTTGGTTCTAGAACCTCAGGGCAGTTTTCCTTGATAATTACTTGAAAGATACTGTCTAGGCTCTTTTTATTTTGGCTTTCAAATAGTCCAATAATTAATTATCTCTCCTGGATCTTTTTTCCAAGTCAATTCTTTTTCCAATGAGGTATTTTACATGTACTATTTTTTCATTCTTTTGATTTTGTTTGACTAATTCTTTTTTTTTTAACTTTTCTTTCCAATTTATTATATCTCAAAATACATGTTCATAATTGATGGCTCACTAACAACCAGTGCCCTGACAGATCCAAGACATGAGTTATTTTGGCTCAAAACTCTTATTGAGAGGAAGCCCTTATTTCTCTTTCTTTTTTTTTAAAATTGGCTTGTTTATTTACTTTTAGTTTACAAGATTCAGTTCCACAATCCCTCGAGTTTCAAATTTTCTCCCCTCCTTCCTCTCCCCACTTCCCCCATGACAGCATGCAATCAAGTACAGGATCTGCAAATACTTTCACATGGTACAATAGTCTGGTTGTATAGCACGGTTATAACCGATGGAGTGAATAATGGGAAAAAGAAAGAAAACCAAACATGAAAAAGAACGATAGCATGTAGATTGCTTCAGTCTCCATTTAAACTCTGGTCTTTCTAGATCTTTCTCTGACTGTAGACATCTCCTTCCATTCTGAGACTTGTAGAGTTGTCTTACACCTGTGCGTTGCTGAGAAGAGCCCAGTTTATCGAAGTTGGTTGTCACACATACAATGTGTCTGTGATTGTGTACAAATTTTGCCTGGTTCTGCTCTTCTCACTGAGTATCAGTTTGTATAAGCCTCTCCAGGTGAATATGAAGACCGTCTCCTCCCCATTTCTTATAGCACAATAGTATTCCATTACATTCATATACCACAACTTGTTTAGCCATTCCCCAACTGGTGGGCATCCCCTAAATTTCCAGTTTTTTG
>CM053591.1:95226601-95239382 GCA_028646515.1 Pseudochirops corinnae
TGGCATTACAATGTCTCATAGAGCCATTAGTTTGTACTTGCCCAATCCTAATTTTTAAGGAATTATTTTCTTTGTTAACTTTCATATCTCCTTTTTCATTTGGCAAATTCTATTTTTTAAGGAGTTATTTTCTTTTCCCAGGCTATTACATGAGTTTTCTTTCTTTGTTAAAGTCAGCTTCTACTTCCAGGTTGGAGGGCACATTGTCTCACGCTTCACAGTTTTTGTGCAGCTATTTTCAGGGATGCCTCTAGGGACCTCTAAATTTTAGTTTTTCCAAGTTGGTCTGATCTAAGGAGAAGTATTTACTACTCTCCTAGCCTGTGTTTTGGTGTATGATTGACTATAAGCACTCTTTTCTTCCCTGGAATTGTGAGGAGAGTCCCCCCTCCACTGTGGCCACCAGCTTTGTTATGATAGTGCTCCTCCTCACTCAGGCCAGTTATCTAGAACTGGAACCTGGACTTGAGTATGAGTAAAACAACAGAGTCCTGCCTCAGTACTAGCAAAAAGAACCACGTAATCTCCTTGTTACCTTCTATTTGACTCCCTTACTGTGCTGCTGCCACTGTTGATTCAGTCATTCTCATGACTTGCTCCTGGTTTCCTGGGGCTAGAGCCATGCTGGTGTGGCCTGTGCTGGACTTTGTTCCACTCTCACCCAGGTGCAACAGACCTTTACTGCTGCCCTTCTAAGTTGTCTTTGGTGTCTATGGTCTGAGAAGTCTGGAAAAGACTACTGCTGCCACTTATTCAGTCATCCCAAGGTCTTCTCTGGGTGTGCTGGGGCCCTGCCTGTGTTAATTTGGCCTGTACTGAATTGTGTTCCTCTCTCAACCTTGTGCCACAGATCTTTCTTGCTGACCTTCCAAGTTGCCTTAGGCTGGAAATTTGTTTCACTCTGTCTTTTTGTGGGTTCTGCCATTCTAGAATTTGATTAGAGTCATTTTATAAAGGTATATCAAGAGACTTGGGGGAGAGTTGAGGTGAATCCCTGTCTTCCTCAACAATGTTGGCTCTGCCCCCAGGAGTTTTTTTTCTTTATTCAATTTTTGTGCTTCCTTTTCCAAGCTGTTGACTCTTTTTTTTGTATACTTCTCTTGTATAACTCTAATTTCTTTTTCCTAATTTTTCTCCTACTTCTCTTACTTGATTTTAATATCCTTTCTGAACTCTTCCAAGAGGAATTTTTGATCTTGAGACCAATTCATATTTCCCTTTGAGGCTTCTTATGTAGGAATTTTGACACTGTTGTCCTCTTCTGAGTTTCTTTTTTGATTTTCCCTGTCACCATGGTAGCTTTCCATAGTCAGAGCTCTTTTTTATTTTTTGCTCATTTTTAAAAGTTGAATTCTGCTTCTGGGTTATGGGGGAAGGGCCACTGCCCCAAGCTTCTTGCACTGGGGGCCAGGGATCTGATCCTTGGATTTCTGCACTGAGGCCTCTGGGGCTGACAGCTTGCGTACTGCACTAGGGTGACCTCACCTAGTCATTCCTGTTGTGCTCTGGGTTCTGGGGCCAGCAGTTATCCTACTGCACTGTGGCTGGAGATCTCGCAGCTGACCTGCTGTGCCACTGGCCTGCTGAAATCAGACCATAGGGCCTTGGTTTCTCATCTGTGCTGTGGCTAAGATCCTCCTACTGGCTTGCCTGGATACTGCCTGTGTTTTGCTGTGCTCCCCAAGTGAGACAGACCTTTCCTGAAGTCATTCTATGTTATCTTGGGCTGGGGAACTGTTCTACTCTGTCTTTTTGTGGACTATATCAGTCTAGAATTGTTTTAGAGGCTTGATTTAACATTGTTTCAGAGGGAAATTGGGGAGAGCTCAGGCAACTTCCTTGTTTCTCTTTGCCATCTTGACTCATGCCCCCAGTCCTTAATTTTTTGGGGGAAAGAAGAAGGGGATAAAGGAGCCTGATTTAGACTAATTTAAATTCTTTGGTGTGAGCACCTCTTAGTGTGGAGTTATATCCTACTGATGGAGATCAGGATGTACCTACAGTTGGAATTTTATAGAGGTACCATGGTTTGGTGACTAGTACATAGTCATACAGTTGCCATGGTCACCATCTGGTTGCAAGCACGCAGATTTGAATCTATCTTCCTGATTTCCACCTTCTATATATTATATCAGGTAATACTAAGTACTTAATATGTTCTTATAAATAGGCCTTCTATACATTTGTTGAATGGATTTTTAGTCTAGTCTTATTTTTACCACACCATGTAGTTATATAATAACTGTAGCCATTTACTATGGCCATTAATAAATCTGTATGAAGTCTTCCATAGTGACATCTAAAGTTGTTTTCTTCTCCCCCTTTTCTGAATTATTTTGATAGGCAACTTTTAAATACAAAAAAAAATTTAAGTCCTTTAGATCTTTTTGGGAACTATATCTTGCAGAATCTTTGGTCCTAATTCTGTCATTTCTCCAAAAAAAAAAAAAAAAAACAAAACCGAAAATGAGTTCCCATTAATTGACTGTCACCATCTTGAATTTTTATATTAAATGTGCATATGTAAGTATGTTTAGAGAGTAATGAAACTTTGTGGCCTCCTCAATTTACACTTGTGCTTCATAGAGGGATAGACATATGGACTTGACTTACTATTTCATTGGTACAATAAATTCACAATTGGAGAAACTGACTGATAGGTTGACACTTTTTTTCTGCAGCTTATAGTCCAACTTAATAGAGTTCTCTAGAGCACTGAGAGATTAACTGACTTATCCAAAGTTACATAGTCAATATGTATGGGAGGCAGGATTTGTACTGAGGTCTTCTGGGCTTTGAGGACAGATTCTCTATCTGATATATCATGCTACCTTTTTCTATTGTACAATATATACTATCATCAACATATTTGAAAAGTTCACAAGTCAAGGGGAACCAGAAATGTTTATTATTGTCTGGGATAAATGCTCAAACTAGCTTGTCATATTTAGTATTGAATTATTTGGGCTTCTTTCATAAACATCTAAAACAGGGGAAAGATCATTTTCACAATGAGCCCCAAACCAGTCAAGTGACAAATTGTTTTTACATTTTGGAAAACATTCCTGAGATGTAATACATGTTGATCTGAGTTCCGGATCATGAATTAGAGGAGGAAAATAGATGAAGGATAACTGGAGATCAAGCTGAACTTGAAACACCATCTGTGTGTTTCTAGAGCATCTGTCATCATGGCACCTGGGCATGACAGTGAAATTTGCATGTGTGCTTGAATAAGACTGCTCTGGGCCTCACACACAGATTTGTTGACCTCGATAATCTGAAGACTTTGTAGAGTTTGATGTTTTATTTCTTCAGCCTTTACCCACCCTTCCCTCATAGTTGCTAAATTTACTCATTAACAAACAGCCATGAAATCGTGCTTTTCAGCAGGGTGCCTGCAGAGTAATATTACTGATGTGTATTTATATAGCCTTAAGGATTTGCAATTTGATATGTATGATAACTCTGTGAGGGTGTTTTTATAAGTATTAATACCCCCATTTTATAGATGAAGAAACTGAGGCTTAGAGAAGTTTAAAAATCTTCTCATTTCATGCATGTTTTTTTTTTTTTGGATAATTTGTATAGCAAGGATTCAAACGCAAGGCTCTCTTGGTATTAAGTCCAACCTTCTTTTCACAGCACCATAGTGCCTGTCAAAGACTTAGATCACAATATAGCCTAATAGTTTAGAAGAAAAGTGCTTGTTAAAACAAAAATAGAAAATGTATAGTATGATTCTGTTCCCATGTTTCTTTTATAGTAATAGGGATGATAATGTGAATGATGTTCATTGCTAAGGATTATTAAGCAGTTATCTTTGAATAATGAAATTACTTGAAAGAATTTGTATTCATTATTTCTGAAATGAAGAATATCTCACCTCTTTCAAAAACATACTGTTTTCCTTTTCTGTAAGGAGAGTTGCTTAGCAGCCCCACAATCTTGATCTGATTAAACATCCTAATTATTTTACTTTAATGGAAGAAACGATGATAACAAATGCATAAACAAATGCTGGTTAAAATGCTTCATTTATCAATGCCTCTTTATAATAAGTTCAATTGGTTTAGGGCTTAGGTTATAATACAGTGAACATCTTAATTTATTTATTAAAGTACAATATTCAGTAATAAGTGGTATTTTATGTTTACACTATGACCTTCATTCCAAAGGATTCCACAACACTATACAAACAATATGCTGCTTATACTGTCTATGAGCTTCCTGTATATACTGTGGCTCTGGAGAAAGACAACATCTCTCAGCAGAGGAAATAATAGTCTGAACCAAGGTGAGATTTAGGGAAGTAGTATATAATTTGCAGATGAAATTTGCTATTTGGATAGAATTTATATTCTATGGCAGTATTGTATTAATTGGTACCCAAATGGCATGGAAGAGCTATTGCACCTTCCTAAGGATATCATGTAGTGGAATTGGATGGAACTTGGATGTATCTGGACAGATAAATGGAGCTCATGTAGAAAGAAGTATTAGATGAATGAGCAGAGCTGTATTAAATTAAATGAACTCCTTCCACTCATTGGGACATCAATTTACCCAGCTCTGGATACTGGAATAGACTCTGATTCCTAAGGTCATCAGTAATGAATATTTACCCATTCTTCTTTTTTTCTGAGTTCTGCTTTTACAATCCCAACCCTTTCCCTGAAGTCCCATATACTTGCCTCAAGATAGCTCACATGTCTTTCCCTTGACAGAGCTTCAGATAACATCCTAATCAGATCCCCTTAGTAGCCATTGGTGTCTCACCTCAGCTTTACTTGTAGCTTTTTCCTATTGAATTCAACTGGTTTTTGAACTTGGTACATCTGGTCTGATACTCTGATGTGAAAGGGTCACATAGGCAGACTATTTAGGTTCAATCATGCAATGTGTGTGTGTGTGTGTGTGTGTGCGCGTGCATACATGCTTGTGTATGTTCCTATACCTCATTTAATCTTTGTCTACCCGGGGGGCAAAATTTCCATATGGAAATTGGTAGTAGTATTTTATTAAGTCCTCTTTCTTTATTCATTTTTTCTCTCATTCATTTATCCAACAGCTATTCATTGAGAGCGTACTGCATCGATAGTGCTATGCTAGACACTGCAGGAAAAGACGGAGCTGAATTAAAAGTTAAATAACAATATGCAAAGTCAACTCAAGAAGTCAAAGACAGAATATGACATTTCCTGTAACGTTTCATTCAAAGCAGTTTAATCTCTGGCACTGAGGGGAGGTTTCTAGACAAATAAAAGTTAATTAGTGCCTTTTGAAGGCCTTTATGATGGTCTGTCAGTTGAAACTCTCATCTTTGTGCTCGTCATCTAATGTGTTTATAGCTCAGATGAGCTTTCATTTCTTGGGAGTTATTACCATCTATTCTTCCCAATGAAGTTAAAGGGACTCTTTTAAAAAGAGAATGAGAGGAAAACTATTTCCAAATCTCTCAATTTTAAAAATTCTTCTCCTTCCCTTCTCTTACTCTTTAATTTTCAACCTTTCCAGGTCTCACTGACTTTAAATCAACAAGCCAACAGAAACTACCTTCAATCTAATGTCCCTTAAGCTACTAACCCATCTTTAATTTTTCTGTCACTGCCAAATTTCTCAAAAAAAAAGAGAATAGTCTACATTTAAACCCACTTCCTGACCTCCCGATCATGCCTCAGTCTCTTTCAATTTGATTTTTGTTCATCATTCCACTGAAACTGCTCTCTAGTGTGTCACCAATGACTTCCTGTTTGCCAAATACAGTGGTGTTCCTTCAGGTCATTTCTTCTTCAGCTTATAACCTCTCAATGGCATTTGATAAATTTAAGCATTCTTTTCTTCATGAGACTCTACTTTCTTAGATTTCAGGGAAGATACATTCTCTTGGTTTTCGCTCTCTATTGTTTCTTTGTTTGCTCCTGTGCTTCATTACCCTTCTGTCCTCTTGACAGAGTTGTATCTAAGGTCCTATTTTTGGTCTTCATCCCTCTCTATACTGGGGTTTTTGGTGATTATGTAATCCCATGAATGTGACTATCAATTATATATGATATGTAGCTGACCTAATGAGTTTTATGTCTTGATAACTCCCAAATCTATATCTCCAGTCATCAACTCTCTGTTTCAGGCTGCAGACTTACATTTCCAACTGCCTATTAGACATCTCTACCTGGAGGTCTTATTGGCACCTTAAGCTCAATATGAATAAAAAAAACTTACCAAATATTCTTCTGAATTCCATTTTTTCCTTCATCTCACAGCATTTTTCTTCCTTTGACTTATTCATAATTTTAGCATTCATCTCTTTTCTCTCCTTTCCCTGTGCTTCTAATCAGTGACTAATTTATGACTATAATCTTGGTAAAATTTTCATCACATTTATTCCCTCTTTATCATTCCCACAGCCACCTCTCTGAGTTCAAACTGTCTATCTATCTACTTACGTATCTATCTATCTATCATCTATCTATCCATCCATCTATCTATCCATCTATTTGTATGTATGTATGCATCTATGTTCTCTCCTCATCTACTGAGCCGAAGGCCTCATATCATTCTTTATTGAGAAGATATAGAAGTTGTTAGCTATAAGCTCACTTTTATCTATTATTATTTCTTATCATCATATGCTATTCTTTCCTCCTTTACTGCAATTTCTGATGAAGTAGGCCTCTTCATCAAGGTCAAACTTTCTACTTTTATCCATGATATCATCTTCTCCCATATCCTCTGGCATATTGTCACTAATTACCTACCCCTTCTAATCTTTAATCTCCCCAGCAAAAACATGCCCAGAATTCCCTAATTCTTTTAAAAAATCATCGGTTGACCTTACCACCACCTCAACCCATCTTCTCTTCCTTTATTTAATAGAACTCATATGTACATATATACATATGTATATATACACACATACATATATATGTGTGTACTTGTCTCCTTCACTTCTCAATAATAATCGCTAGTATTTGAAATATAGATTCTGATCTCATTATTCAACTGATTTATCTTCTCAAGGATACCAATTATCTATTAATTTCTACATCTAATGGCCTTTCCTTAATTCTTATTCTTGACCTTTCTTTGTAATTTGATAACTTTAACTCTCATCTTCTCCTGGAAAGCCCTTCTCTCTGGATTTTTTTGGTGACAATGCACTGCCTTGGATCTCTACTTACTAGTGTTTGACTGTTCCTTTTCAGCCTCTTTCACTGAATAATCACTTTGCCCCTTTTTCTTATTAATGAGTTTGTCCCAAGACTCTATCCTCAGTCCTCTTCTTTATCTGTATGCTTTCACTTGGTGATCTCATCTGGGTTCAATTATCATGAGAAACAGTATGATACAGTAAAAAAAATAAAATAAAGTACTAGCTCTAAAGTCAGAGGACTGGGGTTCAGATCCCATCTCTGAAACTTCCTTGGATTGTGTGAACTTGTACAAATTAATTAATCTCTGTGGGCTTCAGTTTTCTCATTTGCAAAAAGATGGAGTGGGACTATATTATCCCTTCCAAATCTAGACCTCCTTAATTGTTCTGCAGATGAGTCATGGATTTATATAAACAGCTCTAGTTTCTCTTGTAAGCTACAGTCCTGCATCCTCGCCAGCCTACTGAACTTTTCAGTTTTAATGCCATTGGCACCTCAAATTCAAAACGTCCCAAACAAAAATCATTGCCTGTCCTCCAAAAGCTAGTCCTCTTTTAAGCTTTCCTATTTCTGTTGAGGACACCACTATGTAGTTAGTCATGCTAGTTTTTATCCTCAAAGGCATCCTTAAGTTTTTACTTTACCTTATTTCACATACACAAATAGTTGCCAAGTCTGGCGGAGATTCCCTCTACAACATGTTGCATTTGTGTCCTTCTCTTTACTCACACAACAACCATCATAGATCCAACCCCTATCACCTCTCAAACTGATTATTGCAATAGCTTCCTCATTAATCTTTATATAAGAGATCTTTCCTCTGATCAGTTTACCATAAATTTGGCTTCCATTGTGATACATTTAAAATTTAGGTCTCACCACATTACCTCTAGAATCAAAAGTGAATTCCTCTCTTTGGGATCAAAAGCAAATTCCTCTCTTCGGAATTTAAAGTTCTTCACATCATGGATTTGATGTAGTTTTTCCATGTTTATTACATATTAATAAAGTGGGATATATTACACATACCCTTTGTATAGTATGTCTTGCAGCCAAATTGACTTTTTTTCTTGATCTTCATACACTACATACTGTCTCCTATCTCTGAACCTTTGTACAAGTTATCCCCCACATCTGGATACAATCTCTCCTTATGTCTGCCTTTCAGAGCTCTTTATTTCCTCCAAATCTCAACTTGTGTTACCTTTTTATATATGGCCTTCTTTATCCTCACATAATGCATATTTGCTATAATTATATTTATTTTACTTTACTTATCTGTGTGTGTGTATATATACATATATATGTCTTAACTGATCAAATGTAAGGTCTTTTTGCTGACAGGGACTTTCTCACATTTCTTTTTGCATCCTCAGTGCCTAGCAAAATACTTGGCATATAGGAAGTGCTTAATAAATGCTTTATGACTGCTTGATTTGAGTATTGCAAGAACTTTGTAACTAGAGACCACACTTTCAACTCTCTTCTGTTTTTATCTCTCTTCCATCTATTGTATGCATATACATATTTACACACATATATATATATATAATAGATATCAAAATATCTATTTATCATCTATACAAACTTAGTCTTCTTAAGACACAAATGTGATAGAGCCATTTTGCTGCTCTCAAACATTGAACAACTTTAAGTTGTAAACTACTTATTTCAGTATTCAAAGATTTCTACAATCTGCTTGGAATCTTTCCAGTCTTATCTCATATTTCTTCCCCTCATGGACATTACACTGTAGGCAAACCGGATCACTAATCATCTCCTATATATACTCATGCTTTGTTGAAATCATGCTTTTGCTCATATACTATTTCCTATGTCTGGTTATTAATTCCTACTGTGCTTAGCCTGAAGGGTTTTTAACTATATATATTATAAAAAAGCTGCCAGGGAAACTGGTGGTCTTTGACAATTGTTGCCAAAATGTTTCAAAATCTATTAATGATTCTTCAAAGTCAGAGACTTTGTATGTCATGTTAATCACATTGAAAGAATCCTTCAATTCCTCACTAAAACTTGGTTCCCTAAGAAGCACATTGGGGTCAATAGGTTATAGACTTTTCATTACCTTACTTTAAACTGACTCCATATCTTTAACATGGTACAGTTGAATGAGACCTGGATATGGAATTAGAGGCCCTGGGTTCAAATTCTGGTTCTTATTCTTCCTTTGCTTCTTCTTCTTCTTTCTTCTCTTCCTCCTCCTCCTCTACTGCTACTACTACCACACCACCACTAGTAATTGATATTTATATAGTACTTAAAGGTTTTCAAAATACTTTGCATATCTCATCTCCATATGACCTTGGACAAGTAAAAATTTCTCTGGGTTTCAGGTTCCTCATTTGTAAAATGAGAGGTTTTCAGAAGCTTGACCCATAAGAGCCCTTTGAAATTAACAGTAGATCTATGATCTTATGACCTCTGAGACTAATTTTATTTTAAATCTATGATCCTAATTAAGGCTTTTATCAAGGTCTACTTAGGGAGAAGTTGTCTCTCTGCCCTTCTGGTTGGTTCATAAATCTTGCTCAATCTTTCTTTGGGTCAGTTCTTTGAAGAATAGCCACATTTTGATCCCTTTTTCCTTTGAATCTTGATTCTATTTTACTGTCCTTAGCTACCTAAGCCACCAGCCAACTACATAGACTGATTTCTTCCATATGTTTTGTGTAACCAAAAATATATAACAATGGATTAACTTAATCTGTAGAGGTGCACCCTATTTTATCTAGCTCCATCTCTTACAAAGCTTACCATACCGTTTTTCTTGCCAGACAGATCGGGGAAGTATGTGTGGGGTAGGAAGTACCTTTCTTTTTCTATTTCCCCTATCTAATATACATATAAAATACATAATATACATATACAAGCATTACAGAGCCTGCCAGAAAGCATTCAGTTTAGATTGCTCATCCCAGAAACCTAGCAGGAAGAATTTCAATTTCAAATAGTTTTGAGGGAGAATTTTTGAAATAAATTGATACATTTCATGACACGTGAAGTGAAGAAATGTATAAATCAGTATCCAAGTCATGCTACAAAAGTAGTTTTTATTCCTCTACATTTCAAATGATTTTGTATGTCTCTAGCATTTATATACTAGACTAGATACATGCTGCTCATAGAGCTTGTACTCATAACTTTTTTTAGACTTCACAAATAATTGGCACGTATAATGAATTCATGAGGTAGCAATGAGAAAATGAGGCTGACTGCATGTTTTGATCTTTTTGTTAGGTTAGGTTTGTCTCTTAAATTTTACATTCCCTAATTGGATGAGTAGCTTCCTTATTTCCTAACATCTATCAAAGTACTGAGAGTTCATGAATGCCAGGATCCCAATTGCCATGAAATAGAAATGAGATTACTAACTAGATTCAACACTGTATGAGACTTCAAATGTATATATTTCAATTATGTCCACATACAGGAAACTAGAAAGAAAACTATAAAATCAAATTGAGATGTAAATAAAACTACTGACAAGCATAAAATTAATTGACATATAGAATGAAATTAGCTGTGACTAGATGATTTTTCATGCTGCCTATAAAATTAAGAAAATAATGAGTAAATATCAACAACTATCAGACATAAGCTCTATTCTATTCAAGCTCATTTTTTAAAGAATTGATCATGGGCTGGTTTTCTCATAAAGCTGTTGACATAGAGTTTCCTTACCACTCTTTCCCTGCTAGCCTGTAGTTTTCAACAGGTGTTATAGTTGCGGCAACTCTTCCTAGGCACTGGGCCAAAGCTTAGAGTGATTTTGTGGGCTCCCAGGGTTGCTTTGGGAGATGCACTGATTGGTGGTAGTAGGGAGAGTGCAGTGAATCATTGAAGACTACTTCATGTTTCAAACTGAATGGCAATTATCCTAGAAGAGATAGACTCAATTCCAAGTAGGTCTCATTTATTTCTCTATAGTTTCTACTCTGCTCAAATACTCAAACTCTTGGATATTAAATAAAAAAGATATCTTTTGTTTTTATTTCAATTTATATTGGAATATTCTCTCCTCTTTCCCCATCCAGCTAGTCAATTCTTATAACAAAAAACAGAAAGGAAAAAGAAAGCAATTTAGCAAAATTAACCAATTTAACTTCAAAGTGACCCTTAAAATGTATGCAGTGGTTTACACTGGTAGTTCCCTACCTCTGAAAAGAAAAGGAGGCTATATCTTCTCATCTCTTCTTTAGGGATAAGCTTTGTGATTATAATTATACTTTTTAATTGCATTATAAATGTATAATATATTGTATATATATACAATATGTATATTATATATATGTATAACTGAATGGTTCAGTTTCATTTTTGTTCTTTCCATTTAAATTATTATAGTCTTTGTACATATTGTTTTCGTGGTATTCCTGACTTCAATGATTCATTTCATATTCTTCCCCTCCCTCTTTCTTTTTTAGTTTTCAACATTCACTTTTATAAGTTTTTGAGTTCCAAATTTTTCCTCCTTTCTTCCCTTTACCCCTTCTCAAGACAGCATACAATCTGATATAGGCTATACATGTACAGTAATATTAAACATATTTCCACATTAGATATTTTGTGAAAAAAGAATCAGAACAAATGGGAAAAACCACATGAAAGGAAAAAGAAGAGAAAATAGTATTCTTTGATCTGCATTCAGACTCCATAGTTCTTTCTCTTGATGTGGATAGCATATTTCATCTTGAGTCTTTAGGAATTGTCTTAGATCATTGTATTGCTGAGAAGAGCTAAGTCTATCAAAGTTGCTCATCACATAATTGTTGTTGTTACTGTGTATAATGTTCTGCTGGTTCTGCTCACTTCATTCAGCATCAGTTCATGTAAGTCTTTGCAGGTTTTTCTGAAATCCACTTGCTCATCATTTCTCATTGAACAATAGTATTTCATTATAGCCATATATCACAGCTTGTTAAGTTATTCCCCAATTGATAGGCATCCCCTCAATTTCCAATTCTTTGCCACCATAAAAAGAGCTGTCATAAACATTTTTGTATATTTGGGTCTTTTTCCATTTTTTAATGATCTCTTTGGGATACAGACCTAGTAGTGGCATTGCTAGAACAAAAAAAAAAAAAAGCACAGTTTTATAGTCCTTTGGCTATAGTTCCAAATTGCTCTCCAGAATGGTTGGATCAGTTCACAACTCCACCAACAATGCATTAGTGATGTGATTTTCCCACATCTTCTCCACAATGTTTCATTTCATACATCTTACCATGCTTCTCTGAATTCATTATATTCATATTTTACGGTGGAGCTATCTTCCATTACATTCATGTAGAATACATTTGAAAACCATCCTTGAATTAATAAAAGCCTTTGAAATATAAAAACACCTTCTTTCAAGTAAACATGGTGAACCATCATTGCCCAAATACAGCTTTAGTATTTGTAGCTATGTCTTCACATTCAAAAGTGTCACCACTGCTCACTTTTTGTCTTAAATATGACACTTCCTTCACCAAATTCTACTCAAGTCTCTACTCTGAAGCTTTTGATTAGTAGATGAAAAGGAAATAGATTGCTTTCTCCTTTCAGAGACACAATACTGATGACTATTTTGCTCATATAACTTAGAAGCAAATGAACATAGTAGC